>OZ022492.1:13028605-13115924 GCA_963989405.1 Trypoxylon attenuatum | reverse complement strand
CATTTGAATGCTTTTTTGGGATACATAATTTAGAGGATGCAAAACGTCCGCCCTTTACAATGTCCAATCTCAAATCTATGCAATATCAAAGTATACCCATAACTAATGCCTAGCAAAAAAAAACTATTTTTATTGTGATAAATCTTACCTACAGCCATGCATTCTTGCAGTCTTTGAGCGTTTTATGAGAATTCCTATCAACTATTTACTTAAATAGCACATGGGGTGTAAATAAGTGAATTTGGCACTGACAAGGGGCATTACAGAACTGGTACACTTCGATTTTAATGAAATTTTAACCACAACCAAACTTCATGATTTTATAAGGCGAATAAAACTGCGTAAACGGATTTTTTCTATACCTCATCGTTATCATTATATCCTTATTTTTTAACAAATTTGTTATAATTTTCCTGGAAAACGTGACGTAATTTTAATCGTGATTGGCATCCTTGTTGGGAATGTGATTGCCGGCAATGCGGATATAATGGAATTTTTAAATTCCGTTTTCAATAAACAATAGAGACGTAGAAAAATTGACGTTGAATCGCTGTGTAGGGATTCGAGTCAGAGTGGTAACGTTACGCATATTCTTGGTGTAAGGTGTATCGAGTGTTATGGGGCAACCGAGAAATTTCATTATTATCGTAACAAATGATTAACGGCAATAAAAGTTACAAAAACGCAGGTCATTGTTGTCGGCCGGTCAAACCACGGATCTATTGTTTATTGAAAACGGAATTTAAAAATTCCATTATATCCGCATTGTCGGCAATCACATTCCCAACAAGTATGCCAATCACGATTCAAATTACTTCACGTTTCCCAGGAAAATTCTAACAAATTTGTTAAAAAATAAGGATATAACAATAATGGTAAGGTACAGAAAAAATCCGTTTAAGCGTAGTTTTATTCACCTTATAAAATCGTGAAACTTTGCAATGTACACCGTTCCCCTACCTCTCCTGGTTTTCGAGATATCCAACAAAATAGGTTTCAGCCCCAGCACTTTAACCCTTTTTTTCAACCCTTAAAAGTGAATTTAGGCAGCTAAAAAAAATACGTGTCGAATAGATTTCTAAAAACTACATGTGGTTAAAATTTCATTAAAATCGGAGTGTACCAGTTCCGTAATGTCCCTTGTCAGTTCGGACTTCATCTTTTTACATTTGAATAATAAAAATCTAGCAGTTTTCCTAATGAATGACTTATATGACGCAAAAGTGATAGCCAGATTACCTCCGAATGAATTTGAGGTTCTAAAGCTTGTTATTTCCAACTTAGGTCGCGGCGCTTGAGTAGACCGCGGTCACTCACTAATTTAGTTTGGGAACTGCGTGGCGGAAGTGGACTAGGTTGTACGAGGCCAGAGACGCCACCCCCCGTTGCAGCAACACCGCTACCACCCACTAAATGTGGACCACGCCTAGCTGTCACTGTCGTAGCACCCCGACGTGTTGGCACGCTCTACCTCTAATTCGTAAGTACACAACACATCTTGTTTTGTTATACAGGGTGAGTCAATGACCTTGCACCAAACTGAAACCACGTATTTTGGGGGTCAATAGAAGCCTAAAAGTCCCGGAACACAAAGTTGAAATCTCAACCCTTTCGGAATTACAGGGGGTTGAAATTTTAAGTTTTAAAAAATCATATCTTTCGACAGGATGATACTAGAGTCACGGGTCTTTTTCTAGAATGTGTGGGAGGGCCCGAGGTACCTGGAAAAAAATATAAACGACGTGAAAATTATTATTAAGCTACATTATTATTGATTTTCTCTAAACGGGCAAATTTCACGTTCATAGAAGAACTACAAGAAAATCAATAATAATGTGGCTTAATAATAATTTTCACATCGTTTCTATTTTTTTCCAGGTACCCTGGGCCCTCCCACACATTCTAGAAAAAGACCCGTGACTCTAGTATTATCCTGTCGGAAGATATCATTTTTTAAAACTTAAAATTTCAACCCCCTGTTATTCCGAAATGGTTGAGATTTCAACTTTGTGTTCCGGGACGTTTAGGCTTCTATTGACCCCCAAAATACGTGGTTTCAGTTTGGTGCAAGGTCACTGACTCACCCTGTATATCTCTATCGAGAGACGCGGCCGCGTCTCGTGCCAAGTATATAAGCAGAAAAAGCACGGCGAACCGCACACGAGCGGCCAAGACTCTTTTCCCGAAGTAGAGGGAAGCCCCGTGTATTTTTCCCTATACCGAGATTTGCCTGTCTAAGATCTCTCTTTTAAACGATTTATGGAACAAAGTAATGACACTAATCGAAAGATTGGATTTTTCTGAGTCAATCAAGACCAGAACGGTACAGATCCGTGCACTGGTTCGCATACTTGGGACGTCACTTCATGTAAACATAACTGTGTAGGGTTAATAATTCTTACAAAAGGCGCCCTAAGTATGCTGGTGGTGGAAATTTTTTTCTTGTGCGAAATCGATATTTGTGCTGTATTTTCTATCATCTTGTCGGTAAACACGATTGCAGACAGTTTTCTTCTTGATAAATTTAATTAATTAAACCATTTTTCTTGGAATTAAAACTGATGTGCTTATACTTGGGACACGTTTTTTTACCTTACATTTTCAATGTAAGGCCTTTGTGGGATTGTATTCATTTCGGATTTACCACGGAGCACATGCGTACGTATTGGCATCCGTCTCTTTGCTATGAGAACATACTGATCGAGAAACAAATCAATCCTGTACATTCTGCGGTTTCGATAGAATGGAAGCGTTCAGGTTGATGCGGCGAGTTATTTCTGGCGGTTGAGGTTCGAAAGAAAATTTAGGAAATTTCGCAAAATTTCGAAAAAATCGAAATCAGGAGGAACTTATTGTTTTCAATGTTCAATATTAAATGTTAATTTGCATTTGTGTTACTTAAGCCTGGAAAAAATTCGCAGACTTTTCTCATTTGAAGATTGGCATAGTAGTAAACTAGTTTTCTATTTGCGAGTGGTTTTTCGCGATTTAATACTGACATTGAAAGCTGAGAATCTACGGAGATCTTGATCGCAAGAGTAGTCGAAGCAAAGCAACGCGGAGCATTGGATAGTTTTCGCGGGCACAAATTGTAGCAGAAGCTCAGTCGTCCGGGACTTCAACGAGTCGACATTTTATTAGCGGTAGTCAAAGGATACATTAAACGGACGGACATCAGTGCTGCAATTAACTACTCGGCAGAAATAGCAGTTACGGCCTGGTTGGAGAATACTTTGTCCAGGAAAGACGACTGAAACATCAAACTTACAAGATCGGCGCCTGAATAGGCAGAATGATGCTTTAACGGGGCATTTTGCCGTAAAAGAGGCGCAAGTGCCTCACCACTACCATAAGTCCTTATTCGCTTATACGCTTCCGCTTGATAGCTATAACTATACTTAAGACATTTTTTAGCTCTCTGAGCGTTTGAGACAGGTCTACTGTTACCCGAAATTATCGATCACGTGAGAAATTTGTTTTGAGTTTCAATGATCTAATATGAAGCAGTGCGATATGCACCGAATCAACGGATATAATAAAAATATGCAAAACGACGACAAGGTATTTTACATGTTTAATGGAAAAATTAATATACCCTTTTTGTGATGTTCACTGAGTACATTCAACACGAATATATTATCAGAGAATTAATAAGGAGCTTTTAAACTTAACCGTCTTTACCTGGTTATCCAATCGCTATTCACATTATCCTGACTAATTTTTTGATTTCGCACTAACTGTTCCTATGAATCCTTATACTCCTTGATCTTAAATAGGTTGAATCTCTTCCAGCCAGTCAACACTCTGACTATGGTTTAATATCATGCTAAACCAGTAAAACGTGTTCGGTGTACATTAACGTCTTTTCCAGTTTCCGGCACCTACAGAATACAGTGGTAGCTAATTCTAAGAAAATTTTTTATGTAATACACCTTGAGCCATGCATATTCATTTATAATGTCAAAGTTCCAGACGATTATTACTCCCCAAGAGTTATAACGGGTTATTACCAGAACAACATAAATTAATAGAAATTTTTATTTATAAAACTGCTCCGAACAACTAGAAATTAAAGGAACGACCGTCGTGTTTATGACATGTTTCTTTTATGGATTGAACTATCTTACATACTGCATATGTGGCACTCCAATTAATGTACACTATTAATAAATATGGCATATTGTAAGCCAGTTGTTAGGAACTTACAGAATTTATAGCAACTTCATTATGCTGGTTTTAACTTAGAGTAGCTAGGTTTGTGTGTGTGTAGGGGTCCACTCGTTAGTGACATAAGAGCGATGTATCGAGGAAGTCAGAAGGGCAAGTAAAGGAAGGGAAAGGAAAGAAAAGAAAGAAAGAGAAAGAATTCAAGAAAGGAGAATAAGAGAAAAAGAGGAGAAGAAACTAGACAGACAAGGATAGTGGTAGATAAGAGAGGATAGCTTGTGAGCCTAAGGATACGTAACGTTATCCATGCTCGAATGTGATAGCCCTGGTTTACCTCGCAGTCGCACCGTGAGCGGAATTAACGAGACCAGGTTCAGCGACTAGTCAGGCTGTAGCTTCCGGTCACTCAACGTTCCTCTCTTTACGCCTTTCTACGAATGGATCCGTCATTCCACGACCTTTGTTTATGGATAATTTGCCGTGCCCTGGTTGCGTTGCTACCAAAAATTAAACTATCTTAGACGTTTTGCAGAACAATAATTAGTAACAGAAATCCGACAAAAATATTACAGAATTCTAACGTAAAAATATGGGATGGCTGAGGCAATTAAAAGTTAAAACAAAACATCTTTTACCAAAATTATTCTTTAAAAATGAACAAAACTTCAATACGATTTTCCGAGAGAACGGGTGAGTTCTGACCTATGGTTCCATTTGCAATATTGCGTTACTCAAGGAGTAGATACCGATGCAATCAGAAAAAATTTGACCTTCAAAAAACCAGTCAAGGTCAATTTTGCGGCTTGTTTTTTTAACAGATCTTAGCCGATCTCGAGGTGTATAATCGCGCTATATAAGTCATGACAATTAATTTCGATACACCCGTTACAAGCAGATGTGAACCACTGATACATGTGACTAGTTGTTTAATATCAATTATTAGTGCAGGTAGTTGAAATGGTAGAGTATCATAATGACATTAAAAGATACTTAAATTGATGTTCATCAAGCACGTACAAACGGTACTCAGCGCTAGGAAAAAAATACCTTCTATACGTGCTTGGTAAACATTAATTTCACAAATTCTTTATAACACTGTGTTACATTAATTTCACAAATTCTTTAACACTGTGTTGCAATTGCGCTATTGCAATTGCTTGCATTGAAAATTTATCTGCAAAGCTGGCATGTAGTCCCAACCGTAAAGTACAACATAGTATTGTATGCAATATTCCATCTGATTTGAAGGACTTAAATGGTGATTCATACGACCAGGTACACAGAATAAAACAAAAAATATGGTATTGACAATTGTGGTCACGAATGTCCGCAACTATGACTGCTTTGCAAATTATTTTGCGCTGTGTGCCATAGTCTTTCTTATTAAAAAGAGCAGAGAATGGGTAAACAGGTATTCGCATATTCAGATGGATTTATTTATTATAATAGAAAATATGTTTCTATTAGTCGCGCGTTCAAAATTCACTAGTATTTATTAACGTGTAAAATAATCACCTCTAACGATAGGGAACAAGTGATTCTAGTTGCCTCGCAACCGAGACTCCACGACACGAAGCGAGGGAGTATGGGAACTACTACCATCTTTCGTCCTCCTAACCGCGGCGATTGCGAGCTCAAGCTCGATCGTCACTCTTGACCCAGTTTTGTTCCGTGCAACACCATAACGTCAATGCATACATCCTTGTACTTTTCTCTCTCAATTGACATCGTTTTTAAAGTTACACGTCTTTAGGTTCCTTGTTCCAACCATCGCCCCGTCGTGGGAATAGTTAATCACGGTCCTTTATGTGAATGATGTATGGTTGATTTAATTGTATTTGGCGCGCTAGGTTAAGAACTCATGTGAGTACGAGGTGTCAGGGACGCGATCTGGGGGAAAACAAAAATGTATCGCAATAAGGCCCGAAAGGACACGTCGCGTCGCGTCGCAGTCGTTAGGTGCATGTCTTCGAGTATGGTCGTGTACCGAAGTTGATGAATCGAGAATAATAGAACGTGCATGTGCAGGGTAATCTTTGATCATTTTTCACGCCGACATTTATTATAAAAAACTAAAATTTTATGATTGGATGTTTATGAGCGTGGATCAGAGAATGTTCTTGATTTTTTTCAGGTACCCGTACATACCAAGTTTCGTCCAGAAACTGCATATTCAATCATAAAAAACGAATAATAATGTGTCTTAACAATACCAATTTTCATACCCTTTCTATTTTTTTTTAGATTCTTTCGGTCGTTCCGCAGGTTCTGGAAAAAAGCCCATGATTCTTACATTATCCAATCGGGAGTAACTCCCAAATTACCATACGTTTTTTTGTCTTATATTGGGCCATAGAATCACGCCATGGAGTAAGCATGGTCCATATATTTTTTGTCGACAATAATGATCACTATAAACAAGTATTAGACTTCAAATTAAGGAGCCTAAATAGACGCCTTACCAGGCAGTACAAGCCACGTCGTTGCCGCTGACCGATATGAATAAAACTGCTCAGCACCCTTTGCCCTAATAAGGCAAAATCTAAATGCTGCGTATCATGCACTGCTGTATTACTTTCTTCATTCTTTGCCATTTTCTTGGAAATTTAAGCTTAAAAGCTAAACGTTATTATGTCACTAATCTCCTCAGAACGTGACGGGTTCTTTGATGTCTATATACGTACATATACGGGTCTAGATGATCGAAATATACATACTATACGTAATTCCTTTTAGATATCATAGATTTTTAAAAAGAAATATTCATGGAGGGGTTTTATTCTTCTATCTTTCGATTAAGATTTTATGATAGACGATAACCGTGCCCAGACTTATACAGTAGTTCTTTTAGACAGTATCATTTCAAGAGAACGTTGCACAATGAATCCATTCGGAGTCTTCGCGTAGTTGAAGACTCTCGCCCTCGAGGTAGATTCGTCGATTATAAATGAATTACCGTAAAATGCATTCGCCGTAAAATCACCATTCTCACTAGAGAATCACAGTTAATGCCGCATTCATGCATATTTAGAGTACCATCGGATACATTGCATGCAAATTAGACAAGTATTCTTAGGTACCGTTATGGGCACACATTCTCCTTCTACCCACTTCTCCGTCTACCTACATCTTCTTCTGTAAGGATGGATCCTTAGCATAGTTTGATTTGACGGTGAGTCAGCGGCTGTTTCGCACATATTTTCCGGGCTAACACGAGACAACGCATCCGATAAAATTGAAACCTACGCTCGACTGACAATGAGACTGCCAACTTTTTTACTATTTCGCAATCTGATGAGCTAACAGCTAATCGTCTATTGTGGACTAGGCAGTCGAACATCATAATTTTTCATTTTCCATGGAACTAGAAAGCTGTCTAGATTTGTCTCGATCTGATTCAATCCGAATCTGACCGCGAGGCAGCGACCTCCTCTTCTTATACTATACGATCGCCGCTAGTAACAAAGGTCGCCAGACTTTGACGCGAAGCGCACCCCTCTGCGCGCACGTCACATCGCGCGCTACCGCCCCTCTAGCGCGAGACTGTTTCCCAACGGCTCGCGGCTTCCGTGAATCTCCGACCCCTCGACGTAGGCGGAACTGCTCGACGTGACGATTCCTGTTGGCCCGTTGAATTCTCACACCACATTACCACGAAGACTTACCGGTCAACATTTTCCAATCCTTATCGAAACGACTTCATCGAAGGGATAAACTTCCGAAAGCTCAATACCACTCATTTTTCTCCCTTTGAAGATAGTGATAAATTTCGATATTCTGTGTACTAGTATGTTGTTTTCTAGCTACAAAAAATGTTTTTTTTCCCGAAATATCAAAAAAATTTCGTTTCTTCAATTTATCTCGGTAAATATTTGAAACTTCAAAAAAAGTTTCAAACAAAAGTTGTAGATCCTATATATATGTACATATTATGTGGTATGCAGTTTTACTGTAGGAGTTAGAGTTTCGAAGAAAAACAACATTGAAGTTTAAATGGGTTTCAATCGCTACGGACACCTTTATATGGGCCACACAGGGCTGGTCCACGCCTTTTGAGTCTCAAATTTGTTGTATGCTCGTAGGTACGTAGCGTTCGACACAAGTGTTCTGATCCTCGGTAAATCTTCTTAACTCTAATGTCATTACTAACTGTAAATTGCCTCACTCTCTCTCGCACGCTCATCCCTGGTCCTCTTTCTCTCTCCGCCACCCGTCTCGTGGGACCTCCGTTTCTGCTAGCTTCTACATTTATTCTCTTTTTGCCCCGCTCACTCTAATTTCATTCTTCTCACGGCTTCACCTCTTCTCCTCCTCATCTATTCCTTCATCCTACCATCCTCTTGCAATTGAAATTGTCTAGAATTCAACTAACAATTAAATTTTCAAGCACTCAAAGTCCCTTGATTATACGGTTGATCCTTGTGTTAAACTTGTATTTTAAACGATTCGCTTCTACCTGTTTACGATTAGATAGTTGTGACTTCATAAAGGTTGATTCATTAATTAATTATCTGTGCACAACAAGCTAACCATTGCAATTCATTAGGCGCTCGTACAAGAAAAATGCAGGATGCGGTGCACTCGACCTGTTATAGCGGTTGATTGCAGAAACGACGGCAAAAGAAAGAAGTACAAAGAGGATACGACAAGAACTTTCCAGCAATGAACAGCACGACAAACACGAAGCAATCACTTACGAGATTTATGACAAATTAATGCAAAGGCACAACTTCCCGAGAAGGTTCAACTCAACAACACTCCGGTTCATATCAACAATGATTAGAAGATATCCAATTCAAAAGAACCATTAAGCTACAGCTTTACCGCGTCATAGCACTACTCGCCAACGCTATAAGAATAATGGATCAGGGCCAGCAAAAAATACGAGTAACGCTTTAAGTAGAAATGTCAATGCATAATCGGCCTTAACCGCACTCTATCAAGTGATACGGCAAACGACACCGAAAGTTGTTTGCACAAATACAAGATTTTTCTCAAGTCCAAATGTATGTGGTTTGTGGTCTATTCATTGGATAAATATGCCACATAAAACTA
Source organism: Trypoxylon attenuatum (assembly GCA_963989405.1). Taxonomy (NCBI): domain Eukaryota; kingdom Metazoa; phylum Arthropoda; class Insecta; order Hymenoptera; family Crabronidae; genus Trypoxylon; species Trypoxylon attenuatum. The sequence continues at coordinate 13,106,702 of OZ022492.1, read as the reverse complement.
CTTGGACAATTAGAAAACATTTATTTATTACATTTAACCTAATGAAATAGACCAAATTACAGAAGACATTCAGCCAATTTAACAACATTATTGTCGAACCATATAGTGAAAGCAGAACCTTATGCTAGTTATTCTTCTCAAGCCATAAATGACAATTCAATTACGTAATCGATAAGAACCTTATTACCTCAGATAATGATTATACTAACGAACTGAAATTCTTCTGCATTAAAGTATACTAACCTGATGAAGAAATCCATCCCAAAGAAATTCAATCAGTTCCGTATAATCCGTATCCGAATTCTTTCTGCGCACAATACTTACCCCGGTCTCATCACTCTGATCCCATCAGAAATTGCATTGGGCCGCGAATCACGGGGTATGTGTAATGTTCTTAAGAAATCAGCTACATCAGAGGCGAATCTTGTTACGATCGCTTGCGTTTGTTTTCTGTTCCTACAAGAAGGCATCCTGCAGCATAACTTTCATCATTTCAGCGACTCATAGCAATTGGTTGGTCGATGTACCATACAACCGAGTTGATAGAATTTAGTTCTTCGCTACAATTATCAATGTTTACCTTATTGCTAGAGGTAGCATGTAATAGAGGCTGCCTTCCATGCTGACGAGCCGAGCTGTGAGTCGAGCCAAGTCGAGCTGAGCCGAACCGCGCCGAGCTGAGCCGAGCCGCGCCTCAACGATCAGTCCTAGATCACTCGCCGATCACTTCCCGATCATTTGCTTTCCTTCCTCTTCCTGGCTGTTGGAAAAACGGGCGAGCAATTCCTTCATACGATGTGCATATTTCTGCGTGGGCGGAGACCAGTAGCTAGCTACTAGCACGCCCGGTTGATCGGCCAGCTCGACCGTGACGTGCCAACCACTACCACTTTATTATTACCGCTGTGCTACAGCTGTACTATAGCTGCAAAGTTCACGCGCATTCGCTGCTAGCGAGTGTTCCAAGTGGTCGATCGACTACCAGACTCGCGATGCTCGGCTCACGCATTTCACACTTTTGCTTTCAAGCTCAACTGAAACTGAGCAGGAGCGAATCTAACAAAAAATCTTATACTCAATTCTGCGGATATAGACTTGACATGATTGTGCTTATTTTTGACAACGGATTCGGAAAGAGCGGGAAATTTTACGTCGCAAATGGGTATTTTTAAACTTCTTTTAGGATGACCCTTAGCAGATCAAATCAAGATTGAATATTGAAAATTCGTTCAGAAAACTATTTCCTCCAGCTTTTCAGGATTGCGGACAAGTAAATGTTTTGAAAATGTTAATTTTCCAGGTTATCTGAAGGTTAGAGTCATTTTTTTAAATAACCTCACGTTGTCGAAAAAGGTTTCCAATGAACGAATTTTTAATATTCAATCTTGATTTGATCTGCTAAGGGTTATCCTAAAGAAAGTTTAAAAATACCCATTTTCGACGTAAAATTTCCCATTTTTCCGAATCCGTTGTCAAAAATAGGGGTTTCCATTTAAAAAAATCACTTTGACCTTCGAATGACCTTGAAAGTCAATCTCAGGGTCAAAACTGATATAACAGAAACTCGATCCCCGTTATCCTGAACAACTTTTGTCTGAACAATTTTTTTGTACAACGCCAAGTTTCCGAGATATTTGGGTGTGTCCATACTTATGGTACACCCTGTATGGCGTTTTTGATTCTTTACCTTATTGAGTCCCTTTGGGCTCAACAGTGATCTTTAGATAGTCACTTCTCCGTGACTTACTTTTTTTTCTTCCTTTTTTTTAAGTAAGCTACCGTTATAGCTAAACTACGATATCCCTTGTAAGAGGAAGCGATGTCGGTCAATGGTTTTTCATTGGCACTAAGGGGTGCTTGTTCAAAGATTGTCCTGGAATTATGAAAAGAGGGATCATTAGTTTATATGGTAGGATGCTCTACTTACAATTAGAGGATGTGGCCTACAGGATAACGAGAGAACGTAGTACAGCAAACGGACACGTCTTTCCGGTATATCACGGTATACACAAATTAATTAACTACTATTATCGTTCCACGTTTACAGGTATTTAGGTGCAAAATTCTGCACCGTCGTGTTGAAGTCATGCCCGTGTTCGACGTAAATGCATGAAAACTTTAAATAATCGAAAATGACCTTAAATGACGGCTCAAGGCCAACTAAAAGTAGGTCAATGGATTCGTCTCGAGATCAGCTATGCGTCTAGCGTAAAAAAAGTAGCGGTTCCATTTAAAAAAAAACAACAATGACCTTCAGATCTCGAACGCGCCTACACCAAAAAAAAATACGGTCCACTATTGCAGGCCCCCTTCGAACAGAGCAACTTTTGTATGTACAGTTTTCTTGATAAGTTAATAGTTTTCGAAATAATCGCATGTAAGAATTAAAATGAGACACTCTGGAGAAATGTATGATCAAACGAAGTGTCTCGTTCAAAGATGATAACATATTGTAGATCTTTAGAGCTCGAATGATAATTCTCTCATTTTTTTATCTCGTAAAAGATTTTAAGAATTATTCCGGAATCAGATTTAACTATATTCACTATATTTATCAGTGTCAGAGTTCGCAGCCTCTGAACCGTTGTAAGAGCTAATATGGTGGCAACTTATTCTGGAGCATCCTTCAATTTTAGATCATTCAATGGATGTAGATTTTAAATGTAACTAAGAACTGGAGTAACATCCCAAATTGATAAATATCTAGGGTTTGTCAGTCCTTGTTTGAACACGCTATAATTTGCACCATCTTTGTAACTTTCACTTAAAAAGCTAATGATATCCGTAGTTTTAGAATTGTAAATATCAAGTTTCTTCAAATGAGTGAACTCCCACCAACGTTTTAGATAACACTCGTACTGCTTTAAACTTGACATACTAATGGAATTAACCATAAGATCAGCCGCTTCATTGGTTAGTCCTCGTTTCAAAAAACCCTGCCCTAATAATTTGCTTGCCACTAGTGAAGGGTGGGATGCTAGAGGGTGGTTCCTGTCTCTGTAAGAAGATTAGTAATTCTGGATCTGGAAATCTAGAATAAAATTTATTACGTTTTTTGTTTAATCTGGATGCAAATAAATCCACTGACAAAACACCAAAATGACTTTCAATGATTGTAAACGCCCGATGAGATAATTCCCATTCGGCATCTATATTTATATGGCGCGAAGCACTATCAGCTTCAAAATTCTCAACAGATGGAATGTAGGAAGCCCTTAACCAAATTTTTCTCTTTTCGCACTGTTCCCAGATCTTTTTTGACAATTCGCTCAGTTTTGGAAATTGTATGCCACCACTTCTATTCGTGTATGAAATTTCTGTTGTATTATCTAAACACTGTAGGATTTCATATTGCAAGAAATTTGAAGCAAAACATTTAACTGCAAAAAAGGACGCTAACAGTTCAAGATAATTCTGATTATTTCTTCTTTATATGATTTGATACCAGGAAGTGTCATATGTTTGGAACGATCGTGCTCCTTGGGCTTTTTCCCTCCACTTGTCGGGAATTTCCAAAATCGAGGTTTCCTTTAAAATAAGCGAAAGTACACAATTCCTTTGAACTTTCTTTTCGGTATGAAGGTACCGAATTACTGTATTGAGAACTCAGAACCAGGAACCTATTGATACTAGCTTAAGTACTGTCAGCAATATTAGATAATTACTGTAATTTCCGAAAAAACTTTCACTTTTAGAACTTAACTGCTACAGATATGCGTTTACAGGGAAGCGTGTAAACAAGGCTATAAAAGACCAATCATAGGTTCCAATTACTGGTCACTCCGGGGACCTGGCGCTTTGGGCTTGCGTACCTGCGAGCTGCTACCACTACCCAACCTTCTCACCTTCTTCTCAGCGCCGGGTACCTGGTCCTATACATACATTGTATTCCTTTTCTTACATTCAGCCACTTTCTTTTCCTACATATACATGTATATCGGTGTGACTCTGACTAATATTAATCCCAGTTGCAAAGTTTTTTATTTGTAATTTTTTGTTCCTGTCATATTACTGAGCTCGTAAGAGCAAGAGGAAAAGTAGAAAAGTAATTAGTTTTGAAGATTATAAAGAAAAAGAGTGAACGTGGAGAACAAAGAAAACAGAACGTGCGTTTCATTCCCCATTTGAATTTTGACATCATTTCAAAAATAAGGGAGACTACAGAAAACGCATGTCCTCCGTTTAAAATATCACAGCATCGGAAAACAAAATAGTAAATCCAAATAGTCATATGTCCCACCCAACAATATTACAAAGATAATTCCTGCGATCGTGATAAGACGATTCGTTCCAATCTGTATTCACCATCGACTAATCTGACGTAAGCGAATTCGTCTGCACGCTTTTGTCTTTGTTCATGGAACCCGCGGCGAAACAACGGTGCTAGAATATCGATATAGCAGTAGTACAATACTATTTATACCCTGTTGTCCAGGAGTTTCTGCTAGTTTTTTTGACTATGGTGTTCTTCGCAACGGTGTAAGTAACGAATATTGCATGCAGCTGATAAGAGCAGTATGCGAAAAGTGTTACGTCAGTTTCTGTGCCGGAGGACGAATATAGGGCCCGCTGTGGGTTCTACTTTTTCCGCAAACACCAAATTATTGAGAGATAGAAAAATAAGAAACTCGATGCGAAAATCTCTGCAGTTTATAAGATTGAATTTAGATCAGTTTCTATTCAAAGTTCTATTTGATCCAACATGACGGATAATCTATATTGAACTGTCTTTTAATTTTGAGATTAACCTTAATTATCTACGCTTGACAAGGAGTTTTGGAATTTTTACTGCTAACATTGAAGAACGTTTGTGTCCTCCTCATCTTTTCAGCCTTATCCGATCGCTCCTTATGTTAGATAATTAATTGATTCTGCCCCAATTTCACAAAATGGAATTCTGCAAATTTACCTTCTTCCATGTTTAATTTTGCAACTTAATTTGACAAAGAAAGCAACAATATGAGCAACACTTAATCGTTCGGAATTTCCTCTAAGATGCAATTGTATATTGCGCAATTATTAATTGAATATAGGGTTAAGTTGCTTGTCTCTTAACCCTGAGAACATCTATTATCGTCTATCGCGATATAACTTGGCCAGTTATATCTTTTTAGAAAAGTATTGTATACTATATAGTATACATATATATTCTTTAAAAAATAATATAATATTTCTTAAAAAATGCTTCATTTAAAAAGAAATGGCACGTGTTTTGGAGTCATGATAATGTTTATGTGGTACCGATGTACTGAATGTTTTCACTCTCAATTAGGACTAATATTATTTATATTAAACTTTACCACAACCAATAGGATTCGTAGTTGCAAGAAAGAAGGAAACTTTTCTTAAGACAGAAAACGTCTCTATCCGTTAACTCCTACCATCCAATCTGTTACCACTCCCTGACTCCCTGGCTGCCTGGCTTCTTGACCAAACTGAAAAAGTATAGGTATTCTTTAGCATAAGCCAGCATCTCAGGATGAACTCCCGGAAAAATGCGCGAACCCACTTCAGGTTCGTAGCAAGTTGAACTCGAAGGAGGAAGGGGTTCCGAGAAGTACGCGCTGTCCAGTGGGTGGTCTGCATTCAAAGATGTTTATGGCCATGTCGTGGCGAAGTGGTCACCGTGAGTGGAAGAATGAGGGAGAGAGAGAGAAAGAGACGCTCTTCGTGGTGCTTTTCGTCGTCATAGCGCTCTTCGTGCCGCTCATTAGGTCGAAGACCCAGAGTTCGTCAAGTTCATCCAGGAGCTCATGACTATTCCGTCCTGATCCCAGAAGGAATCTTTCTTTCTAAAACACATCGAAAACTAATTTCAAGTCTTTACGAATCCTAGGATCGTGATCGTTATCAATTTTAGTACGATCGATTTCATTATGTTACCACAGGCTTTCCGGTCCTTTCTTCTTCTTTGGGTTATGTCTCTCGTGAGGGACATTAGGAATATTTAATATTCCAACTTGAATCTACATAATAGGATTTGAACGGGCTGTTCGTCCGCCCTTTCTTATAATATAACCGGATGTATTTAACGATTTCGAATGAGCTAGGACTAGCTTCGGACTCAAAGCGGCAGGTCATTTTTCATTCATAGTACAGCGACTTTATGTAAAAAAATCGTAAAGACTTACTTTTCTCGAAAACTAATTTGTGAAAGGTGGCTTCGAACTTTACGAGATTGTTAGCATCACAAAGATGTCCTGATGTTACGAGGGCTACAACAATAGTCATGCGTGCAACGAAAAATCAAAATACAACTTTATAAAGTAGGTATACGTATAAAACCAATAAGACGGTAGATTATACATGCACTATTAAAACCGATAAAAATTGCAGGGAATGTATTAAAATTGCTATAACTCACTTTTAGAAACAGATTTTTTAGTTGCAGTGAACGCGAAGATTAGGGGCATATAGATACGGCATCGCTCGGAGAACATGCAATATTGTACACTACCGTGAATGCGATCAAGTTCTACTGGATATGGGTCTAACTTTTTACTGTGACTGATTGTTCCAATTGTAATCACAATTATCCTCCCACGAAGAAGTAGAGCTTCGGTTTACCAGCAACGCAACCTTCTTTCACTCGCTCCTCTCACAAACCAATTAGACGACCTTGTACTACATACAGAAACGACAGCATGGAGAGGATATAATTTTACAATTGTGAATTTTGGCATTGACAACAATAAGAAACACAGTGTCACTGATCAGAAGAACAAAGGACAAAAAGGATGTGTTTAATTCAGCGGGCGAGTGTCAAAGTTTAAGTATACATGTACATCGAGAGATTCTGAGTGATGCTACTGCTAACTACTAACCATAGTAATTTTCTCGAAATGCTCACACGAGATCTCATGTCGGAGATAAAGCACTGGGAGTAATCGATCGCTTTCCGGGGTCCTTGATAAATAAGACTGGATCTGTGAATACCACATCTCCGCATCAAGTAAGACGAACGAACGCTAGGATCATTTTCCCAGGCGCACACTCCCGTTATCGCTACCCCTTTCTGCTCCGCGTCCTCCCTTTAAGAGGCTTGTTTTATCGACAATCTGCCTCGCGAGTCTCCATTGTCAAACAAACCTACTCCTTGAATTGTCAGGCTTATCTTCCTTAAAATCCTCTATCCGACCGTATTTCTAAGTACGCATAAATATACTGCTCAGAAGACATAAGGCATAGAAAAATTTTGCTCAAAAATAGGCGGAATTGGATTGACGATAACTTGGTCACAATTAATCGAAAAACAATAAATTTAAAAAAAAATTGAAGCTTAAAGTCTCTACTTTCAATTCCCATATTTAGAATTTAAATTTGATGCACGCCTGCTGTTACAAACTCCGAAAACTGAGGGCATGTTTGACATGTCGAAATTTGCAAAATTCAACAACGCTTGTGGACTCTGATATTTTTTTATTTAATTCAATTTAATTTAAATCATTCTATCAAAGAAACTTGTCGTTGTCATATCGAGGATTGAAACTAGCACATTGCGAAGTAAGAGGCACGTTAAAATCCGTAATGCTTCAAAAAAAGATGAAAAACATTGTTCCATTGTTTTATTTATTCGTTTCATTAAAATTGTCAATGACCAATTGTCATCGTCGCTCGGCATACCTTCCCCCTTATTCTCTACGATCGGTAAAATTAACACGTACAAGTGTAAACAAACGATCGAATCGCAACTATGCCTGTGAATCCCGCTTATATAGAGGAAGATACGATTAAAATACCGATCTAAATGTACTTCCTTGCTATAGTTAGTGTGAGTATATCCTTGCTAGAATACATAATCCGTATCAGTCTGGTACTGATACTACAGATACTACAGATATTAATTTCCGTAGGAAGATACTCCACTGAACAAGATAGAATCACAGATAAAACGGAGTCGTTTTCCGATTGAAACATCCCACCCCTCCGGATATGCTTATCGAAACCGGAAACTGACAACTGCGGAAGTACCAAAGCTTCTTTATGGTAACCGACGCCGATAAGCAGAAGTGAATCGCCGGAAGTAGAACCGTTCACCCCCTTTTATTACTTTCCGATAGCGTCTCTCACCCGGGGCGGCCGGATCAGATTAGCCGATAATTTCCCGTAATTGCATAATGAATCACTTTGCGATTTGCTTACATCTTAGGTCAATGCTTGCCGTGCGTCGATGATTGGATCGTTCGTAGGATGCGCATCAAATCTCAGATACTATTAAATGCATTATCACTATTAGCAGGGAGGCTACCCAACTATAATTAACCGGACGACTATGAGTCAAATGGTACAATGAATGGAATGATATGTCTTCAGTTTTCCTGCGCAAGTATAGTCTATTGCATACAGTTCGCGAATTGCAAAACCTTTGATAGAACTATTACTGACATATTAATAAAGTTGGATTTCTGAACTATTATTTTTCATACTTCAAGTCAAAAACTGGCGGTCTTTAATCTGATTCGAGGTTTTCTTCGTACCTTTAGAGATAAAGTGAGATCTCAATAGCTGGTGGTTATTTCGAAACCTAATGAGGGAACAGATCATCAATGATGAAGCTTACATTAATTGGAATTATACCTATAGGTGGCCATAAATTTAATATTCATAATAATGAATCAATTAGCATTAAAGGAGAATAAAATAGTTATTGGTTTGCTTATACTCTCAATGTAAATTTTGGAATTAAACACTTATACTTGGTCATACGGAGATTAGCAATACTGCAAACATTCATGCACCGAGATGTACACCTAACCTTAAGATTAATCACATAATCTTGGGATTCTTCCACAGAATAAATTAGGTCAATCCATTTGCCATTGGGCGATTCTGTACAGTGGTTGTATGCCTTGCGACGACGAGTCTTTCACGCGGCGGCCGTGTCCGTTTGCGGTACGGGATTCACTGACAATTCTCGCTATTTCCCGATGTTACTTGGCCCGCACGAAACTCACGCTATCCGCCGGCCGCTTCAGTGGGCGCCAGGCTCCCGAAAGGACCATAGCAATAATAAAAGGAAACGGAAGATGACCCAATCGCGGGGAGAATTCCCCTACTTCGCCCTTCCCGACTAGCTTGATGTAGGTCAAGGGTTCGCGCGCTGCCCGATGAAGGAGAACCTGGACAAACTCGGCCGTCCGAGCACGACGAGACCGGCCGAGCACACGTAGAATGAACAATAAATGAGAGAAAGAATAGTGCAAAGGATTACGACGCGTAATTAGTAATTCCCTCGGTGGTCGGAAGATGGTGGGTCCTGTTTGATTTCCGCGATTGATCCGGTGCCCTCGATCTTCGGCCTGGCGTCCTCATCCCTCTCCGGTAGCTGCTGGGCTTCCTCCTCGGTCAGCTGTCATTCTGGTCCGGATGTCGGCCGGGTGATTAGCAATGATGAGAGTCGGACGGCCGACAGCATTGATCTACGCCCCTTACAGGTTCTATACCTGTATGTACATACAGGAAGACCCTCCAGACATCAAGGCGTGCCGCACATGAAACGCTGCGACGACATTCCGACTCACGCACAGGCTACGCGGTAGGCGACGGGCTCACGAATACAGACACCCTAGCCTGTGCGTGAGTCGGCATGTCGCCGCAGCGTTTGATGTGCGGCACGGCTTAATGTCTGGACGCTGCACAGTGGGGCTTTTGACCGAATATGCGGTAAAAAACATTTTTCCACTGAATCCACCAATTTAAACCCAATTTTTCGATGTGACATTATTATTTAGGGTAATTATTTACAATTGGGCACTCCTCACCGATTTGGCTGAAATTTGAATATGTAGTAGAGTTGAATGCGTAGATGACAGATCTGCAAGTAAAAATTGTCGCTCTCTTTCCGCTCTTGAGATATCAATAATTATGTTAACTATTTATATAACAATAGGTAGCGCTCTGCCGATTTGGCTGTAAATTAAATATGTTATAGAGCTCGATGCGTAGATTACATATTTGCGAATAAAAATTACCGATCTCTTTCTATTCTTAAAATATTTATGATTATATGCGCGAAAATGCACTATTCTTTATAGGCACTCTATGAAATACTGTTCTCCTTATCGAATTTCATGCATTATCATTATATTATACGTTAGCGCCCCCTTCACCTCATCTGGCACTGACCTGACTTGTGACTATAAAACGTATTAAGTGTCATTAGGCTTTACAGTCACAGGTCAGGTCAGTGCCAGATGAGGGGAAGGGGGCGCAACTGTAAAACTTGATAAGTCTAATCATGCTTTACAGTCACAGATCAGGTCAGTGCCAGATGAGGTGAAGGGGGCGCTAACGTATAATATAATGATAATGCATGAAATTCGAGAAGGAGAACAGTATTTCATAGAGTGCCTGTAAAGAATAGTGCATTTTCGCGCATATAACCATTAATATTTTAAGAATAGAAAGAGATCGCTAATTTTTATTCGTAAATATGTAATCTACGCATCGAGCTCTATAACATATTTAATTTACAGCCAAATCGGCAAAGCGCTACCTATTGTTATATAATTAGTTAACATAATTATTGATATCTCAAGAACGGAAAGAGAGCGACAATTTTTATTTGCATATCTGCAATCTACGTATCGAAGAGTACAACATATTCAAATTTCAGCCAAATCGGTGAGGAGTGCCCAATTGTAAATTTTTACCTTATTTAGCATATGTAGGCCCTTAATGAGATATAGAAAAAACGTTTTTTATCAAAAATTATTTTTTTATAAATCAAATCTTGTAATTTTACTCGCTTAATATTTATTTAATTAGTCGCAGTATTCTCTTCATTACTGAAATCCTTCCCCTCCTCAGACAACGTGCTTGCTGTAAATAATTCTAAAGTTTCCTTTAGAAATGGCTTCGATAGCCTACTGGAGTTTTTACGATAACTTTTACAAATGCAAGTAGTAGCAGCTAATTTTTTTTAAAAAAGGAAGGTAAGATTCTACCCTTCAAAATGCAACCACTAAGAACACGTTACCTAGCGGCACTCAAAACAAAAAACGATTTGAAAATGTGACATTTATAAAAATAAGTAACTCAAAATACATAATCAATACAACAATGTGCTTATACATAAATCAACTAGGTATTAAGTACTTTGAATTCCCTTACTCAAAGTCTCATTTAGAAAACCGAATTAGTTGTTATGATCGATATTAATTTCGGATGATTCGCAGATAAGTCGCTTTGAAGCCGCATATCTAGACCCAGAATGCATAAAACGTCAAACTCGTTATGGTAAAACATGGCCCAAATCTTCAATTAACAGCTAGTGAAAAAAGTTTTTTATTATTGAAACATTTTTGCAAAATGACTTTTTACCACATATTCGGTCAAAAACCCCATAGTGCGCTGGAGGATCTCCCAGTACAGGTATATTGCCGTATACAGGGTGATTCAGTGACACTTACCCGCTTCTGCCACGTATTCACGGCGCCAATCTAAGCCGAAAAGTCCTGTAGCAAAATGGCGAAATCTGAACCCTTTCGCGGATATCAGCGTCTGAAAATTGAATATTTAAAAATTCATATCTCCTTACCGGATCATGTGAGAGTCACGGGTTTCTTCCAGAGTCTGCGGAAGAACCTGAGCAGCCTTGAAAAAAATAGAAATCGTATGAAATTGATTGTTAAAGCACATTATTCTTCATTTTTGAGTATGCAGTTTCTGTATGAACCGTCCACATTTACAGAGCAGAAAAAAATAAATGATCGAAAATTTCTCGGTAGAGATGCTCAATCCCAGGTTTATGGCGGCATATGATTTTGTAGATGAAAACTGATCTGAGTGGCCTGTTTTATGAGGACCAGTTATCTCCTTTCTAATAAAGTCGAATTTTAAAAACCGACCTGCACGCTGCTCTAATCCTATTTTGCTGCTAATCTTTTATTCAGGTGATTGATTCTTTTATCAAATTTTGGCAAGCTTTAACGAGGTTCACGAATTTGGTTTTAAAACTCATGTTGCTACTACAAGTCTTGAAGCCACATTCGAATGCTAATGAAATCTTAATGCATCTTATGTAAATCTAAAGATTTCCAAAGTAAAGATATATTTGGAATACTACATGAACGCTTGAAAATTTAGCTTAACAGAAAATCCAGCAAGTGCATATGATTATGGTTGCATTTTCGAAAAGTTCATGTACAGAGCAGAACCCAAGAAAAACCCAAGTAGCCGTGCATCCGTTGCAATTATAAAATTAATAACAGCCTGTAAGAAGAGGCGTTCGCAACTTTAAGGGTTTTATTTTCGACGTTCGCCCGTTGTCCCAGGCTTATAATTGTAGCGTGCTGCTCGCGCTGATAAATAATTTGCAAATATACCAAGAGCCAAAACCGAACTATAAATAGAGGAGGGGTCGGATCTCGGATTTATGGATTCGGTTAATTGTCGATGGAAAGCCAACTTACTTAGGATGCCATTATCATGATGAGGTCGCAAGACTGATGCCGTACATACATGTCTACATGACCATAAATATCAGCTTTGGATTTTCCAGTTGGTCCTCCTGATTTAAAAAGAAGAGTTACGAATTTTTGGGGAATCTTTGGGTTGGTTTTGCTGATAGGGTGTCCCAAAACTCAACGTTCAACATTCCCAGGATTGTTTAGGGTAAAATTCCGACGAGGAAAGTCCTTTTGCACTTTTTTCCCGCAACACCCCTAGCGAGATACACTGCTCAAAAGAATTATGGCAGCAAAAAGTTTTACTCAAAAATAGGCCAATTCCAATTGGCAATAATTCATTGTCAGCCGAAATTGATTAAAAAATTGCGATTTTTTTAAAATAAAAGCTTGAAGTCTCTACTTCCGATTCTTGTATTTAAAATTAAGATTCGATGCACACTTGCTGCGAGAACCCCTTAAAACTGGGGCCATGTTTGATATGTCGAAATTGGCGAAATTTAACAGCATCTATGGACTGACAATGGACATTAAGAAACTGGTACACTCCGATTTTAATGAAATTTTAACCACATGTAGTTTTAAATAATCTATTCGATACGTATTTTTTATAGCTGCTCAAATGCACTTTTAGGGGTTGAAAAAAGGGTTGAAGTGGGGGGAAGGGGTAGGTGAAACCTATTTTGTTGAATATCTCGAAAACTAGAAGAGATATGGGAATAGTATAACTTGCAAAATTTCATGATTTGATAAGGCGAATAAAACTGCGTAAACGGATTTTTTCTATACCTTATCGTTATAGTTATATCCTTATTTTTTAACAAATTTGTTATAATTTTCTCGAAAACGTAGAGTAATTTTAATCGTGATTGGCACGCTTTTTGGGAATGTGATTGCCGACAGTGCGGATATAATGGCATTTTTAAATTCCGTTTTCTATAAACAATAGAGACATAGAAAAATAGACGTTGAATCGCTGTGTGGGGATTCGAGTCACAGTGGTAACGTGACTCATATCACGCCAGCTGTTGTAATTAAATTACAATTGTCAGACTTTATACTTGACTATGTTTGCTATCTATTATCGGTGGGGTTAATTCGTCTCTTCAAGATAATACCTTAAAATAAAAGGCGAAACAAGTGGAAAAATAGTTTATCAAAGTATCGTCTACTGACGTTCGAGTTAAAACAAGTTCAGCTTAATCTAATACCAAAGTAAATTAAATATTTCATTTCAAGAGATATCGGGTGGAGTTCATTGAATTGTTGTAATTTTTTAACACGCACTTATGTTGTTCGTCAGAGAGAAAAGTTTAGAATAAACTGAAAACTACTGTTAGACACTTTATACAGGTATGCGCCCCTAGTGATAATCTACGATTTGTCGCAAAGGCGAGAAAAATTGTGTGAGAAAAATTCCAAGTCAAGAACACTTTCCCGTGACAACAGTATCAGAATCTAGAGATATCGGCAGTCTTGCCGCATTCCGCAGTGGCGATTTGCATATATGGGCTTCGTTCATGCGGGCATCGGTTGTGCGCATCGTCATTATGCACTCGCTAAGATAGGATCAAACTGTCGGTAATAATAGTCAGCGAAGCGTGCGCACCTACATGCTCAGTCTCGAGTTTGCGTTTATTGAATTACGTCAAATTACCAATACGCTTGGGACCCCAATCACCCGGACCGATCCGTGCACAAGCTTACACAGCTGTCGAACAGGCTTCGATACCCTTTACCGGTCGTGTCTTTTGCTAGCGATTCGGACGGTGATCAGGAGTCAGGGAGGCTGATTTTGAAGGGTTTCGCACAACATCAGTCAAGAATGTGAAATTCGCCCAACGGAAAATTCATTCACTATTTTAATAAATAAAACCATTAGATCATGATACATAGATTGACAGGTGTGTTTTCATTGGTATAAAAGTTCAAGGCACCAAACAAACTTAATGAATTGGAACGCTTTTAATCAGAAATAATGATGCAAATATAAAACCTGCTTAAAACAATTTTACTGACTTGGTTACAGAGTCCCGTATGGTTGGAAACCTGTCACCTATCTATTTATTTATGCTTAGATCTAATACGTACACGTTATGGCAATTCTGCGAAAATTTATATAATAATGTAATGTTACAGATTCGAACTGGCGAAGGGCTGGAGAAGGCAAAGAGCGATCCAAATGGCACACTGACTAATCAAAACTCGTAGCTGAGCTGAAGCAATCACGAAGAGATGAAGGAGGGCTCCCGAAGCGATACGAACATTCTTCGTTAGGATTTACACGCACTTGCGAAAGCCATTTGAACTCGTTCTGCGAGCAGTGGCTGTGTGTCGATCTATAACCGTTAATAAAAGCAATCGATATACACCTCGAGATCTGATTGTAACGGTATGAGCCCTATATCCCGATTGTTGCAACTGTACATTAACGCGCTTTATACAACTGCTCTGGCGAGATCGTAATATTGGAAGGTTTCCGTACTGTACTGCGTCGACTCGAAAATTCTACCGATAAATTGCACTAAAATACAGAATTAGTAGTTGCCATCTATGAAGATAATCTGACTAAGATCGGGTCAGTGAAATGGGACGAATTTTTGGATTATCATAAATTCATATTTTTTGTAATCCATAGCATAAGTACCGTTAACTACGGAAAACAGTTAATATTTTGAGAAATTTTTATATTCATAAATGGGCAACTCTGAATGTACAATGGAAAATGCATGATCAAACATATGTGTATCAGAGCTCAACCTTGAAACAATGAAACTACCTATGGCTCACCATTAGATTGAATCAATCGGTTTTCCAATATTCTAGTGTACACAGTAAATCTATTTCGCATGTTATACGCCCTAATTACGAAAAATGGAAAAATGGTCGAAACAAATAGCCATGGAGTTTTATTCATTCGATCTCTCCATCTATCGATCTGTCTATTATGCAGTTCGAAAACTGCACAGTCAGTTGTAAGAATTCGTAAGAAGCGAGACGTTAATGAACGAGTGAACCAAGAGTTTAGGGCTCGTGACTCGACACACGACACGACTTGATCCACGAACGGCAGGCAGAAGAATATGCAACGTTAGACGATCCAATATAAAGCATAGATAAGGATATGAATGCCATAATAATGACCAAGTTTTGTGGTTGAACTTAAGTCATACTTTACACTCTTACTTTAATATAAACTTTAAGTAATCTTAAGTAAGTTACTGTGCACTCACCCTATCCAACTTTTTCTTCTATATCTTCTATACCGCGTTGGCACCATTTTCAAACAGTCATTCGTGGATTCAATAGACACCAGCTGAA
This sequence comes from Trypoxylon attenuatum, assembly GCA_963989405.1. Classification (NCBI taxonomy): domain Eukaryota; kingdom Metazoa; phylum Arthropoda; class Insecta; order Hymenoptera; family Crabronidae; genus Trypoxylon; species Trypoxylon attenuatum. Next base: position 13,090,974 of record OZ022492.1, on the reverse strand, counting down.
CACTTTTTATGTCTATATATGAGGTAAGATCAATGCGACCTCATTTTCATACTTTCTTAGAAAGTAGATCACTGGTGATAACGCTTTTCAACCACCCTCCCCTTTTTCTTCAGAATACAGAAGAATCCACAAACGTGATAGACAGCGCCGACGTTTACTACATGTACGTGTACGTATAGTGATCCTGAGGTTTGATGAGCGCCTTTCCTGTACTTGTGATCGTTCTTCTGTTAGAATTCGGACATCGAATTCGACAGCTCGGTTCGCCAGTACGTAGTTAGGGGCTATCGATAAGTTATCGTTCATTGACATTGAGTCATCGATTCCTGAGCACTGGAAACTGGACATGGAAAGTAAATTTTTCGTGTCATTGAATCGTACTACGTTTATATTAAAGTATTAAACTCACTGGAACTGCAACTAAGGAGAAGGGTACATAATTTCAATAAAATCCATTTCACTTTTCAATTTCAGATCTTATCAGGATAGTTGAATTAAACGTTTCATAGTAACTACATCAAGGATAAAGATTGGCTAAATAGACTCACGTGCAATTGTGTTTAATTTGTTTTGAACTTATCCATAAACAAAATATTATCGACCAGCAATCCGCAAGGGCGAATCAAAATGCCAACCAAGTTCATAATTTTGGGCTAACATATCGAGTTTGCATTATTAAGAAAATCTTTTACCTAATGTTAGCTAACCGAAACGAATCTGGTAGGATTTTAAAGCTGGAGAGTACTGCCAACATGGGCCTCATGTGAAAAACAGGTATCGAGACTACATGTCAGTTATTCTTCTTGACCAAGGAAGGTAATTCGGACCTCGGTCTCAGTTTTGTGATTATTATTTTAGTACTAGTAAGCGCAAAGTAATTTAAGCTCTTCAATTACATACGGAAATCAGGATAAATATACCTCCATTCTCGTTTAAGATGCAAAATGCAGTAGTTCATCCTGAATATCTAGTTCTATAGCATTAAACGCATCGCAATCGGTTATTTTATAAGATCCCATTGATGGCCTTAACGAGTAGGTGGAAAAGAGAGATCCATTCTCAGAATCGTGCAATTCTTCAGATTACGCCGCTAACGTAGCTGTTCACTCTGTCTACGAATTTGCTCACCTGCAACGTCTCCATAATCAGAATTCTGTAATCTCCGACGTATGTATTAATTATAACGCGTGTAAAGTAAGTTTTAGGTCGTAATGTTAAGAGGTATAAATTCTATTATCACTGATAAACAATATATTGTGTAATAGGTATGTAAAGAAGGCACTCGGTCCCCTTTACGAGGTTTTGCCAAGGGAACAAAACATAGGAATACCGTTTTGGGTCTACTTTTTTTATTGTAGTTCTTCAGCACATTGCACGTTCATTATTCTCTCGTATGCCATGATGATTCCAAAAACAATTTCAATTGAATTCCTTTGTAGACTGTGCTAAGTTTTCTCGTGTACTCGGTAACATGGTCGAGATTTTAATCCGAAACTATGTAATCTACTATGTCAATGTACTAAATTGCACTATGTATTTTTGTGTCAAATGTTACTCCAGTTTTCCGTATAAGATCCTTCCAGGAAATGCTATATAGGTCAACGAAATAGGTGACAGGTGCATGACGGTGCGATAGTTCTAACGGATGTGTAATTTAATATAAACAAGAGAATTTATTTCTCTAGTGAGTCGACGGTAATCGCGACTGACCACGTTGTTTATTTCGCATGCTAATAGCAACAATGTCGGTTAATTCGCGAGATTCCATCTAATACGTCCTCATGGCAAAATATTAAGAATGCGTAAGGGTCGAGGATCGTTGTGCCTTCGTGTGCACGTCGATACGTCTTATGTTAGTGATCGTAACAAAAGAAGACATACATTTTGTGATTCGATACATAAACAGTTGTTCAATTTTTCTTTTTATACTTTCTTTAATGCTTACCTAGGATAGCTTGTGTACCCCAAACAGTGTTTTAATAAAAATGGAAATCAAATAGACAGCCAGAAGTAATCATCCACCCCCTGAAATTATTCGGTTGTTGTGTCACGTAGCGACTGTTGTCAGCCAAATTAAACTTCGGCTGCGATTGATAATAAGTGGGGGTAAATCTATAGAATTACTGCCTCCTCACCGATTTGGCTGAGCTTTAAATATGTTGTACTCTTCGATGCGTAGTCTAATGATATGCAAGTAAAAATTGTCGCTCTCTTTTCGTTTCCGAGTTATTAACAATTATATGCAAAATATTAATTTTTAAAATCCTCTATAAAATAGTGTTCTCTTGACCGATTTGGCTGACCTGATTGGTCGTGCTTGGCGAATTCCTTGTCAATCGTGAGGGGACTCTTCAACTTGTCCAGGCAAATTCGAATCTTCCGTCAGATGGATAAATGAAATAAAACTACATGTTGTAAGGAGTGACTAAGGATGGTCAGGATGTGGTCGGGCGAAATCAAATATCGAACAAAGGAGGGCTAATATTCCCGACTATTTATTAGGTCCTCCTAGATACTCGTACCGATGTGAACTGACTGGGTGTGCGACCTTTAGTTGTCGCGATGCCGTAAGACACCGTTGCCAAACAATTCGGTAATTAGGCGGATTGCCGTCTTTCACAATTACTCGCTTCCTTAACGCTTGGTTTCTAAACGTAGCCTACAATATCTTGTACTTGGCTCACATCTTTGCATTTTGAATGCTTTTTTGGGATTTCACTGTCTTTGTATAAACGTGAATGTGGTCACGATGCGTGTGTGATCGAACATTCTGATCAAAGTAAATCATTAGAGAAAGTGGCAGGGTTTAAAGAGGCCCGGAAGGTGGCAATATAGGGATGTGTTACCGAAAGAGTGGTTTTGGGTCAATAATGTTATCTTAACTTCCTTAAACGGGTCCACCTGTGTGAACTTGGCACCCGACGTTGAGTAAATCAATTTTTCTAATATGCAATCGATTCGGAATCGTTTCTGCCCGTTTGTACCGTTTTTCATTTCGTTTGTACCCCTAAGGGTTGCGAGTTATTGGGGGTTGAAAAATCGCGAGCACCCCCCCCCACTTTGAACTATCGGAATTTTTTTTTACGGTTCGATTCAACGTCGTTTGTACACGTTTGTACCACTTTTGTTTTCGTTTGTACCTCAAAGGGGACGGAAGTACGGGCACTTGAATATTTGCAAAATGGGTATCTTTGCCAATTTTGAAAATTTTTGAAATCTGAAAGCGGGTACTATTTCGTGGTCGTTTGTACCCGTCTGTACCACTTCTGTTTTCGTTTGTACCTCAAAGGGACGGAAATACGGGCACTTGAAAATTTGCAAAATGGGTATCTTTGCCAAATTTGAAAATTTTTGAAATCTGAAAGCGGGTGCTATTTCGTGGTCGCTTTTACCCGTCTGTACCACTTTTGTTTTCGTTTGTACCTCAAAGGGACGGAAATACGGGCACTTGAAAATTTGCAAAAATGGGTATCTTCGGTTTTGGGGCGAGGAGAGCGGCGGAGAAAGGGAACGCCGGCTGGCAGCAGGAGGATCGAGTGCTGCTAAATCGATATGGGACCTCCATCTAGGTTACGCCACAGGACCTAATTGATTTATTGATTTTCCGCCTGGAGCGCCCACGTGCTTGCAGCTTCCTGCCGAGATCGCCATTTTCCGCACTTGGTTCTCGGGTGTCTTACAGTGCGGACGTGCTTTCTTTCGTTGTGCGAATTGCGAGAAGTAGTCTCGGGCGCGTATCCACTCTAGTGTCGAGCGTGTGACCGAATAATCATCATTTTGAATTACAGAAAGCAGGATGCTGGCAGATAAGTACTTCTCTCCTTTAATCTTGGGTACGTGGTTAGATGCGGAAGGTTACGTAAGATGGTACCGGTCCACGTGTGTCCATTCCATTCTTGTAAGAGTCATGGCCGCTAGATATTTATAATTTGTATGGTTATTGCTCTGGTACCCTTTTGCGGGCCTGTTCCTAAGTAACTTATTGAAGTGAAAATTAAAGTAAAGTGAAAAATAGCACGTGGCCGGTAGTCGATCGGAATATGGAGTATCGGAACCGGAAGCATGGTCGGAAGTCTGAAATCGGTTAGAGTCATCTAGGGCAAAAATCGGAAAAGACCATAGACTATATCAAGTGTAGAGTGGCGGACTCGGTGGGGGAAATTGAACTCGATCGTGACGTCATCAACTCGGGAGCTGGAAAAGAAAACCCTTTGAAGATTTTCGGGTCTTTCAGCTACCAAATCATCCACGAGTAGAAAATTGAACCCAAATTGGTCTGAAATTTTGCGCAATTCTTAACTATTATAAATCATATTTTCTGTTCATTTTTGCATGTTTTGAGTTTATTCTTTTATCAATTGTATGCATTCATGAAATTTTATGTTAAATTTAATTAATTTATTTATATTCTGCGATTATTTGTGAAAATTTGAATATTGAATTTTGTGCATTTTATGAATTGTCTTAATTTATGTATTTTATGTCATTATGAGTTTTTGGTCAATTCTGAATATTATACAGCCGTGAAATTGTATTAATCTTAAAATCTTTAAATCAGTAAAGTTTTGAGCTCTTGAATTTTTCTATGAATTGATATAAAGCGGCACTCGTCTAATTTTTTCTAATTCTTGAATTTTTTAATTGTTCTACTTCCGGCAAGGTGGAATACTATAACTTTTTTGATTATTGTTCCTGTTGAATGTTTGCATATCTGAGTTTATTCTTTTATCAATTGTGTGCATTTATGAAATTTTATGTTAAATGTAATTAATTTATTTATATTCTCCAATTATTTGTGAAAATTTGAATATTGAATTTTGTGCATTTTAGGAATTGTCTCAATTTATGAATTTTATGTCATTATGAGTTTATGGTCAATTCTGAATATTATACAACCGTGAAATTGTATTAATCTTAAAATCTTTAAATCACTAAAGTTTTGAGCTTTTGAATTTTTTTTTAATTCTTCTAAAGTGGGATGTGTATGAAGTTAGCACAGCCATTTTTTCAATTCCGAAAAATAATTATTGTGTTGCATTGTGCTCGAGTTGTGCTGCTTTGTGCCGTAATCCGATTTTTGAAAACTTAAAAATTGACCAATTTATAACAATTTATAACATTTTTTTGGCCGATGGTTAGCACCGCCATTTTTTCAATTCAGCAAAACAATTGTGCTGAATTGTGCTCGAGTTGTGCTGTCTTGTGCTGCAAGAAAAATTTCGATATGTCAAGTAATACAAATTTTATTCAATAATTATATTCCGCCGCCAAGAGTAAAGTCAGTCATTTTCTGGAATATTACTAATCTGACGTTCGTGCGCTGACGTTTTACTCTTGATATTTAGTTTTACAGTTTATCCCTTTGGTAATTATTTACAATTGGGCACTCCTCACCGATTTGGCTGAAATTTGAATATATAGTAGAGTTATAGTAGTCTATGAAATACTGTTCTCCTTATTGAATTTCATGCATTATCATTATATTATACGTTAGCGCCCCCTTCACCTCATCTGGCACTGACCTGACCTGTGACTATAAAACGTATTAAGTGTCATTAGGCTTTACAGTCACAGGTCAGGTCAGTGCCAGATGAGGGGAAGGGGGCGCTAACGTATAATATAATGATAATGCATGAAATTCGATAAGGAGAACAGTATTTCATAGAGTGCCTGTAAAGAATAGTGCATTTTCGCGCATATAATCATTAATATTTTAAGAATAGAAAGAGATCGGTAATTTTTATTCGCAAATATGTAATCTACGCATCGAACTCTATAACATATTTAATTTACAGCCAAATCGGCAAAGCGCTACCTTTTGTTATATAATTAGTTAACATAATTATTGATATCTCAAGAACGGAAAGAGAGCGACAATTTTTATTTGCATATCTGCAATTTACGTATCAAAGAGTACAACATATTCAAATTTCAGCCAAATCGGTCAAGTGGACACTATTTTACAGAAGATTTTAAAAATTAATATTTTGCATATAATTGTTAATAACTCGAAAACGAAAAAAGAGCGACAATTTTTACTTGCATATCTGCAATCTACATATCGAAGAGTACAACACATTCAAATTTCAGCCAAATCGGTGAGGAGTGCCCAATTGTAAATAATTACCATCCCTTTTGTTTGGTTAGTCAAGTCTTTTGGCTACGTTTAGTTGGGCGTTTGTGTAATGGCTAGTTTAGGTTTTGAGGTCTTGCGTTACCACTCATGATGTAAGTACCCTTATTAATGTGCGTATTCACTTTGAAAAACTTAAGGCTATCCATTTATAACACCACTGATGTCACTCCTTTTTTACTCATGTTTAATAGCGTAAACGAAATTAGTTTATCATTCTGAAGAGGACCACGCATCCGTGGTTGAAACGTTAATAAATTTGGTTTTCACGACACCATTTTGGATTGAAGATATGGCATAAAAAAACCATTTATGATTACAATATAAAGTTACTACTAATATAATTATTGTTAATATGATTTAAGTAAAATATAAGTATAATAATGTAATTAATTAAAATAGTTGCGAATTATAACGGGCCTTTTGCCCCAGCCTCTTCCACGGCGGCCTCTTTCGCCGCGGTCGCTTGCGCCCCGGGTTGGGGTTCCTCGGCCCCGTCCACGGTGGGCTCCCCGAGCCCCGTCCCCGTGTCGGGAAGTATACCATAGTCAGCGGCTTCGCCCACCCCCACGATGTGCCTTCTTAATGCCTGCGTTTAAAAAAGAAAAATAAAATTAAACATGGTCGTAAAGTAGAATTGCAGTGAAATATAGACAAATTGGAAGACGCGAAAGTAAAATATGGCGACGTAACGATAATATTCTACAATTAATCTCTTATGGAATTTACTAAATTACATTAATACGAACCGAACATCACAAATACACTACGAATCAAAATTAAAGGATAACTTTCCTCCAGTCCAAAACTTGTCGATGTTCGCACAGCTGTAACTTAGTAAGTTAAACTAAATTAAATTAAAATAAAACTAAATTAAATTCAGCTAAACTAAATTAAATTAAACTAAAAAACTTAATTACAATAATGGTGGGATACTGAGATCCCACCAGAAGTTGGGCGAAAGATGCCCCGGCCCCGATACTGCCCTCGTCGATAGGGCCTCGATGGGGGTCCACCTCTGGCACCCCTATTGCCACCTTTCTTTTTTTTTTTTTTTCACGTGGTGGGAATCTTCAAAAGACACCCTGTTCCTGGGGAGGGGAGACAGGGTAGTGCGCGATTTTTACCCACTAAACCCACCACGATGGCCGTCCGCGCGCGTCCGGTCGGCTACGAGTTAAGAAAATTCGTCCGCGGCTCATCCCGCGCATCGTCCATAAGGGACGCCGCCCGCATATCTTATATAACCTACGCGATTACACTCTAACTTACAACTACCTACACGCAGTGTCACACGACCATGGTGTGGCACCGCTCGCTCGCTCGTGTAGCTGGTGGGGCGATAAAGTCCCCACTCCGTCGTCCCGCTACCTTCGACGCAGTCGATGCGCCTATCGCCAGGGAGTAGGGATGGGGAGGGGATCGCACGAAAATTTTATTCGCTTATCCACTACCGCCGGTGCTACTTATACTATTTACAATTCAGCGACGCGTTTGACGGCGTGCGCTCGCTCTGCTTAGCCTAGCGGGATCGGAGGTTTCCCTCACGCGCTCGGCGGACTCCTTCGCACTCATCACCCACTCGCAGAAGTGTCTGACCGCGTTCCACTCTCTCTCACCCCGTAACATTGCGGCTACGACCGCCCGGAGCGAGAGATCCCTACCTATGATGTCAACGAGGTCGCGGCGCTGCTGAGCCCAGACATCGCAATGCTCGAGCGTGTGCTGCGCCGTGTCCTCGTCGCCGTCGCAGTGGTGACACCGCGTCGTCGCCTCTTTACCTATCCGGTTCAGGTAGTCTCCGAAGCAACCGTGCCCCGTGACCACCTGCGTTAACCGGAACGTGAGCCTGCCATGGCTCCGATCCAGCCACTCGTCGAACGAGGGGAGGATGGCTTCTATAGCGCGACAGCGAGGAGATCCAAGCCTTGTGAGCTTTTCTCTCCACCGCTCCCTTACGCACTTTCGAACAATGCGCTTCGCAGCACGTCGTATCCTACCTGGAATGGGCTCGCCTCGTAGACGCTCACGGAGTGTGCATAGAATGCCGTAGAGTTCGGCATTCCCCTCCGCGAGTAGGTCCCACGGAGCGACCACCGCTAAAACGGCCGCCGCCTCTCTCGCGACCGTACGGTAGCTCCGCGTGATGCGAACCGCTATCCGTCTTTCGTCCCGCCGCAACACTAAAGCTCGCCGGCCAACGATCGCGTCCGCGAAGACCGGGGCGCCGTAGAGCGCCATCGAGCGCAAAACTCCCTCGTAGAGGCGACGAACCCCCTCCCCTGGTCCTTCGATATTGGGCAGAAGCCGCGATAGGGCGCTCGCTGCTCCCTCCAATCTCTTCGCGGTACGCTCGACGTGCTGGTCAAATCGCCGTCGGCCATCGAGGTGCAGGCCCAGGTATTTCAATCCCTTCCCGACGGGAATCGAATCACTACCCACCCGCAGACGCGTATCCGCCGGCGGATTTCCCTTTCGCCGAGGCTTGCAAAACCACAAGGCCTCGGTTTTCTGGTTCGCAATCTCTAACGCCAGTGCGCGAATTGCGTCGACGACTCGGTCTACCGCGACTTCGGCGCGGCGGATGGTTCCCTGCCACTCGGACCCGCCGGCCAGTACAAGTATGTCATCGGCGTAACATACCAGACTGACGTCGGGCAGAAGTATCGTCTGAAGCACCCAGTTAAAAACGAGGATCCACAGAATCGGTCCGAGGATCGACCCCTGAGGAACCCCGCAGTCTACCTCCCTTCTAGTGATCCCGTGCCGGTCCGCGAACTCTATAAATCTATCATTTAAATGATCCCGGAGTACCGCCTGTAACTCGGCTGGCACTTGGTGCAGGTCCAAGGCCTTCCAAATGGCGTCCCAGGGGATTGTGTTGAACGCGTTGGTAATATCTAGCGATACTGCCAACGCCACGCCCCCCTGGTCGACGAACTTGTTAACGACCACTCTCACGTGGGCGATAGCGTCCACGGTTGAGCGGCCACGGCGAGAGCCGTATTGACAGTCCGCCAACCCCGGTCCCACCTTTTTTAAATGGTCAACGAGACGGGATGCGATAACCCTCTCGAAAAGTTTCCTCACCTCGTCCAGCAAGCAAATTGGCCGGTATGCAGCCGGAGACGACTCCGGCTTTCCTTCCTTTCGTAGCAGGACCATCCTCGCCACCTTCCATGCTTTGGGGAACCGACCCTGACGCAGGCACTCGTTGAAGAGAGCCTGCAGTCGGTTTCCCAAATGCTCCATACTGTGTGCCCACGCTCGTCCCGGAATCCCGTCCGGCCCCGGGGCGGTCATCTTCGCCGAGAGTCGCCGCACCGCTTTTCGCATTTCCTCCCCCGTTACTTGCAGCTCCGAGCTCCACTGGACGTCCAGGGGGGGGGGGGGGGGGGCAAAGAACCCCTATTGCCACCTCGCCCTGCATTTCGTGCCAAACATTGGATTGCGTTTTTCGCAGGTACCAATAGGCGCGTGAACGCCCGGCTCCTCTCCTCTTACTGCCCCTGCTGCTTTCTCCATCATTAACATTTACTGCAACATACAAAGAATACGTTATTAAATTAAATTATCACATCAAAGTGAGACGGATTTTCTTTTTAGTAGTGTCGAGAAGCGACTTAGTTCTATTCTATAAGAAAAATCCACACCCGGCGCTGCCTGGGTCAAGGGCTGCCGGGGCTCTAAGAATGAATTTTACGACAATTGCTTCTATTAGTTATTAATTAGTTGGGCGCCAGTCGGTTTGCTCAAACCAGCAAAGAGGAAAGCTATAAGGACGTCCCAGGGAATGGGGGGGGGGGGGGGGGGGGTTGGATGGACCCGAGAAAGTAGAATAAATTTCAATATGATTCCAGGCAAAATATGTAATTTCATGACTTACTTGGTGTTGCACAATTGTTTCTTTCCAGTGGTTGAACGCCCTACAGACGTGGCGAGCAACTCACACGCAAATTGGCCTTTTGGTTAGCTACGCACGTGGCCACTTATCAATCTACCGTGCACAAAAGGAATATCGCTGTTCTATTCGCTTACGTCTACGCGTAATCGGGGCTCGAGCCAGAGTGTCGCCGATCGATGCGCGGTCGATCGTCGCCGCTCCTCGTCCTTCTTCGGGCATGTTCAATTTTCCCTAACTTCGGGTGTCGCCGACCTACCGTCTTCGGCGCGATACTTTTTGGCAAGCCCGTTGTCAACCTGCAGGGGACTCTTCACTCCGTCGAGGGAATTACAAATTTCCCGTCACAAAAGGATTTTTTAAAATGTATTGGTGCTTCAAAATTGTGATTGTAAGGCATTTGAAAAGGTTAAAATCGCGACGAACAATAAGTTAATCAAGCAGAAGTAAGCCAATCGACATAAAACTTTAACAGCCTCAAAATAAAAAACATAGGTTACGTTACTTTTGTAATTATCGGTACAAATGTATTCACTTATTTGCTAGAGACAACACATTTATAATTATACATACTTTTATCTGATTGGTCTTCCGGCGTCGGTTTTCGGCTCGACTCCATTAACGCGGTAAGTACACGCTGCAGCTCCAAAATCCTTTCATTGGTACGCTGCGCTGCCTCCTGCTGCAATTTGCGCTGCTCGTTAAATTGTTGCGGCTGCAGTTCCTGTTGTTGCACAAACCGTGCAAGTATGGCTTGCATATCGCTATCACCGGGTTGGTATCACATATCATATCGGCATCACTCATATTTTAATTTTAGAAAGAATCTACAGTGGACTCTCGTATCAGTGGTCGTAGAGCCGCAATAAATAATGTGGGATAACGCGTGAGAAGTACTTAACATTTGTTTTCAATCCGTTGCTATGTTATTATTTAATCGTAGTTAAATTGCGGCACATATAGCTATATACAGTCACTACTAAAACTTAGACACATGAGCTTCGATATCGCGATTCCCGATAATGCTAATTGGTCTGTACGAGAGCTCACTGATGTAAAAGTATCTTACTAAATTACCACTTTCCAGAAATATCTATATATTTTATACCTACGAGACATTGCTGTTTGGATCGGTTGTCCTTGGTCGTGCTTGCTCGATTTCACAAATGCAACTGAACCCAAATTGTATCCTTCGAACCGCAGGTAGATTCAAAACACCACCGCGCCATGTTCAACAGCAGCGCCTCTACCAAAGTTTCTACGAGTTAAAGAAGACGCCGTTATTTTTTGTAAATGACACCAATTTCCCCAAGATTTCCGGTGGGGCTGTCAATTACAACAGCAACGCAGAAGAGGTGTATTGTGGTAGGGATAGCAGGCCCATTTGAAAACACCTCGCACGGAATTTCAAAATTGCCAATAGCGACGAGCAATCCCATACACATGTCACGTCAAATGTAACCATTTTCCAATTGTATGGTTTGCTGTTCGAGGCATAGCATCCATGCACTAGGCGGCAATTACGTGATGACAGCAACGACAGCCCAACTTTAGGAAAAATTGTCGTTCTGTATCTCTTTCGCACTTGCATTAATAAACTCCGAAAATACACGGTGTAACTCACGGTGTAATATGAAAGGAGGCTGATTTCGCTGACATCAGCGCTTCTGATGGAAATGGCCTGAAATTAATTCTTCAAAAATCTGAAATCTTGCAGCTTTACGCCAGAAGATAATGCGCAGGGTTAACAAACACGGGCGAAGATTTTATTTCAAAAAGTTTATTTGCAATCTGTTAAAAGTAAATAACAATAAACAAATTAATTAACAAGTGGTTATAAGTATAGTAACTTGTACAAGGTGTGTAGGTATGTCGCCCATTGGCTCGTACCTTCTTTGGTATACTTAATCTAGGTGTTTTATAGTTGCCAGACTCCGGCGTTCGCGCGCGGAGTGCTACTTTCGCTTTCGAGGGTTCGTCTAAGGAAGCGGAGATGAAGGAGAATAATTTTTTATTGAACACACAGCAAATTTCAATTATACTGTAATTTTATTTTAATAAATACAAGTAGTGGTATTGTCTTCGTCGCGGCAGGTGAAGCCAGCTGGCGTCGGCGAAGCGTCGATCCTGAAACAAAGAGCACAATAGGTGAATGTCAATATTGTGCGTTCAGGCGGAACGATAGCGAGCACGAAGCACTCGCAATCGCTGTCTTCCAATTCCTTCAATTTGAGATTTGTGGACTGTATCAATTTATAGAATGATTCAAGCGAGTTTAATTAAATGATCTTAAACTTGAATTTCTTATTTTTAGTACTGAGTCGAATTTCCTTTTAGCACGCAGAGGGTTGTAAGTTCTCTGCGGCTTGAATCTTTCTTTGGAGAAATGATTTTCTCCAGACTCTGAAATTCGGTTACTGCTGAGTGTGTAAGGCTCAGGAGTGACTCAGCGGAGCCTGCGTTCGTCGACGCGCGAGACGGTAAGCCGTCACGCTCGTGGCCGCGAGACAACAGATTATCCAGTTACCGCGCTATTCACGCTAATCGGGAGTCTGCCAATGTCTCTTTCTTTTGCCGAATGTGATCAGACAAAGGCAACCACGAAGGTATTCCGTCAAACTAGGTACATGCAAAATCTCGCGAAGCGAGTATTTACGAGCTGGCGGAAAACAGCAGCGAGGAATAGCGCTCGTGTGTTTCGCTCTACTCAGCTCGGTGTTTGGCATGCAAGTGACGACTCGTCTTCGATGCTTTCCAAAGGAAAGCGAAGGCGAGTCGTACTAGGTGGCGTTCAGTAATAATTCTATTAGAACTTACCAATCGCTCACCTTGTGGTTCTCTCGCGGACGAATTTGCTGCAATTGACTGAAGTGACCGATCACGCAACTCAGTCGGGCGAGTCGGTTTTTTCAACACTTCGCATCACAACACTAGCGCGCATTAACGGATATTAAACACTAGGTATCACGTCAATGAGACCGTCACTTATGACTAAAGCTTAAAATCTAATCTTATTATCTAATGGTTTGTGGCGTTTTATAGTCCAAGAGCTAGCTACAAAAAACAGACTCCAATCGGTGCCCAAGATCCAAGCTCGAAAGATGTGAGAAAAACATTACCACATTATCAAATGGCTACTCTGCCATTCTGCAACTTTTGCGATAGGAAATGGCAGCCGGTTTTCCACGATGTAAAATTTGCGAAAAAAATCAATACGGTAGCTGCGTCCAATTTGTTTCTAAACATTCTTTGGGTTTCAACTAAGAGCGGTCAAACAATGGCAGAAGTTCAGTCCTTTGCAAAACCCTTGGCAGGAGCGAATCAAGAGTCCGAAAATTCCCCCCAAAAAATTGATACGGTTCGCCCGTTTAGTCTTTTCCCCGACATTCCTCAGACCTTAACTAAGAGTTGTGTGTAATGGCAGAACTTTTGCACAATGCAAAATCTCGGAAAAATTAATTTATTCGGAAAATGTCAATATAATTGTAAATTCACGATTGATCGTTAAACTTGCATAATGAAGCTATCTGGGCGATTCCACGCCACATGATCACACTTTGGGACCTCATGGTTTCTGTTTTTTATTAAGTTTTAATATGTTATAGTCCTTGTCCACCCGATGAAAATGCGATGTCCCGTTCCTCGCTATCGTTTATAGTTTAAAAGTTATTAACAATCAAAGTTGAAGGTCAAGATTTTTTCAAAAATTCATATCTTTACAACCACGATAGATATCGGACCGTATGAGACGGCATTTGAAAGAAAAAACCTGGAAGTTTTGTAAAAAAAATATGTGAGTCGCGTAATTAAAAAACTAGCATTTGTTATTATTGTATATTCTCTTTGATTGTTAATTACTCAAAAAACCCATCTTTGATTCGCGTGAAATTAATTCTACAGGTGCATTAGACAATTAAGAATGTCTCCTGTAAATTTCAAGGGGCCATCTAGTCTAGTTCTCGAGTAATAAATTTTTATTGCAGGAACGACCGGGCCCATTTGAAACCTGGGATTGAGAATCTCTAGCGGAAAACATTCAATAATTTATCCTGGCCACATTTATTAAAATTTTAAACTTTTTATAACGCGATATTTTCTTGGATGCATCACAGAATGACTGTGATTTTTTTCGTACCTGAAAATGTTGGCGCTTCATCGAGAAACTGCAAGAAAATCAATAATAGTGCGACTGAATAATAATTTTTAAATGGTTTCCATTTTGTTCCACATAGCTCCGGCCCTCCCACACATTCTAGAAGAAGACCCGTAACGATAACATTATCCCGTCGGAAGATATGATTTTTTAAAACTTGAAATTTCGACCCCCTGTATCTCGGAAAGGGTTGAGATTTCAACTTATTGCTCCCGGACTTTTAGGCTTCTATTGACCCCCAGAATACGTGATTTAATTTATTGCACCCATCACTGACTCACCCTGTATACAAGAATGTACTGTATCGATGGGACATTCATTCAGGTCACACACCCTTCCAGTCACACCCATTCACTCGCACCATCGACATCCACACCTCATACACAAAATTACAAAATATATACACTGTCACGTGAAGTCCGCACCTAATTCGCGAAACGGCCCTGGCTAGCGGGACTTCACGCGAACAAAAAAATTTCCTTCGACTCGACTTGGGGAAACGCGGATCAAATTTTACCGTCGATACTCCTCTGGGCGCCAGGCACTCGCGTGCCACGGGATTTCTCCCGCTTTTAATTTATATTACTGTAATCGCGATATAACTGGTCTACGCGACCGAGTCTCGACCATACACACCGAAAAACGAATTCTTCCCCGAGTCGAAATTACGCGCGACACCAACGAATTCAGCGGGTGGGGTCGGTTATTCGAGAGGATCGTAAGGACTGGATAAGGCGAAATATAAATTAAAGTCACAAAAATTTCGGTCTCCGAGAGTCGGCACAATTTATTTAAGAACGACCTCGCCCTAAGGCGGAATTACACGCGTCAAACCTAGTATTTTAACTCCCGGAACAGATACACTCGAACTATCGCGACTAAAGCGATACGGAGAGGGAGCCGAGACGTGGAATTTAATTTGAACGCGGCCGAAGATAGATAATGGATCACCCAATAACACAAATAATCAATCTCAACGCAATAAATCTCGCAACGCGAAAAGGGCTAATCTGTTCACCTCACCATTTTTCTCGTCTCGGCTGCTGGGGTGTTCGCTGTCCTCTCTCGTCGCTTCTCTTCTTCTCAAAATCGCACTACTACTTTGTTTTTGACACGTTTGCACTCGTCGGCGGTCGGTGATCCAAGAGGACTCCTCGCGGATCGTGCGGATCCGCGAGGATCTCCTGCGAGTGCTAATTACCGCGACTACCCCCACCCCGGGAACCTCATGAAACGCCACGCCATAAATTGACGGTCGATAATTAATGACATCTGCCCTGGACTGCTCTGCCTGATCGGTGGTGGAAAGCTGGGCCCTCTTCTTGCCGCCTCCGCGGGATGCTGTCGTTCTCCCAGGTTCCTGTATCGTTGTTCTCGTTCCGGTCCAGCAGGGTCGGGAAGGGTAGTCGACCCGCGCTACCGAGCACCAACCCCCCTGGGGCCGGTGGGTCCCTCCAACCCTCCTTCCCCCCGGGAATCTTTGGGGTTGGAGTACCGCGAGGTATCCCGTCCCCAATTTTGACGGGGCCTGCCCCGGCCGCGGCGACTTCTTCCCCCGCTGGACGTCCGGTATTTACCGCGCTCCGGGCGGGAATCCGGCCTCCTCTGCAGACTCTTTCCCCTGGTGGCAGTCCCTGCGGCTTTGGGCTCCGATCGTCGTCCTCGGTGGTTGTCATTGGGAAAAAAAAAAGGATTTACCGGGCATTAGTCGGCGTTCATTGTCTTGGTGAGGCCCCGAGGTGTGCTCGTCGCTACTCCCGTGCCGGGAATTTACTAATTTTTGGGACGTTGCAAAGTGCAACGTCACAACACTTAACAAAATTTACAAAAGGAGCCGAGTACCCCGCTGGTACCGCCAAGGCCCGGACGCTCCTCAGGTGTAAAAATGCGAACATATGGCCGCCGAGCCGCTCAGCCCGTGACTCCGCCAGACAGAACAGCCCGACGAAGCCCGGTTCTGAACGACTCGACGGATTGCGCCTCGCGAAGGAGCAGGGGCCAAGAGTGCCAGAAACTAGCACTCTGCACCGCGAGAGAATTTGCTCTAGCAGTGCGATGCAGCGGGGTAATGCATGAACGAGGTAACGGTTGCGAACGCGGCGAACTCCATATACCACTGTCCGAAATTCGCTCGAACAGCGTTGCTAGTGAGTCAGGAACCCTACCATGGTGCACGTCGAACATGAAGGAGCCGAGGAAGTGCAGACGACGCTGGCGAACCTTGAGCCATCCCAGTCGTTCGTAGTACGGAGTGATGTTAACATCACGCCGGACACCGAAGATGAAACGGACACAAGCATTCATAGCCCGCTGCAATCTCACCTCATCGACAACATTCATGCCGACGTACAGCAGACAACAATAATCAAAGTGCGGAAATATCAGGCTCCTGACGAGGCTGGCCCTAAGCGAACGGGTAAGTGCGTGTCGGTTCCTATGAAGGGACGAGAGAACGCCGTAGACTTTGCTACAAGTCGCGACGACTTGCTCGTGCCACCCCAGATTGCTCTGGAGGTGGACACCGAGAGACTTCACCACATTCGAGTAAGGAATAGATTCACCTGCCACGGACACGGCAGGGAGGGAGGTCAAATCAAGGCCATTTAGCGCGCGCGACGTGCCTAAAATCATACATTGAGTCTTCACTGGGTTCAACGCGAGATTGTGGTCTCTCGATCACGCCACAATGCGCGAGATGTCCTTATTGACTCTGCAGATTCCCTCCTCAACCTCGTGGTGAGGAATGTGGCGGTAAATCTGCGGGTCATCCGCGTACTTGATAACCCTACAGTGGCGGATCACCGCGTTGATACCCAGGAGATATAGTATGAACAAGAACGGGCCCAGTACTGAACCCTGCGGAACCCCGGAATTGACGGACTCCCACAAGGAGAGCACCTCACCGATCCTCACGGCTTGACTTCTGTCAGACAGATACGACCAGAACCATCGCAGCACAGGAAGAGAGAAGTTAAGGTCGAGAAGAATACTCATCAGTGTGCGATGGTTGACCGTATCGAACGCCTTCGAGAAGTGAAAACAAACGAGGATGGTGAAGCAACGCTCATCCGCTGCCCGCCTGACGTCCTCGGTTAAGGTGAGAAAGGCTGTCTGGGTCGAGCGACCCTTGACGAACCCATGTTGGAAGGGGTCCAGACGCCCAGACCGTAGTAAAAAGTCTTGGACGTCACGATGGACCACCTTCTCGAGGAGCTTGGACATCTCAGGGAGCAGGGATATAGGGCGGAAATGCGAGGGTTCCGTAGGGTTAGGGATTTTTGGTATGGGAACCACGCAAGCGCGCTTCCACATACCGGGGAAAACAGATGACGACAGAGAGGTGTTAAAGACGTCGACGATGAGAGGAAGCAGGGTGGGGGAACACATAGACAGAAACAGGTTAGGCAGACCGTCCGATGGCATAACCATGGACCGCCTGATGGGAAGGATGCGTTGAAGGAGATCTGGGGTGACGTGGGGAAAGTGGTACTGGCCGTCGTCAAAACGGCCAGGGAAGAGAAGAAAGAGAGGCGGGTACGAAGCCGAGGGAGAAAGGACCGAGAGGAAGAAGGAATTGCCGGAATCAGGGGTGAGGTGAGGAGGCAAAGACGCAGGAGGACGAGGAGAAGGAACGAGGTTGTGGGAGCGAAGTGCTCGCCACAACTCGGCAGGATTGCGGAGGCCGGAAAGGAGTTGGCGCAGGTACGCCAAACGAGCAGAAGAAAGCGCAGACTTCACCTGGCTCCGCAAAATCCTGTAATGGGTGAGAGAACTACGACTCCTGGTCCTGCAATATACGCGGCGGAGAGAATCACGCAACCTCATCAATTGCCTGACTTCCACAGCGATCCAGGGAGCCCGGGGGGGGGGGGGGGGGGCACCTAGCGAGTAAATTCCGTCAAGGCGCCAAAGTGTTCAAACATGTAAGTAGCTCACCGGAAAACACGGCCACCAGCCCGTCCACTACGTCCCAGGAGCTGTGCAGCACCCGAAGGGTGAGCTCCTCAAGGGACGCGTGCAAGGTGGGCGGGTCGATGGCACGTATGTTCCGGGACCGAGCACTACGCGGTTCACTCCCTGGATCACTAGCGTCGTAGACCAGCTGGATGAGATCGTGCCCCGAGAGGAACGGTCCACCCAGCTGGCCCACAGAAATGATACGGTCCTTATCACCGACGAGACAGAGGTCGATCCTGGTAGACGAGGTCGAGGTATAGTGGGTGTCCTCGTGAGGAGCCACCACTAGATTAAATTCACGGAACAGCGACCGGAGAAAGCTGGTGTCCGGAGAATCTACATTCAAGTTCGTATTAAAGTCTCCCAGGATCAACCTTTGCTCGTACCCGCAGATATATTGTGCAAAAATTGGTTCGAGTGGAGTAAGGTGTGCATGGGCGGGGCCGGGGGGGGGGGGGGGGGGCGATAAATAATCCCGACGGCGACGCGCGAAAAAGAAGTTATGTTAATTTCAAGGAACAGGAATTCCACCGCTGGATCGGACTGACTAAGAGAAGATGATGGAGGAGAAAGAACACACGAAGAGAGATGGTTCCGGGTGTAGAGGCCGACGCCGCCACCCGGTCTCCCCACGCGGTCATCGCGGTACAGGGTGTATTCCTCTAATGCGCAGGAAGATGCGTCGTCGCGCGGCCGCAGCCAGGTTTCCGAGACGACAACAATGTCATATGGCGGAGATGCCGCCGCAAGAGAATCGCGGAAAACCGCGAAGTGCGCAGGAAGTGAGCCAGCGTTAGTGTGGCACACGCGAAGACATTGTTGCCGTCTCAGGGCAACGGAGCGAGCAGGAACGTCGTGCAGGACACTCGGCGCGACTACCTACGGTAGTTTGGCCGGAATTTCCGAGGCTTGGGTGATAGAGATGACGGGGCCACCCCCGTCCCTCTTAACAAAAATCGTCCCGCTCCGCTGCCAGACGTGGCGGTAACCGCGAGACCTAGCCTCCGTACGGACGGTCCTGAGAAGGGCCCAGATCTCACGCGGAAGGTATACGTTAGCTCGCACCTGCCGACCCTCCAGAGCCGCGTCGATGTCGGACGCAAGAATAAATTTCTTGCGTCTCATAGCCGCGAGAAAGGAGTTCCTGGTCGAGGCGGAAGTGAAAGTGATGAGCACCAGCCGGGGCCGGTCGACGTCAGGAGAACCACGCAGGCGAGCAACTCTGGAGATGTCGGCAGACACGAGGGGTACCTTAAGGGCGGCAGAGAGCCGGACGATGGACGCACGGAGGTCTTCGCTCGGCGTCTCTGGAAGCTCGGAGACGATGACGTCGGTGGCACGGCGGTCGGATTGGAGGCGCGAAACCTCAGCGGCGAGAGACTGCACCCTTGCTTCGAGAGCAGCCGACGGTGGAGAGGAAGACGAAGAAGCGGCAGAGGGATTTCCGTCCTTGAGAGCCTCCGCGTAGGAGCGTTGGTCGAGCTCCAGCTTCGTGATCCGCGCCGTCAGTGCTGCATGTTGGGTGCTCCAGCGATCCTCACTCGCGGCGGAGTCCGCTTGGAGAGAGGCGATGGCAGACTCGGCAGCGGAGGACTTGGACTCCATCAAGTTGAGGCGAGAGCCCAAGGATCTGATCTCCGAAGAGGTCCAGAATTTGCTGCCTGACATCAGCTCTCACAGAGTCAAAGTTCCTCCTTACTTCCTTCTTAAACTCGGTGATAGCTGCGAGCACCACCTGCAGATCGGAGCTCCCGGTGGACGAGGATGCAGCGGAGGCTGCAGGTGAAGCGGAAGGCGAGGCTGCCGTAGTCGAGCCGGAGACAGCGATCTGGGACACTAGGGATGCTGCAGTGGCCGGCGTGCCGGTTAAGAATTTTCCCGGACAGGTAGCCTTCGTGCCGCTTGGACCAGCGATTTTGTGCGGTAAGGCGCAGCCCGGGTGGAAGGAGTTTCCACAGCCTGCGCACTTAGTGGCCTGCGTCGCGATGGGTTTGCGGCACTTGTGGCACTCCATGGCCCGTATTCACAGTCGTGGCTGAGCCGAAATTGAGCCGAGCCAGAGCCAGAAATGATGACTTGAGCGCCGCGCGTATTCACAGTCGTCAAATAAGTCGCCTGTGACGTCATCGGCTCAAGCTCTTGCTCACGGAATCCGACTTATTCGCGGCCGTATTCAGAGTCGAGCGAGCCAGGATTGAGCCGGATTTTTTGCTGGAGAGGGGGTGGATTCCCGAAGTCAGCCAAAACGGTGGCTTGAGCAAATTTTTGAACGTCCCGCGTCGAATGTCTGACGTCCAGTCTGTAGAGGTTAGTGTCCAGTGTCCAGTTTTCAGCGTTTAACAATCAGCGTGTAGTGTCCAGTGTCCAGTTTTTAGCCATTTTTAGCCATTTCCAGTGTCCAACGGTCTATCTTCAAATTTCGGGATCAACCAGGAATACAGTAAGTAGTTGAAGGTTATGTTTTGTATACTGATTTGCACCCATTTCAACTTTTAATTTGTATTTCTTTTTTGGTCTTCAGAATTTCAAACCTTAGAACTTTTACAATTAGAACATGAATTGGACGGGGTGCTGATGGGAGATGCTGAGTTTCCAGCACTTTCATTTTTGGTGACGCCAATCCTGCATCTGAGGATCATAAAGCGTATGTATTTTTTCTCCATTAATCTCTGTCCTAGTTTTGTGAAGACTAATTGTATTTGTAATTCTAATTCTATTTCAGATATAATGCCATCCACATTAGAAGATGGACAGCCGTAGATGGACGTTTGGAATTTGGAGGAGATGCTCCTGCCTCAAGCGAAGAATGGAAATAAAACTGTAATATTGTAATAAAACTGTAATCTTTTAATAAAACTGTTTATTGTCTCAATTGAAGAAGGTTTTTTATTTCGTTCCTGTTCCAATTAAGCTAGTTCTAGATTTAATTCTGCCGATCACGCTTTGACAATACCGAATCTTAACACACATATTTGAATTTGAGGAGAAAGCGGGAACGATAGAGAGCCTCGTCCGTTGTAACCTCTGATTTAATTGGTCGATACGTCTGACACTATCCCGACAGCACCCGAAGTCTTCTACATCACACACACACGCTCGCAGTAAATGGCTCGGCTTCAGAACGCCGTTTGCTCCGTCGATCCAGGCTTGAGCCACGACTGTGAATACGGCGCGGCTCAGCTCAAAAATTCCGGCTCCCAGAGGTCAGGCTTGAGCTCCCGGCTCAGCCACGACTGTGAATACGGGCCCATGATGATCGCAGGAGCACGACGATGGCAAAACTGTGGGTAGGGCCTGTGGATGAGGCTTAGGCTTGCTGATGGTCGGGCTGTGTACGCGGCATAAGGCTGGGCAAGATGGCCGCCTGAGAAGGCGAGCACGTGGCGGCTTGCGGTCGTGCCGGCTGGCGGAAGCGCACGCGACAGGCTGCCGCGGTCGGTGGAGGAAGGCGCTTAGCCAATCGGCGGGCCGATGCACTGTCGGAGCCGAACGGCAGGACCAATGAGCGTGCAGGAACAGCTCCGCGCACGATCCACCACGATGAATCGATACGTGACAGGTGTGGTTATGTTCCGCAGGAGGAAATGTACAACGCGTACCACGAGCCTATTCCGCACACTCCACTGAAGATAATTAGCTCCGAATGTCCCGAGTATGTCCGCGAATCACACCGCACAGTATAAAGTGCCACTGCAAAGTATAGTTGCACTTAGAGTCAATCAAATGAGGAGCACTTTTCACACTATCTATCTCGAGAGAGAGAGAGAGTGATCGCGCGCAAAGTGCAACTCGGTTCGAGGGTTCGTATGGGAGTGGAAATGAAAGGAGATTAAATTCGTGAGACGACACACAGTTAAATTCCGATTATGAACGGTCAGATTTTATTCTATCGCAATCGGTTATAACTGGTGTTCTCGCCGAGGCAGCTGTTGATCGGCTGTCTTCGGCGAAGCGTGAAATCCTGTAAGCTGGAACATAGAGCACAACAGATTAGTGTCAATATTATGAGCGTTCAAACTTGACGATAGCGAGCGCGAAGTCCTCGCGATCGCTATCTTCTAATTTCAATTCAATTTGTGGACTGTATAGTTTTGATTTTCGGATGTTAATTTTACATTAATTAACACCTTGAACTATGTGAATTTTTGTTCTAATGCCGAGTCGAAGTTAACATAAGCGCGTAGAGAGTTGTAAATTCTCTACCACTTTTGATCCGTGTATTAGAAGAGAATCCATTGGGATCAAGTTAATTTCGGCTACTGCACGGAGGTAATGTCTCTGCAGTGACTCGGCGGGACCTGCGTTCGTGACGCACGAGACGTTAAGCCGTCACGCTCGTGGCCGCGAAACAATAGACAAGCCGATTATCGCTCTACCGCGATAATTGGGATAACAATTATTTCTTTTGGCTAGAAATTCTGAGGAATATCCAGAAGCTGCCACGAAGGTGTTCCCGTAATTTCTGGTATGCAGAGTTGAGTTCACTTGAGAATCAAGTGTAGTCGGCTGGCAAGGTCGCGTCGAGAATTAGCTTCTTGTCTGGCAGACTTGCTTTCAGCACGACTGTTCGCATGTAAGTGACGACTCGTCTTCGCTGCTTCCTGGAGGAAAGCGAAGACGAGTCGTGCTAGGTGGCGTGCAAGATAACTTCTTATAGAACTTACCTGTCATGCCGTTGGTTCTATCGCGTACGTATTACTGGAATTCACTGAAATGACCGAACACGCATCTCAGTCGGGCGAGTCGGCTTTTAAACATTTCTTTCACAACACTAGCGCGTATTCAACGGATATTAAACACCCCGCCCCCCTTGCGCGGCTCGCGCAATGCAAGAGGGGTACGGGCTAGCGAACCGAACCGTGAGAGAACCAAGTTGAAGTACCAACACCAATAAATTTGATTTTTTTTTTTTTTGGTACCTACTTCTTAGATGCGTGGAGCTGGACGCTGGTTTCGGCGGGCTGGCCTCGCCGGTCCTCCCTCGCCGATCTCGGCGAGCCTTTCCCGCGTCTCACGGCTAATCACTCCCAGGGCCGTCAACGTCTCTATATACACGTTTGCTGCCGTTTGCCGGCCCATAAGCGTGAGTTGACGGGGCAGGGGTGGTCGCTCGCTGGGCGGCGGTCCTCCTCGTCGTCGTCGTGGCGCCGGTCGGTGCTGCGGGGGTGGCTGCAGCTGTGGCGGCTGTTGCTGCGGCGGTTGCTGCTGCGACGGTTGCTGCTGCGGCGGTTGCTGCTGCGGTGTCGGCCGGTATGCCAGGGCCACCAGGCGTCCTTGCCTGTCCCACTTCAGCAAATAGCTTCCCCCTGGGACCGGGCAGCGATAGCGCCGTCTTGCCGCCGGGACGTACTCCGGGACCAGGAGTCGGGTGCCGTTCAGGATATATTCCTGGCACCGCTCCTGCATCTCGGGGGCGCTTGGCGGCGTCCGGTTTTCCGGGGCGGTGGATTGCGGTGGCGAGTCCTGCTCGACCGCGGGAGTAGCCGGGTGCTGGTCCGTGGCGTCGCTGGCCGTTGGTGGTGGATCCGCCGGGTCTTGCGGAGGGACCTCCGGGTCTCCGGCGAGGCGCAGGCACGCATTGAATTTGGCGTGAAAGTTCTCCATATCGCTGCATGAATTAGACTGATCGTTTGGATCAGAATCGGCTGCGAGGTAGCTTCGAATTCAACGTCTGCATTGTTTTCCTTTAATCCCTTGGCGTTGAGGTAGGGAGAGACAAGTCTTCCCGATTTCCTCGTGTTTACAGCCAAGGGGGGCCAAGCGGGGTTCAAATTCAAACTCTGCGCTCTGTTTTGAGCGAGAGTTCCGCTTGGCTGATCGTGCGTGCTCTCTCGCTTTCGCGCGAGCAGCCGATCTATTTGGATGGTTCTGGCTCATCCACAGGTAATTTACACATGCGCGTGGTCGGGCGTGCCCCCTACAATGCATGAAATTCGATAAGGAGAACAATATTTCATAGAGTGCATGTAAAGAATAGTGCATTTTCGCGCATATAGTCATTAATATTTTAAGAATAGAAAGAGATCGGTAATTTTTATTCGCAAATATGTAATCTACGCATCGAGCTCTATAACATATTTAATTTACAGCCAAATCGGCAAAGCGCTACCTATTGTTATATAATTAGTTAACATAGTTATTGATATCACAAGAACGGAAAAAGAGCGACAATTTTTATTTGCATATCTGCAATCTACGTATCGAAGAGTACAACATATTCAAATTTCAGCCAAATCGGTGAGGAGTGCCCAATTGTAAATAATTACCGATATATATTTATGATTCATTGAATAGTAAAAGATTGCATGCAAAGATTGCAGGTATACCTTATGGTGATTAGTTGTGATTAGTTGTAGGAAACTATTTCCTCTTTTTAATATCAATGAAAAAACAGTACAGTTCCCACGTGTACAGCAACAACCAAATGGGAATGACTGCGGCGCTTACGCAATAGCTTTTACTGTTTCACTGTTGTTTGGTCTAAAACCCGAGAAAATCCGATACAAGCATTC
Organism: Trypoxylon attenuatum; assembly: GCA_963989405.1. Taxonomy (NCBI): domain Eukaryota; kingdom Metazoa; phylum Arthropoda; class Insecta; order Hymenoptera; family Crabronidae; genus Trypoxylon; species Trypoxylon attenuatum. The sequence continues at coordinate 13,066,318 of OZ022492.1, read as the reverse complement.
TATGATGGGAGTAGGGATGTCCGATTCTGATTCGATTCTCAGGAAGATCGATTTTTATAGCTAAAAGATCGGTCTTTTGAATCGATTCTCAGCTATTCGATTTTGGTGAGAATCGATTCTTTGCGCTGAGAATCGATAACTGATTAGTGTGCATATGCCGGTCGCATGAGAGGGCGCGGCGCGCAAGCATGTGGCAGCATTACTGCCAATCGATCTATCGGCGTCGACCTCAGCGTCAAGACTTTGAGACTCAGATTTTAGCTATAAAAATCGATTATTATGAGAATTGAATCGGAACCGGACATCCCTACCTCGAGATCCTTTGTTAGTTGACTCACGCTGCGATCTGTTGAGACTCAGCCCTTGGTTTGGGGATTCGTATAAATAGTAGATAGGGACAATGGTTTGTCGTTCTCTTGCAGCAGCCCGTTGTGGCGAGGCAGTCTGACGAGGCTCGAGGCCTTTTGCAGTGGTGTTATGACAGACTAACTACTACTTCGCTCCACCGTTACCAGGGTTAAGGCCCGGAAAAATCACCCTGTACCAGTCCCACGTGTAGCCTCTTAACTCCACGAAGGTTGGATTCCTGAGGGAGACCGTCCCAGATGGGAGGGACCCTTTCGCCACCTGGGCTGCAAGCAGCCCCAACCTTACCGCGGGGAGCCACGTGGAGGCAGGGCCTAGTTCATTGCTCGGTTTTCATGCGGGCTGTGCTTAGTGTCATTGCACAGATAGTCGCACTGTGTCTGGTGTTCGGACACAGTCTCCTGCTTGGTACGTGTCAGTCTCACGCCCGCGAAACCTCCCAGGAGAGTAGATGGGGACAGAGGCAATCTCGTTAATCCATTCATGCGCGTCACTAATTAGATGACGAGGCATTTGGCTATTTTTTTTTTTTTCCAATGGATAGTTGCCCGCAGAGAGGAAGGGAGACGATTACAGACAAAGGAAGTGGGGGCGGGTACCCCTACCAGTGCATGCAGCCACCGCCCACTCACCCTAACCCCTCCCGCCGAAAAGTCCCGCCGCCCCTAGTCTCCGTCGATTTGTTCCACCTGGTCCAGTTGGTGTGGCTCCCCTGCAAAACGCGGGTCGTTATACCGCGTAGCAGCCCCTTTGTAAGCCCCATGTCCAGTAGCCAGTCAGCGGAGCCGAGACACCAGATCCCCTTCCATGAGATGGTACAGGAAGAGAATCTGATGGCGGACGGTTCGATGTCACACCCCCTGGAGATGAGCTCACGTAGCGAGCGGTTGTCACCGTAATACCGGGACTTCCGCTCGTGCGCCGTCTCCAGGGTCTCTGACCCGCTGACTACCTGGGCATCAACAACGTGAACGTGGTCACCACGCTGACAAACTAGGTCGGGCTTGCGCCCGCCCTCGGCCGTGCGATACACGGGTTCCTCGTGTACCGTCCAACCCGCTTTGCGAAGCCCGCCTGCCAAGACACGACAGACGGCATTGTGTCGCAATATGCGGCCACCGTGAGTGCGATAACACCCCTGGATGACGTGCGCAGCTGTCTCGGTGGAATTGCAGCCGGCACGGCATACGGTGGCGTGCATCGTCCGGTCGCGCCCCCTAGTCGTAGGCATACGCGTAGGGAGGGAGTTAGACCGGACGTGCACGTATTGGACGAAATCACGGCCGGGCCGGGCACAGCGTGGGACTTGTTGTCGACCCACCACGTGGACAGACTGGAATGCGCCGATTCCCTCAGCTCGTACCTATCAACAGATGAGTACAGCTTGTCGGCCCCCCACCGTTCCCGAAGGTGTTTGGAGGCCAACACTCGACCGTCCTTAGTTAAGGCGCGACTGGCCCAGGCCAGTCGCCGGACCACCCACTCTGACCCGGCCACAGCACGGATCTGTGGCAAGGTCGAGTCCTGTAGGTGGCCCAGCCGGTCGAGCGTCAGCCCCGGGATGGTGGTGGCCAACGAGGGAATCCCCAGGCCTCCATCCGCAACTGTGGCAAGGATGAAGGCCTGGGTGGTGTCATTCGGAAGCCGAAGCCATCGCCGTACCGCCGCGCGGACTTGCAGGTCCAGAGCTTTCAGTTTCCCCAGCGTTGGTCTGCCCAGCACCATGGCATGATGGAGTCGGGTGAGGAGGAAGCAGCGCAAGATCTTAAGGCGCTGCTGGGGCTTGAGCGGAGCTGCCGTGATCCTCTCCAGGTAGGCGGTCAAGACCGTGCCTACCCGTTTTGGTCCCGCCGGATTGAACTCCACCCCCAGATACCGCCACTCAGTGGCCGTTCGCGCCTGAGGGAGGTAAGTGCCGTTCCTCAATCGGAACGTGGGGGTGGAGATGACTTTAATCTTCTTTTCACGGCTGGACGGGACCAAGGAGAGGACCAGACATTTGCTCGCCTTCAGCTGAAGCCCCATTTCCTCCGCAGCCAACTCAAACCTGCCAAGGCCGGATTGCCGACTCCACTGGGACGCAGAGAAGCGGAGGACGTCGTCAGCGTATGCGACGCTGTTAACAAATTCGCCTCCTATCTCGTATCCGATTTCGGCAGGGATGGACCCCAAGATGACATCAGTCACCATGCAGAATAGCATCGGTGACAGGGGGTCACCCTGCCGAACTCCTCTGCGAATACCGAAAACCTCTGACCGTTTGCCGCGCACTTCAAACATTGTTGAGTTGCGGTGGTAAAGCCGGCCGACATACTCCGTCAAGCCGCATAATCGCGCCATGGTGGACTCTGTCGAACGCCTTCGAGAAGTCGAGGGAGGCGACGTGCATTTCGCGACGTCGCCTCCTGGCATGGTCTAGGATGGATGCGAGAACAGCGATGTTCTCGTTGCACCCATCCTCGAAGCACCTTTGCCTTAGGTCTATAATTCTCGACTCTCGAAGGCGCTGGGCCAAAATCTTATGTGAATGCCTCACGACTACCGACGTAACCGATATCGGACGGTATCCATCCGGCGACGAGGTATCCGCCCCCGCTTTCGGAATGAACACCGTCCGACTGACTAACATATCGCCCGGAAAACCACCACAGCTCAAAACAACGTTGAAGAGGAGGGCCTTGATGGTCACTGGTACGGCCATCCAACACCGAACCGTCACCACGTCGATCCCGGCGGCGGCCAGGAGTGGCAAGTTGGCGGCAGCCACTTCCTCACAAGTGACAGGACCCCAAAGCCAAGCATGGTCGTCCCGGGGCCATTGACGAGGCACCTGAGGTGATGACCCCGCTGGCGCGGTATAGACCGGACCCCAGTGCTGGGTCAGTTTGGGAGCGAAGACACGTTTCACCCAGTCCGCCAGTCGGTTGCCGGGCTCAGCCCCCTCCAGGAAATCATCCGCGATCTGGGCAAGAATTCCGGCTTGCCAGCCGCAGATGTTCCTGACGACCGGCGTGAGGGCCTCCATGGCGGCGTTGAAGTCGCCATAGACCGCCCCCCAGTCGGTTGAGGTGACTGGGCGCGGCGAGGGGCCGGCTGGACTGGGCGGGGCGGCGATGACGGGGGAGAGAGGAGCCAAAATCTGAGGGGACGACGACCTCGCCGAGCTAAACGAAACGTCGCTCGCCGAGGACGCCGCCAAATCCTCCAGCGCTGCGGCCACAAGGGCCCGGTACCGGGCACCACGGCGCGCACCCTTGATAGCCTCAAGGGTACGGCCGGGCACAATCGCCAACAGATGTTGGTTGACGAACCGAACCCCTTGCTGGACCGCCTGCGCTTCCTCTCTCGCCATCAGACGCAGTTCTTCGGCGCTCCACCGCTGTTTCCTACGCTCCACATTAATCTCCTCGTTGGTACTGGCTTCATGCTTCCTTCGGCGATGGACACCAAGGCCGATCTTAGTGCCGAAGGCACATGCACAGTCTGGGCACTGGAATGGGAGAGGCTGCTGGGGAGAAGGACCAGGTGGATCGGCGGAGGTGGAAGGGTTGGGGGAACGGCGGGCTGGGACAGGGGGAGTGGGTTGCGGCTGCACGACCGCAGGGCCGGGGCTATGAGGCGAACCCCGGCTAGGCCAAATGCCTCGATTTCTATTTCTACGAATCGTGCCTGCAGCATAAGGCACCGACGGGGTGGCAACCCGACGGCACCTGCGGGGACCGAAGTCCCCGCGAAGCCAGAGCCTCGTTAGCCGCCCGCACCAAGAAGAGTGCGGACGTTGCCCATCCCACACCGGGTGAGGAGGTGAGGTTGACACATGGCCGTCGGGGGTAAAACCCCCGGGACCTTCTGTGGGACTTAAGAGAGTCATAGTTACTCCCGCCGTTTACCCGCTTACTCAGAGTCTCTTCGCCGCTTCTAGCGTCAAGAAGCATAGCTCTAAAGTTTCTGTGACTACTGTGATTTTACACGTTACGATTTCCTAAGTTTAACTTCGTTCTGCTGAAACGCCTTCAGCCTTCCAAAGTTTATTTGATTGAATTTTCCACCTTGGTAATTATTTACAAAGACAGCTCACAACGGATTTCGATCATTTTCGCATATGTTGTAGAGCTCACTTTCCTGATCATTTTTATGTAAACAGGATGAGTCATCGACTTTTACCGTCCTTTCAGGGGCGTATTCTGGGCGGAAATATAAGCCTAAACGTCACTTGGCAAAATGCCGAAATCTCAACCCTTTCTGAGATGCAGGGGGTTGAAATTTGAAATTTAAAAAAATTATATCTTCTGAACGCATAATGGTAGAGTCACCGGTCTTGTTCCAGAATGTGTGTGAGGGCCCGAGGTATCTCAAAAATAGAAACATCGTGAAAATTATTATTAGGCCTCGTCATGATTGATTTTCGTGTTTTAAAATGCAGTTTCTCCATGAACCGGCACGATTCTCAGGTACGAAAGAAATCTCGCTAAGGCTCCGCAGGGCACTGGTGTCGCACCTCCGGCTCGCGCACGCTGGGGTGAGCGCCCCCGTGGCCCAGTGGGCCCACTGGCCCCCGGTCAGTGACGGGAAACGTATTCTAGGGAGGATCCCCCTGGGATACCTCCCCCGTCCTCGCGCCCCTCCTTCTCCCTTCCGCCGGTGCTTCCCGGTTACTCCTCCGGACCTCGACTCAACAAATTTCTCGAATTAGAGCCTGTTGCTGAGAGTGGTGACGCTCTTCATTTCTCATATTCACTCTCATTTTGTGACGTTGCCGAAAATGCAACGTCACAGTGTAAATAAATGCCTGAATAAAGGTTGTGTTTCCAATATCGCGAATATATTGTGCATGTTTTACGAAAATGTGTGTAAGCGCAAGGATCGAGTGAGGAAATGAGTGTATATAAATGAAAGGATCAATGGTGAGCGGATGATTTGACACTTTGGGGTTAGAGGAAACGGCTCGAAAACACTGAACTCTGGTTTGACATATATACTTTTTATATTATATTTATGAAGTATCTTACAGTAAAATAATAACACTAATAGAATAAAATATATAAACTAAACCTAATACAATTTCAGATAAAATTAAAATAATACTAAATATAACCCAAAATAATACATAATAAGCGAATCGCTGTTCAGTGTATCTGTGAAAAGAGAAGAGGAAAAGATTAGTTCAAACATAAAATGAGAATACATGTGACTAAACTTTTTGAGATAATGCGTTGACTTACAGGTTCTGTCACGCATCGTCCTCATATAGTTGCTGCTGCGGCACTTGCTTGCTTTGTTTCCGTAGACGCTCCTGGGCACTGCGTAGGGCTGTCTTAATTATGTTTGTGAATTCAGACCTTGTCGGCCTGGTAAAATCCGTGGAGCGACACGTTGCTTCTGAGAAATAAAAATGCCAAATACTTAGTAGTAATATGAGAATGCTACAATGAAATTCAAGGTAAAAGAGTATTATCTGTTGTTATATACATATGTAAATTACTTGTAAGATACACATATTTCGAATACGCGCGTAATGAGGGCGCAAATGATAGGTGCGATTACGGCCCTCTCAAGTGGATGGGCGAAGGCGTGCGTGCGCTACGTTTTTCTGCTTGTTGGCGAAACGGCCGAATAGTACGCACGTGCCTCGAAGTTATCGAAATATAGAATACGATTAGAACAAAGTGGTCTCTCGTGATTACCGTTTTGTATGTTTACCTTATTGAGTCGTGCTCCTACCATCTCGGACACGACATCTGTCATACCATAAATTGCGCTGGTGATGTTCCTGTCATGCAGTCCAAGTTTCTCATCTCTCCCCATCCAGGTGAGCTCCCCGACCATCTGAACCGCGATGGCCTGCTTGAAACAATGGTTGGCTTTTTCTTTAATGCTCCCACCGCCAATGCTCCCGAAGTATGCAATCTGCAAAAAGTAAATATTCAATTAGCATTATCATGTACATATCACTGCATATCACTCATATACAGCCACAAGCCTGGTATGAACTTACAACTTCTGTATATTCGTCTCCCTCTACCAGATCGAATGCCTGAAGCTCTGATATTGTCCTAAATGGCAAACAAGCTGGCTTTTCTCCAACTCCACTTCGCTTCGCTAACAGTTTACATAACTGCTGCATGTCCCTGCATGCATGTAGATCTTTGACTTGTTTTTCCAGATTTTTCAATCTCGTAGCGATGCTCAAATTTGGCGTGGAGCACGCGAAATGCCGTGGCTGCTGAGCCATTGTATGTGGTCTGCTGTCTGCTTTCTATATGGACTGTCCGTAGGTGGCATCGAGACCTCCAGCTCCCGAACATCCTCGTAGGTGAGGTCGAGATCTTCATCGGCCGACGGTTCTGTCCTACGTCTCTGTCTTAGTCTTCTGACCAGTAACGATTGCGACTGTAAGTAAAATTAAATATGCATATTAATAGATTAGTAGTCGATGTGAGTTTCGTTTGGTGGTTGCATTTGATATTGTACCAACCATTACGCTTGAACTACATCCCGGAGACGGGCTCTCTCGATACTGAATGATTTCCTGCTCCAGGTGATCGGGTGCCCTCCTCATCAGTTCTCCCGGGGCCTGCACCTCGTCATAAATTGATGGGCGATAATCAACTTTCTGCCGACTACGTTGACCTCTTCTGGCCAGTAAGGATTGCGACTGCAAGTAAAATTAAATATGCATATTATTTAATAGATTAGTAGTCGATCTCCTTTTCGGTTGGTGGTTGCATTTGATATTTTACTTACCATATCGCCTGCGTCCGAAACTTGCTGTCGTTGGCGATCCATGATTTCACTACTCTGGTTAAAAAATGCTCTCTCTGCTGCTTGCTTCAGGTCTCAGTAAAAACTGTAATTTTTCCCGCTGAACCTTCGTATACAGGGTGAGTCAATGACCTTGCACCAAACTGAAACCACGTTTTTGAGGGGTCAGTAGAAGCCTAAAAGTCCGGGAACACAAAGTTGAAATCTCAACCCTTTCGGAATTACAGGGGGTTGAAATTTCAAGTTTTAAAAAATCATATCTTCCGACGGGATAATGCTAGCGTCACGGGTCTTTTTCTAGAATATGTGGGAGGGCCGGAGCTATGTGGAAAAAATAGAAACGATTTAAAAATTATTATTAAGTCGCATTATTATTGTTTTTCTTGCAGTTTCTCGATGAAGCGGCAACATTTTCAGGTACGAAAAAATCACAGTGATTCTGTTATGCACCCAAGAAAATATCGCGTTATAAAAAGTTTAAAATTTTAATAAATGTGGCCAGGATAAATTGTTGAAAGTTTCTCTGATGCCCATATTGTCCACACTTTACAGTAAACTCTTTTTTAAAATGTCTAGGTGCTTTCTTTTGTCGCAAATCCCATCGATAAATATTAATTTGCCGACATCGAAGCTTCAAATGGCAGCCCCACACCATGACGGAACCACGGTACTTGACTGTAGGCCGCAAATGTTTGGGCTTCAGCTCTTCCCTCGCCTTACGCCAAACTCGTATTCTTCCATCACTCCCTCAGTCATTAAATTTAGTTTCATCCACGAACACCACATTCTTCCACCACTCACTATCTTTTGCAGAATATGTTGTTGCAAACTGGAGCCTCTTCTTCCGGTCGATAGAATTGATGTACGGCTTCTTTCGGACTATTCGGCCGTGGTATCCCTCAGATCGCAACACTCTCCTGATGTTTTCAGGGTGCATCGCAACTCCGTGTTGTTCGCCCAGCATCGTAGAAAGTTTTGGTACACTCGTTTGCGGATTTTTTTTAATTTCTCGCATCACAAGATTTTCAAAAGAAAAGTCCAACACGAGCCGCGGAGTCGCCGAGGCTTAACCTCAACTCGTCCCTGAGCCAAATCAGGTTAACCGATGTTCTCTCCATCTCTCCTCACCGCGAGTACGGTGCGATTTGGTTTATCTTTTTCAACGTATACTGCTTCAGGCTCGTTGGTGTTGAAGCCTTCGCATATTGCATCATCTTCATGTAATCGATCAGTTTTCAAAATAAAATCAATCTTGCCGACAAAATCTTTCACTTTTTTCAGAACCCCAAACTCTGTTGGTTTTCTCGCAATATCTAAATTCTTATACTTCATGGCGTCTAAGTTTTTAATCACAGGATTCTTAATTAAATGATATCTCACAATCAGTACATTAGTTGAGTCGTCTTCTGTCTTTCGTCTGTCCCGAACACATAAAATTTTCGGACGCCCACTTTTCGGTTTAAAATCTATCCGATCTTGTTCTCTGTATTACTTTATAATGTCGAAACCTCTGCTTTTGCATATTTGTAATAAGTTAGCAATTTGCCGCACTGATTTACGTTTTTCGTAATGGAAAATTACTAACTGTCGCTTGTCGAACGAAGTATTTTTACTTTTGCGACCCATTCTGTCTGAGATGCAAAGTAAGACTAATGAAAATACGACTTCGAATATCCTGAACAGTCAACACATCGCTCTGCTTACAAACATTGTGTCGCGAGTCGCGGCGAACTAATAGAAACGTAGAAAATTTCTTGAATATACCAAGTATCCAAATACTTTTGTGACCAAACATTCTGCTCTTATTCAGGTTATTCCTAATATTTACATAACCGTTAATGATAAATTAATAATTCTTTTTTTCTTTCGCATCTACAGACTTTGGTTTAACAGAATGTAATCGTTTTCTGTTGATTATTGTTTGTTTTTATGAGATATAGAGCATAGAATACAAAATTAAGTAGTGTCCGAATACTTTTGTGACCGACTGTATGTACGTATTTATTGTTCCTCTGTGGGGCTACACTGGCTTCTACTTAAGCTCTACTTAAGCTCTACTTAAGCTACCTTACCCTAGTTTAGCTTAACCTACGGCGCTCTCTCTCTCGAGAGAGATATTGATATTGATATATTTATTCTTTGCTGGGGTTGGGACCCCCTAAGCACAATAACAGGAAATGATAAACTATAAAAGTAAAAGTAAAATGAAAACCTAAAACTAATTGCACTCATCTCTCAGTACTCATTACCCGCCACACAATCACCCACAACGTACACTCATGAGAATGGAAGTTTACCAGTGGGTAGAACAATATATACAAGAATGTACAGTATCGATGGGACATTCATTCAGGTCACACACCCTTCCAGTCACCCATTCACTCGCACCATCGACATCCACACCTCATACACAATATTACAAAATATATACACTTAACAAAATTTGCAAAAGGAGCCGAGTACCCCGCTGGTACCGCCAAGACCCGGACGCTCCACAGGTGTAAAAACGCTCAGCCCGTGACTCCGCCAGACAAAAGAGCCCGACGAAGCCCGGTTCTGAACGACTCGACGGATTGCGCTTCGCGGAGGAGCAGGGGCCAAGAGTGCCAGAAACTAGCACTCTGCACCGCGAGAGAATTTGCTCTAATAGCAGTGCCATGCAGCGGGGTAATGCATGAACGAGGTAACGGATGCGAACTCCTTATACCACTGTCCGAAATTCGCTCGAACAGCGCTGCTAGTGAGTCAGGAACCATACCACGATGCACGTCAAACATGAAGGAGCCGAGGAAGTACAGACGACGCTGGCGAACCTTGAACCATAACAATCGTTCGTAGTACGGAGTGATGTGAACATCACGCCGCACCCCGAAGATGAAACGGACACAAGCATTCATGGCCCGCTGCAGTCTCTCCTCATCGACAACATTCATGGCGACATACAACAAGCAACAATAATCAAATTGCGGAAGGATCAGGCTCCTGATAAGACTGGACCTGAGCGAACGGTTAAGTGCGTGTAGGTTTCTGTGCAAGGATGAGAGTACGCCGTATACTTTGCTACAAGTCACGACGACTTGCTTGTGCCATCCCAGATTACTCTGGAGGTGGACGCCGAGAGACTTAACCACGTTCGAGTAAGGAATTTATTCACCCGCCACGGTGACGGCAGAAAGGGAGGTCAAATCAAGGCTTTTAAACGCGCGCGACGTACCTAAAATCATAGATTGGGTCTTCGCTGGGTTCAACGCGTGATCGTCGTCCCTGGACCCCGCCACTATGCGGGAGATGTCTTCATTGACTCTGCAGATTCCGTCCTCAACCTCGTGGTGAGGAATGTGGTGGTAAATCTGCAGGTCATACGCATACTTGATGATGCAACAGTGGCGGATCACCGCGTTGATACCCAGGAGATATAAAATAAAGAGAAACGGGCCCAATATGGAACCCCAGAATTGACTGGCTCCCACGAGGAGAGCTGGTCACCGACCCTCACGGCTTGACTTCTGTCAGACAGATACGACCAAAACCATCGCAGCGCAGGAAGAGAGAAGTTGAGATCAAGAAGAATATTCATAAGTGTGCGATGGTTGACCGTATCGAACGCCTTCCAGAAGTCAAAACATACGAGGACGGTGAACCAGCGCTCATCCGCTGCCCGCCTGATGTCCGCAGCGAGAGTTAGGAGGCCCGTCTGGGTCGAGCGACCCTTGACGAACCCATGTTGGAAGGGGGCCATACGCCCATTCCGTTGCAAATAGTCTTGGACGTCGTGGAGAACCACCTTCTCGAGGAGTGTGGACATTTCAGGGATCAGGGATACGGAACGAAGATGAGAGGGTTCCGTAGGGTTCGGGATTGATGGTATGCGAACCACGCAAGCGCGCTTCCACATACCAGGGAAAACAGAGGACGACAAAGAGGTGTTAAGGACGTCGACAATGAGAGCAAGCAGGGTGGGGGAACACAAAGACAAAGACAGAGGAGGCAGACCGTCCGATGGCATAACCATAGACGGCCTGACGGGAAGGATGCGATGGATGAGGTCTAGGGTGATATGGGGAAAGTGGTACTGGCCGTCGTCAAAACGGCCAGGGAAAAGAAGGAAAAGAGGCGGGTTAGAAGCCGAGGCCGGAAGGACTGAGAAGAAGAAGGAATTGAGTGAGTCAGGCGTGAGGTGCGGAGCTAAAGACGCAGGACGACGAGGAGAGGGAACGATGTTGTGGGAGCGAAGTGCTCGCCACAACTCGGCAAGATTGCGGAGGTCGAAAAGGAGTTGGCGCAGGTACACCAGACGAGCAGTAGCAAGCGCAGACTTCACCTGATTCCGCGGCGTCCTGTATTGGGTGAGAGAACTAAAACTCCTGGTCCTGCAATAATCGCGACGAACAGAATCACGCAGCCTCATCATTTGCCAGATTACCACTGTGATCCAGGGAGCAGGGGGGGGGGGGGCCTTGCGACTGAGTTCCGCCAAAGCGCCAAAGTATCCAAGCAAGACAGAAGCTCACCGAAAAATACGGCCACCAGCCCGTCCACTGTGTCCGAGGAGCTCAGCACCCGAGGTTCAGCACCCGAGTTCAGCACCCGTCAATCGGGTCGAGGTAGGTTCAGCACTCGAAGGGTGAGCTCCTCAAGGGACGCGTGCAATGTGGGCGGGTCGATGACACGTATGTTCCGGGTGCGGGCCTACGCGATTCGCTCCCTGGATCACTAGAGGCGTAGACCAGCTGGATAAGATCGTGCCCCGAGAGGAACGGTCCACCCAACTGGCCCACAGAAATGATAAGGTCCTTATCACCAATGAGATCCCGGTTGACGAGGCTGGAGTGAAGTGAGTGTCCCCGTGAGGGGCCACTACTAAATTAAATTCCCGGAACAGCGACCGAAGGAAGCTAGTGTCCAGAGAATCCATTTGCAAGTTCGTGTTAAAATCTCCCAGGATCAGCTTCTGCTCGTACCCGCAGATGAATTGAGCGAAGATCGGCTCGAGGGGAGTAAGGGGTGCATGAGGGGGGCGATAAATAATCCCGACGACGACGCGCGAAAACGAAGATAAGTTGAGTTCAACAAAAAGGAATTCCAGCGCTGGATCGGACTGATAAGGGAACTACTCGAACGGTCCGCCTCCGATTTTTTTGAAACTTTGTAGGCTTCGAGAAGACCAAAAAATAGGAGACCCGTATTTTTTTTTAGCTGCGGTAACTCAAGTTTAAGGGCTGAAACCACCCGTCAAAGTTCGACCCCTAAATGGCTAACTCGGAAACGGTTAAAGATAGAGGAAAATTTTTTAAATAAAAATTGCATAGTTTCGAACGTATTAAAATAAAATATAACAATCCTTGAAAAATATTTATTATTGTTTAAAAAAAGTGTATTTGTCACATTCATTCCACGAAATACAGCGGTGGTCCATATAAGAAAAAATGTAGCATTTTTTATTACAAAATTGACGGTGTATATATATTTGTATTTCCCTACACAGATTTTCAAATTCTTATTATTCTCTGCTGAGCGCCCCTGTAGCTGCGCCGTCAGTGACCGCGCGCGCGCGCCACTCCTTATCTTTCAAGTTGTTGTGGTTACATGGGTGGTTGCATAAGTTATTATAGTTCATTAATTTGTTAACATAAATTGTTTAATTTTTTCATACATGGTGATACGTTTACAATTTAACAATAGGAATCGACAACTATGGATGATAGTCAGTGCATTAATGGCACTCCTCGAAAAAGTGCTTTAGGCATAAAGACTTTTTACACCAAGCGCATTTGTCAATTGCAATTTCGCTGCAGATATCGCACCTTGGTCGAATTTCCTTGGAAGTAAAACAATATTCTACCGGATTCTGAAGCCGATTCGGCCATTCATCTACATACCCACTTCTGTATCACGAATATTTGATGAAATTTTCAAATCTTGGCGATGAGAATCATTCGTGGTAAATAAACATATGTTCGTGGTACAGGAGTGGGTATGTAGATGAGTGGCCGGATCGCTTCCAGAATCCGGTAGAATATTGTTTCACTTCCGTGGGAACTCAAACAAAGTGCGATGTCTGCAGCGAAGTTGCAATTGTCAAATGCGCTTGGTGTACAAAGTCTTTATGCTTAAAGCCCTGTTTCGGGGTGTACCATTATTGCACTGACTATCATCAATAGTTGTCGATTCGTATTATTAAATTGTAAATGTATCAACATGTATGAAAAAATTAAACAATTTGTGTAAGCAAATTAACGAACAATAATAACTTATGCAACCAAGTTGAGGAGTTGAGGAGAAAGATGAGTGGCGCGCGCGCGCGGTCACTGATGGCGCAGCTATAGGGGCGCGCAGCAGAGAATAATAAGAATTTGAAAATCTCTGGAGGGAAATACAAATATATATACACCGTCGATTTTGTAATAAAAAATGCTACATTTTTTCTTATATGGACCACCGCTGTATTTCGTGGAATGAATGTGACAAATTCATTTTTTTTAAACAATAATAAATATTTTTCAAGGATTGTTATATTTTATTTTACTACGTTCAAAACTATGCAATTTTTGTTTAAAAAATTTTCCTGTATCTTTAACCCTTTCCGAGTTAGCCATTTAGGGGTCGAACTTTGAGGGGTGGTTACAGCCCTTAAACTCGAGTTACCGCAGTTAAAAAAAAATAGGGGCCTCCTATTTTTTGGTCTTCTTGAAGCCTACAAAGTTTCAAAAAAATCGGAGGCGGACCGTTCGAGTAGTTCCCTTGTGAGTAGAGAAAACGAAGGAGGAGGCAAAACACGCGCGGAGAGATGGTTCCGGATGTAGAGGCCGACGCCTCCACCCGGTCTCCCCACGCGGTCATCGCGGGACAGGCAATATGGCGGAGGCAAGATCGTCGTCGCGCGGCCGTAACCACGTTTCCGAGACGTCAACAATGAGAACCAGAGTTTGTGTGGCAGTTATGTAGACATTGTTGATGTCGATAACAGAGCTATCTCCGTCCTTCTTAACATAGATCGTCCCGCTCCGGTGCCAAACATGGCGGTAGCCGCGCGATCTAGCTACAGTACGTACTGACCTGAGAAGCGTCCAGGTGCTACGCGGAAGATATTCATTAACACTAACCCTGGACGCACCCAGCGCTGCCTCGACTTCGTGAGCAAGAAGCTCATGCTTCTTGCGCTGAGCTGTGAGGAGCGCGTCTCTCGCAGCACGAGAGCTGAGAGAGAGGTGCACTAGCCGCGGCCGATTGATGGAGGGCTTACCACGGATTCGTGACACCCGAGTGATGTCGGAGGCAGGGAGTGGCGCGCCCAGAGTCAAGAAGACTTTGGTGACGACGGCGCGCAGGTCTTCCTGCGGAGCTTCCGCGAGCCCGGAAGCTCTACGCTCTGCTTGAAGACCTCGGACGTGCGTCTGCAGGGCAACCAGGTCCTCCGAGGGGGCGGCTGTAGACGGGATGGCATGGGAGGATGCCGCAGAAGCCAGAGCCTCTGCATACGTTTTCTGGGCGTCTTCTAGGTGAGCGACGCATTGAGAAAGGGTACGGTGCTCAGAGTCTCGCGAGCCCTGACGGGCCTGGAGCGCGGTGATGGCTGCGTCGGTGGAAGAGGATTGAACCTCGATTTGCCTGAGACGGACAGAGAGGGACTTTAGCTCCGAGGAGATGTCGAAAATTTGAAGCCGCATGTCGTCTCTAAGGGACGCAAAATTACACCGAACTCTGCTCTCGAACAGGCTGAGAGAGGTTGATACCGCATGCACGGCGGCTAGGACCGTTGCCAGTGACGAAGAGGAGTTCGCGCCAGCTGAAGAGGTGTTGGATGCGGTGAGAGAGGAGTCAGAGGGAGTGAGTGTGTTGGCCCCCGGTGAGGAGGAGGAGGAGCGTGGAACGTTGCTTGCTGGACGTTCCGGCTGAAATCTTCCCGAGCACATGGTCTTTTCACCCCCCTGTCCTGTTAAACCGTACGGCTTCGAACATCCCGGATGGAAGATGTTTTTGCACGCTAGACATCTCGACACCTTGCGGGCAGTAGGCTTGCAGCACTTATAGCACTGCATAATAGAAAGCAGTTGAGTCCTAGAGAGGTTCTGATAGCAGATACCACTCTGAGGCACGCTGACAGCAAAATCGCAATTTGGCACTGTGGATGAGGCTTAGGCTTTCAGACGGTTGACCTGTGTATGCGGCTGAAGGCGCAGCAAGATGGCCGCCTGAGGTGGCGAACACGTGGCAGCTTGCAATCGTGCCGGCTGGCGGGAGCGCACATGATAGGCTTCCGCGGTCGATGGAAGAAGGCGCTCAGCCAATCAGTAGGCCGAAGCGCGGTCGGAGCCGAGCGGCAGGGCCAATGGGAGTGCAGCCGCAGCTCCGCGTACGATCCACCGAGTCCGATCGATATCTGACAGGTGTGGTTATGTCACCACAGCCAGATTTAACACCTTTCTTGCAGCCACACGCCTCAACGTACGCCAGCGATTGATTGTTGAAAATGCGCGGAATAAATCACTCAACTAGCCGTAACACGTATTTCATTCACCTCAATCCCTCTAACAAATAATAATGAATTATTGCCACAGCACAGTGTTACGGGCCAGCCATGCGAGCCTGCTTTCCAGCCGCAGGTACAGTGAGAACCGAAAGTATTCGTACAGCAAAAATCTTCGAGAAAAACATGTCATAACTTTCTTTATTTGAAATAAAAATCAATAAGAAAAACATAGTTGTATTCTACAGATTGTCTACAATAAACGCTGTAAAAATCAATTCATTCCTTACATTAATAACAGAGATATTAGCAAAACTGTGAAAAATGGTCGAAATTGCGCGCGCAAAAAGTATTCGTACAGTACGTCAATTTATAGATAAAATCGCTTTAAAAACTAAAAAAACAATATTTTAAGATTTAGTCTGATTACCCCGAGCCCTTGTTATTGCCTCCAGCCTTCTTGGCATTGAATTGACTAAATTCTGTGTCACAGTATGTTTTATAGTTGTTCGACTTCGGCGATCGCGCCCGAAGTGCAACTGTCTGGAGGGTTCGTTTTATGGAAGCGGAAAGAAAGGAGAATAAACTTGGTTGACACACCGTTAGTTGCGATTAGAATATTCTAACTTTATTTTATTTTCTTCTCCACAACGAGTTGCGTTGGTAAGTGGTCGTCGAGGCTGCTGGCTCCGGCGACGCGTTTACATCCAGTGAGCCTGGAAAACAAAAGCACAATAGAATTAGACGTCAATATTGTGAGCGCTCGAGCGTAACGACGGCGAGCGCGAAGCACTCGCAATCGCTATCTTCTAATTCGATTGAATTGTGGACTGTATCAGTATGTTATTTCTGATGTTAATTTGAATAAACCAACACCTGAATTTCTGCGATTGCTTGTTCTAATTCCGAGTCGAAATTAGAGTAAGTACGTAGAGAGTCGTAAGTTCTCTGCCACTGTTGATCCGAGTGTAAGAAGTAATCTACGTCTGCATCATTAATTTCTTTTACTGCAGAGAGTTAAAGTCTCTGTAGTGACTCGGTGGAGCCTGCGTTCGAGACGCGCGAGACGGTAATCCGTCACGCTCGTGGCCGCGAGACAATAGATAAGTCGATTACCGCGGGACCGCGAGAATCGTGATTCTCATTGTCTCTTTCTTATGGAAAACTAAATAGCTTTCCCAGGGAGCCACGAAGGTGTCCCAATTAGTATGCTTTGTCACGTGAAGTCCGCACCTAATTCGCGAAACTGCCCTGGCTAGCGGGACTTCACGCGAACAAAAAAATTCCTTAGACTCGACTTGAGGAAACGCGGATCAAATTTTTCTGTCGATACTCCTCTGGGCGCCAGGCACTCGCGTGCCACGGGATTTCTCCCGCTTTTAATTTTCTCTACTGGAATCGCGATATAGTTGGTCTACACGACCGAGTCTCGACCACACGCACCGAAAAACGAATTCTTCCCCCAAGTGGAAATTACGCGCGAAACCAACGAACTCAGCGGGTGGGGTCGGTTATTCGAGAGGATCGTAAGGACTGGATAAGGCGAAATATAAATTAAAGTCACAAAAATTTCGGTCTCCGAGAGTCGGCACAATTTATTGAAGAACGACCTCGCCCCAAGGCGGAATTACACGCGTCAAACCTAGTATTTCAACTCCCGGAACAGATACACTCGAACTATCGCGACGACAATTTTCTTATAATACTCGCAAAGCGATACGGAGAGGGAGCCGAGACGTGGAATTTAATTTGAACGCGGCCGAAAGAAAGATAATGGATCACCCAATAACACAAATAATCAATCTCAACACAATAAATCTCGCAACGCGAAAAGGGCTAATCTGTTCACCTCACCATTTTTCTCGTCTCGGCTGCTGGGGTGTTCGCTGTCCTCTCTCGTCGCTTCTCTTCTTCTCAAAATCGCACTACTACTTTGTTTTTAACACGTTTGCACTCGTCGGCGGTCGGTGATCGAAGAGGACTCCTCGCGGATCCGCACGATCCGCGAGGATCTCCTGCGCATGCTAATTACCGCGACTACCCCCACCCCGGAAACCTCATGAAACGCCACGCCATAAATTGACGGTCGATAATTAATGACTTCTGCCCTGGACTGCTCTGCCTGATCGGTGGTGGAAAGCTGGGCCCTCTTCTTGCCGCCTCCGCGGGATGCTGCCGTTCTCCCAGGTTCCTATATCGTTGTTCTCGTTCCGGTCCAGCAGGGTCGGGAAGTGTAGTCGACCCGCGCTACCGAGCACCAACCCCCCTGGGGCCGGTGGGTCCCTCCAACCCGCCTTCCCCCCGGGAATCGTTGGGGTTGGAGTACCGCGAGGTATCCCGTCCCCAATTTTGACGGGGCCTGCCCCGGCTGCGGCGACTTCTTCCCCCGCTGGACGTCCGGTATTTACCGCGCTCCGAGCGGGAATCCGGCCTCCTCTGCAGACTCTTTCCCCTGGAAGCAGTCCCTGCGGCTTTGGGCTCCGATCGTCGTCCTCGGTGGTAGTCATTGGCAAAAAAACAGGATTCACCGGGCATTAGTCGGCGTTCATTGCCTTGGTGAGGCCCCGAGGTGTGCTCGTCGCTACTCCCGTGCCGGGAATTTACTAATTTTTGGGACGTTGCAAAGCGCAACGTCACAGCTTATGCAAAAAAACTTGAGAATCAAGTCTAGTCGGCTGGCAAAGTCGCGTCGAGGATTATCTTCTCGTCTGGCAGACTTGCTTTCAGCTCGGCTGTTTGCATGTAAGTGACGGTCCGTCTTCGGTGCTTTCTCGAGGAAAGCGAAGATGAGTCGTGCTAGGTGGCGTGCAGGATAATTCCTATAGAACTTACCTATGCTTCACCTTGTGGTTCTCTCGCATACGAATTGCTGGAATTGACTGAAATGACCGAACACGCATCTCAGTCGCGCGAGTCGGCTTTAAACATTTCTTCCACAACACTAGCGCGTATCAACGAATATTAAACACAGTACTTGAAATTTTCGCCCATTCTTCTTGTAACATGATTTTTAATTGTTCTTTGGATGATATTCTCCGTTGGCGTATTCTTCCTTCCAGGTGACTCCACAAATGTTCAATCACGTTAATGTCTGGAGACTGCGGGGGGATTTTGAGTTGCTTTGGGACGTTGTATAACAATCATTGGCGTGTATTTTAAGCACAATGTTTCGGGTCGTCGTCTTGCGGGAATACGAAATCGCCAGTAAGTGCCATTTTATTGGCACTTCTCGGTAGATTTTGTTTTAAAATATCAATGTATTGCTTATAATCCATGTTCCCATCAACAAAATGCGGCCTCAGTTCTATGGAAAACTGGTCAGGCCCGCTCCTAAATCTTTATGGGGGTCCAACCAATAGGTGCCGATTCGTTAGAATCAGGCGGTGCAATGCTGATTGGTACAGGATGTGGCTTAGGGTAGAAAGGAATAAGGCTTGAGACACCACCCGGCTACACTCACGCGCCGAGTCTCTCCCAAGTCTTACGGGTCTTTAGGCAGGTAGTGCTACTAATAAAATGATTCTACAATATACCCTATTGCTTTTCTGAGTCGCGAAGGTGTCAGACCAGAGAGCAGTCCTTCCAGGTGTGTAACCCAGTTGGTTCGAAGGTCCCCGGAAGGAGAAAAGTTTAGGATGGCTGAAAAGGTAAAAGCTTCTCGCACCACCCGGCTACACTTACGCGCCGAGTCTCTTCCAAGTCTTGTATTACCCCGGATAGGAATACTTGGGCGGCTTAATATCCTATCAGTTAATGTGGGCTCTATGCACTCTTGTCGATTGCAGTATTGTATTAAAGATTGTTCCTATGACAGGTGGTGAATGAAATTCAAAGTAAGGAGTGATTATACGGGAAATAAAGTGAGATGTATTCTAAGTTCCAAAAGTAGTGATACCATTCGTGTTCAGTGTGTGTGGTTGTTACAATTACCTCTGTGTCTTTTCCTCGTCTGTTAACGCACTGATTCTAACTCTCTTCTCTACTACTTGAGTTTTACAATGCATTCGCGATTCTATATCCTCGAGTGTGACTGATACACGATCTCGCTCAGAGTAACCCCGTACTCTAACGTTTGGTTTTGGTCGAAAGTAGCAATGTACGATCTTCCTCGAGAATAACCCCGTATTCTCGCGTCCGGTTTTGGTCGAAAGTAACTCTGTACGATCTTCCTCGAGAATAACCCCGTATTCTCGCGTTTGCTTTGGCTTCGAAGGTGACTAATGAACGATCTACTGCTATTTGGGCAGGGGTTTCGCCCTGCCCGGCGTTGTGTGGACTAAGTCCCCGAGATAGATTTTGAGCAGGTTTATATACCCAAAAATCTGCCTCAGGAGTGGGGAAGATGCTATGGTTTTCCCTAGCGCGGGAAAAGCCGGAAGGGATTCGGGATCGTCAGGTGAAACTGACCTGGAACTAGCTTTTCACGTTGGGAGTGGTTGTGGAATGCGGGGGTGGTCGGCTCGAGGCGAGGCTAGGGCTCAAAAACCTGTTTCTAGGCACGGAAAAGTGACTCTATGTGGAACGATTCCAGAGTATTCTAAAATATTGAAAGGAAAAATCGTCTGTGTAAAATGAAGACATAACAACGGTAACGCACGTCTTCACTTCGAGAGAGAGAGAATACAGAATACAGAACTTTATTCCGCGCTAGGGCTAATGCCCCCCAAGCATGATACACAAAGTAAAACAGACAATAAAATATATACAGATAATAAACTCAAATCTAACATCCTAAATCTAAAATCTTAAATCTAATTGCTCTCATACCTTCGTCATTAACCATTAATCATTACCCGCCACAGAAACACCCACACCGTCCACTCATGAAGATGAAAGTTTTACAGTGACGTGATAATATATACAAGAAGATGTGCAGAGAGTGATGGGACTTCCAATCGAACACAGACAACCTTCCATCCACACCCATTCACTCGCATCATCGACAGCCACACCTCATTTATAGAATATAACAAAATATATAGAATATAAAATATATGTAACATTGTTACATCCAGCCAAATTTTAATATAAACTTTAATTAGGGTTGCATTTAAAACTAAGTATGCGTTAGTATTAGGTGCAGAAGTCGGGAAGAAGCCGGTAGATGGCGAGTATAAACGCGACAGTTCGCGCACTCGACATGTACACAGTAGCAAAAAACCTAGAGCTAGATAAGCGGATTAGAAAACAATAGATGTATTACCAGTAGGATCTAATATTGATTTTCCTGACGATAGATGGATTCAAGGATGATGATCCTCGAAACCATCTATCCAATACTAGAATATATAAATCAAATGAAGAACGCCGAAAGCAGAACACGGAGACCACACCTCACTCTGCCACAAACGCTTCTCATCCGACTTCCGCACACCTCATTAGACCGCTTTATTTGTACTTCTTAAATCCAACATTACAAACCCTTAATTACTAATCTTTCGTACATTTGCTTACTCCTAAGTTACTAAATCACTTTTGCTTACTTCTAAGTTATAGTACTTCCATTACTTAAATAAATTAGTTGTTTTTCACATCTTCTGTCTCTTCACTTCACCATTGGTCTTCCGTGGGTCTGTCCCCTTAAACCACAGGCCGTTTGGTAGCTGCCTAGAGTAGCTCACGGTCGCCTCCTCTTAATTCATTGGCCACTCCTGGTCTTCCTTCCTTACGGGCTGGGTCCCCTCCTGTCGAATGTTGAACTGAGCTGTCCACAATAAAGGTACCTATCGTAGGGAACACCAGCCGTCGCAGTCGAATTTTCCTTGTTAGCGATACCCTCCCGACACGGACCGGTAAGCAGCTGCCCTGAGTAGCTCCCGGTTCGTCCCAAACATCCGATCCCGCTACACCAAATCCTCGAGATCCTCCCGATCCGCAAGTCTAAATCTCACCCGGTTCACGATAGAATCAGCCAAAATACCGCTCGGCATAAACGGAAGAGTTACATTCGTCGACCAAATTTTCCCCTATCCCATCGTTGCGTCTGCTTGGACGTAACAAACATACACAACAAAAGGACCGAGTGCCCCGCAGATCCCGCTGAGACCCGGATGCTCCTCAGGCGGAAAAGTGCGAACATATCGGTCGCCGAGCCGCTCAGCCCGTGACTTCGCCAGACAAAAGAGCCCAACGGAGCCCGATTCTGAACGACTCGACGGATTGCGCTTCGGGAAGAAGCAAGGGCACAGAGTGCCAGAAACTAGCACCCTGCACCGCGAGAGAATTTGCTGTAATAGCAGTCCGATGCAGCGGGGTAATGTATTAACGACGTAACGGACGCGAACTCCTTGCACCACTGCCCGAAATTCGCTGGAACAGTGCTGCTAGCGAGTCAGGAACCCTACCATGATGCACGTCGAACATGAAGGAGCCGAGGAACTACAGACGGCGCTGGCGAACCTTGAGCCATCCCAATCGTTCGTAGTACGGAGTGATGTGAACATCACGCCGCACCCCGAAGATGAAACGGACACAAGCGCTCATAGCCTGCTGCAGTCTCACCTCATCGACAACATTCATGCCGACGTACAGCAAACAACAATAATCAAAATGCGGAAATATCAGGCTCCTGACGAGGCTGGCCCTAAGCGAACGGGTAAGTGTGTGTCGGTTCCTATGAAGGTACGAGAGAACGCCGTAGACTTTACTACAAGTCACGACGACTTGCTCGTGCCACCCTAGATTGCTCTGGAGGTGGACACCGAGAGACTTAACCACGTTCGAGTAAGGAATAGATTCACCTGCCACGGATACGGCAGGGAGGGAGGTCAAATCAAGACTATTTAGCGCGCGCGACGTGCCTAAAATCATACATTGGGTCTTCGCTGGGTTCAACGCGAGATCGTGGTCCTCCGACCACGCCACTATGCGGGAGATGTCCTCATTGACTCTGCAGATCCCCTCCTCAACCTCGTGGTGAGGAATGTGGAGGTAGATCTGCAGGTCATCCGCGTACTTGATAATCCTACAGTGGCGGATCACCGCGTTGATACCCAGGAGATATAGAATGAAGAGAAACGGGCCCAGTACTGAACCCTGCGGAACCCCGGAATTGACAGACTCCCACGAGGAGAGCATGTCACCGATCCTCACGGCTTGACTCCTGTCAGACAGATACGACCAAAACCATCGCAGCACAGGAAGTGAAAAGTTGAGATCTAGGAGAATATTCATAAGTGTGCGATGGTTGACCGTATCGAACGCCTTCGAGAAGTCAAAACAAACGAGGATGGTGAAGCAACGCTCATTAGCTGCCTGCCTGACGTCCTCGGTTAAGGTGAGAAGGGCCGTCTGGGTCGAGCGACCCTTGACGAACCCATGTTGGAAGGGGTCCAGACGCCCAGACCGTAGTAAAAAGTCTTGGACGTCTCGAAGGACCACCTTCTCGAGGAGCTTGGACATTTCAGGGAGCAGGGATATACGGCGGAAGTGAGAGGGTTCCGTGGGGTTAGGGATTTTTGGTACGGGAACCACGCAAGCGCGCTTCCACATACCGGGGAAACCAGATGACGACAAAGAGGTGTTAAAGACGTCGACGATGAGAGGAAGCAGGGTGGGGGAACACATAGACAGAAACAGAGGAGGCAGACCGTCCGATGGCATAACCATGGACGGCCTGATGGGAAGGATGCGTTGAAGGAGATCTGGGGTGACATGTGGAAAATGGTACTGGCCGTCGTCAAAACGGCCAGGGAAGAGAAGAAAGAGAGGCGGGTTGGATGAAGAAGGCGGAAGGACCGAAAGAAAGAAGGAGTTGAGAGAGTCAGGCGTGAGGTGAGGAGGAAAAGACGCAGGACGACGAGGAGAGGGAACGAGGTTATGGGAGCGAAGTGCTCGCCACAACTCGGCAGGATTGCGGAGGCCGGATAGGAGTTGGCGGAGGTACGCCAAACGAGCAGTGGCAAGCGCAGACTTCACCTGGCTCCGCAGAATCCTGTAATGGGTGAGAGAACTAGGACTCTTGGTCCTGCGATATATGCGACGGAGAGAATCACGCAACCCCATCAATCGCCTGACTTCCACAGTGATCCAGGGAGCGGGGGGGGCGCCTTGCGAGTAAATTCCGCCAAGGCGCCAGAGTGTTCAAACATGTGAGTAGCTCGCCGGAAAACACGGCCACCAGCCCGTCCACTGCGTCCCAGGAGCTGTGCAGCACCCGAAGGGTGAGCTCCTCAAGGGACGCGTGCAAGGTGGGCGGGTCGATGGCACGTATGTTCCGAGAGCGAGCACTAGGCGGTTCACTCCCTGGATCACTAGCGTCGTAGACCAGCTGGATAAGATCGTGCCCCGAGAGGAACGGTCCACCCAGCTGGTCCACAGAAATGATACGGTCCTTATCACCGACGAGACAGAGGTCGAGGTATAGTGGGTGTCCTCGTGAGGAGCCACCACTAAATTAAATTCACGGAACAGCGTCCGGAGGAAGCTGGTGTCCGGCGAATCCATGTTTAAATTCGTATTAAAGTCTCCCAAGATCAACCTCTGCTCGTACCCGCAGATGAAAGGAGTGGAGAAAGGGGGGCATGAGGGGGGCGATAAATAACCCAGACGACGACGCGTGAAAAAGAAGTTATATTAAGTTCAAGAAAGAGGAATTCCACCGCTGGATCGGACTGAGTGAAAGAAAACGAAGGAGGAGATATAACACGCGCGGAGAGATGGTTCCGGACGTAGAGGCCGACGCCGCCACCCGGTCTCCCCACGCGGTCATCACGTTACAGGGTGTATCCCTCTATGGCGCAGGTAGAGTCGTCGTCGCGCGGCCGCAGCCACGTTTCCGAGACGGCAACAATGTCATAAGGCGGAGAGGCCGCCGCAAGAGACTCGCGGAAAACCGCAAGGTGTGCTGGGAGAGAGCCAGCATTTGAGTAGCACAGGCGAAGACATTGCTGCCGTCCCGGGGCAGCGGAACGAGCGGGAAGGTCGTGCGGGGTACTCGGCGCGACTACCTACGGCAGCCTGGCCGAGATGTCCGAGGCTTGACAGATAGTGATAACGGGGCTCTCCCCGTTCCTCTTGACAAAAACCGTCCCGTTCCGCTGCCAGACGTGGCGATAGCCGCGAGACCTAGCCTCCGTACGGACGGTCCTGAGAAGGGCCCAGATCTCACGCGGGAGGTATTCATTGGCTCGCACCTGCTGACTCTCCAGAGACGCGTTAATGTCGGACGCAAGAACAGATTTCTTGCGCCTCATAGCAGCAAGAATGGAGTTTCGTTTGGCGGCCGCCGCTAGCGAGACGAGGATCAGCCTAGGCCGACCGACGTCTGGCGAGCCACGCAGGCGAGTGACTTTGGAGATGTCAGCAGGCGAGAGGGATACCTGAAGGACAGTGGAGAAGCGGACGATGATCCCACGATGATCTTCATCAGGTCGCTCGGGCAGTCCGGAGAGGATGAAATCGGCAGCTCGACGACTGGACTGCAACCGAGAAACTTCGGCTGCTAAGGATTGCACCCTCGCTTCCAGGGCTGCGGACGGCGGTGCATCCGAGGCAGAAGCAGACCCTGAACTCTGGACATCCTGCTGCACAGTCGCTAGCACGTCCGCGTAGCTCCGCTGTACAGTTTCGACACGGTCAAGGCGAGCGGCAAGGGCGGCCCGTTCGGTTCTATCAAGGGCCTGGTCGGCCACGGAAGCTGCCAATTTGGTGTCAAGGTCCACAATCCTGGAATTGGTGTCCCGCATGTTGTCAGCAACCCGCTTGTCTAGGGCTCGGAGATCGGCAGTGAGGCTCCCGATTTGAGAGCGGAGATCACGACGAAGTTCGTCGAACCTGCGGTCGGCGTGTTCAAGGAGGCAGTTTTGCGACACCTGGAGGTTCCGAACAGACTCCGAGCAGGCGGTGATGGCTGCAAGGAGGGCCCGAAAGTCCGGCAGGTCGCTCGATGCATCCGCCTGAGCGGTCGTGGGAGCGGAGATCGGTAGCAGCAGGTCCGCAGGTGGAGATGGTAGAGTTGCGGAGAGCAAGGTGGGGGAAGATGACGTCAGCAGGCCGGCGGCAACGCTCCTCGAAGCTGACGACTGGGCAGGCGCAGTAACCGCTCCCCCGGAGGCTGGCGCTAGAGCGTCAGAGTGGTGGGGGAGCACCGCGGCACCGAGTGACGTCACGCCAGGCATGGTGTCAGTCGGCGGCGTTGGAGTCGACGACGTCGCTGATAACGCCGGCGAGGAGCCCGAGGCGCCCGTCTTGCTCGTCTTCTTGGTTACCGGCACTTTCGGGCGGGAAACTGCTACGGGTTTCCCGCGACACAGAGTAACCTCGCTACCTGCACCTTCGTGATTATGCGGCTTGAAACAGCCCGAGTGCATTGGCTGCCCACAGGAGATGCACTTGAGCACGTTGGTCGCAATCGGCTTGTAGCAGGTTGCACAAATAAACTCCGGCATAATGAGATAAAATGAGATGAGCGAGGTGACAGGTGCAAATAACCTCACTACACACCAACTACACGAGAAACGCCAAAAACCACCTGCAATCCACCGGCACGCGTACGAATAATATACTGGACGACTTCGGAGAACTCGCGGAATCAAATAATCACTCCGAAGGTACCGATAACGTTGACTGCACGCGCCGAGAGGAATTTATGTACGGAGCACGGACACAGACGTCTGTCAATCGAGAGAGAGAGAGAGAGAGAGAGAGAGAGAGAGAGAGATTGATTGATTGATATATATTTTCCGTTCTGGAGCAAGTGCACCCCATCAGAACGGCACATATGTCACAACATGCTATACAGCTTATACAGTTCACGCAACAATTCATACATTACATACTGTCACGAGAATTTTCCTGACTTCGATATTCTGCACCGGCTAACCCGAAAATTCCCCGTGAACAAAGAAAATGCGCGAGATTCTCTCCTCCAAAATTCCAAAGTCCAAAAAATCCTAAATCCGTTGGGCGCCAGGCACCGAAGTGCCGCGAGCCGAAGCTCGTTCGAAATGTTATCAAATGACTCTATTCTCCACTTTACCAGAAATTAATTCGAGAATCTCTTTAATTAACGAAATCGAACAGTCGAAATTTCTCCCAGGGCCGGACTACGCGGAATGAGTTCGATTCTATCGAGCATGGGTGGAGTGACGACACAAAACAGGAATTTCACACCAAATAAATCTCACACAATTATTCAAATAAATCCTAGAGTCGGCACATTTTATTTTACGCCATCGCCCGAAGGCGGAATTACAAACGATCGAAACTACAACTCTCGGTATTACACGCGGTAACGCACGCGACGCACTAGATTACACCATCCATTACGGGAGGACTCGATGCGGAAAATCACTACGCAATACCGGTGAAGCCGGAAAATCTTTCATAATTTCGATACAAAACGTGATTCTAACGCGTACCATTATTCATTAAATCCGACACAAACGAAAAGGGCTAATTAAATTCTCTTACCGAATCGCTGGCCTCTCGGGAACTCTCAAATACTTTCTCCATTGTTCTAATTCTTACTTGCGTCCTCTCACTACTATGATCGCTAATCGATTCGAATGTCAAAGTACGACTCCGAGAGCGTGCTCGGCAATTACGCCGTACATTCGGCACGCGCATGCTTAGAAGCTTTTCCCGCGACGCTGGTGGTGACGTCACTACGAGTCCTGTCGATCCTCCACAGATGTCGGCAGGTGGTCCTTTTTTGTGGGTGAGGGACTAACTCAAACTCCACAAAGTTGTTTTTGCACTTATTGTTAATATTTATTCACAGTCGTGAGTTTAACAAAGGAACTTTCTATACTTTATTCTAGAACGTGCGTTGGCTTTCAATGCCAGGAACAGAGGAATACTCTTAATTAACGGCTTCTGTTGATCGTCTTTCTTTTGATCGTTGTTGCCAACCTAAATCCCGCCGATGCGTGGGTTGGCAGAATTGGCTCCGGAACGGCTGCGCCTCTGGTGGTATTTTTGGGAGGTGCATGTCCGCCACATTTTCGGGAGGTCGGCGACTGGCGGTCGCCGCTCGCGGAAACTCTTGCTGCGGCAGGCTGGGTGGGGAGAGATCGGCCCTCAGGCGTCCGCGCCTCGATCCCCCCGGGATCGCCGTGCCCCGCGTGGGTCACCAATAGGGGTGGCCCAACACGGAGGCTCCGCAGGGCACCGGTGTCGCACCTCCGGCTCACGCACGCCGGGGTGAGCGTTCCCGTGGCCCCGTGGGCCCACTGACCCCTGGTCAGCGGCGGGAAACGTTCTCTAGGGAGGATCCCCCCGCGATACCTCCCCCGTCCTTGCGCCCTGAGCGCCCCTCCTTCTCCTTTCGCCGGTGCTTCCGCCGTCTCCCCTGTCAACTCGACTCAGATAGTTCGGGAATTAGCATCGGTAATAACTAACGGAAGGCCCCGAGAGTAGTTTCGCGTTTGTTTATTGTTAGTGATTCACTATTTTGTGACGTTGCCGGAACTGCAATACATAACTTACATAGATTACGGCCAGATAGGCTAAGCATAACAAGATCATAAAATTGGAATAAGTATAACAAAATGGGAGATGTAAAATATAACATAAAATATAAAATAAAATATAAAATATTGCATATAGAATATAGAATATCACGTACAACGTAACTAAATTACACAACATGAGATCGGAGTCATCAGAGTGAGATCGATTCCTCGGCACAACACGCACTCCGCTCTCACAGTTCACTCTAATAGTTCACTCTAATAGTTCCCGACACTCAGAGACATTCTTCATTCATTCATTCACTCTTTCCACTCTTGCATCCATACCTCCATACACACATCCAGTCGTTCCTAACCACACAGTACTGCACACAGTTTCGTTCTCACACCAGCATCCGTGCTAGCAGTTCGCACCGGAGTGCCCCTTTGAACGCCGCCTTCGACTTCGCGGAGCGAATGCCCTCCGGCAGGCTATTCCAAAACAGCCCTCCTTCAACTACCAGTGAGCGTGCCTTACTCACAGTGCGATGCTGGGGTGTACTATACACTACCCGCGTGTTTCGCGGTGAGGACCTCACGTCCATGGCCGATCTTCGCGTAAACCTGTTCCTAAGGACATGCGGCTCCAATCCCTGGTGGATGTCAAACATGAGGCAGCCGAGGAAGTAGAGACGGCGTTCGCGCACTTTAAGCCACCCGAGTCGTTCGTAGTACGGCGTGATATGAACATCCCGCCGTACCCCGAAGACGAATCGGACACAGGCGTTCAGTGCTCTCTGCAGCCTCAACTCCTCGACAGCACTCATACCAAGCTGCACAAGGCAGCAATAATCAAGGTGTGGTGTGACAAGGCTCGTGACCAAACTGGCCCTCAGTGAACGCGGCAGTGAGTCTCTGTTCCTATACAAGGAAGAAAGGGCGGAATAGATCTTCCTACAGACAGAGTTTGTTTGCTCGTGCCAACCTAGGTTGCATTGGAGCGATAGGCCGAGAGACCTCACCACGTCAGAGAAGGGAATTGACTCATCAGAGGCCATGACCGGAGGTAGGTGACCAGTCTTCAGCAAATTTAACGCACGCGATGAGCCTAATATCATACACTGTGTCTTCCTAGGGTTCAGCGTAAGACCATTGGTATTACACCATGCCACGATCCGAATTATGTCGTCATTGATCCTTGAAATAGCCTCAGCAAGTCCAGAAGCAGGAGCATGGAGGTATATTTGCAGATCGTCAGCATATTTAATGATCTTACAGTGGCGGATCTCGTTGTTGATATCCCACAGAAAGAGCAGAAAAAGAAACGGTCCCAGCACAGAGCCTTGCGGCACTCCAGAGAGCACAGGTAACCAGGAGGAAATTGAGTCTTCGACTTTCACAGCCTGAAAGCGTCCAGAAAGGTAAGACCAGAACCACTGGAGTACCGACTGTGAGAAGTTCAAGTTGTATAGTTTCTGTATCAGTGTGCTATGACTAACCGTATCGAAGGCCTTTGAGAAGTCAAAGCACACCAACACAGTATACATTCGGTCATCTATGGCCTGTCGAATGTCCTCAACTAACGTCAACATGGCAGTTTGCGTGGAGCGGCCCTTTACGAATCCATGCTGGAATGGATCGACAAGACCAGAGGCTTCTAAGAAGTCTCTGGCTTGCTGGAGGACCACCTTCTCCAACACCTTCGACAGTTCAGGCAGGAGAGATACTGGACGCAGATCCGAAGGGTTTTGCGGAGAGGAGAGCTTAGGGATGGGGACCACAAAAGACTGTTTCCAGAGACTTGGAAACACCGACGAGGACAACGAGAAGTTAAGCACGTGCAGCACAATTGGAGACAGGAGGTTCACGCATAAGGAGAGGAAGTAGGGAGGGAGATCATCTGGACGCGAGCCAGTAGACGAGGAGATTTTAAGGTGAGGCAAGATATCGCTAATAGAAATGTGCGCAAAGTAAAACTTGTCGTCACTGTAGGCTGCAGGAAGAGAGAGGAGATCCGGGGGAGGAGACGGAGATTGCGGAAACACAGAGGAGAAATAATCATTGAGGATTGACGGAGAGAGGTGATCAGGGAGAGAACGAAGGACCGAACAAGACACAACACCAAACCTCTTCAGATCGCACCACTCATCTGCAACCGGCCGTATTTCACGAAAACGGTGTAATAAGAACGCGGTACGTTCGTAATGAATCTTCCTCTTGATTTCGGCTCGCAGTGCTCTGTACTGGAGAAGCGCGGACAGATCCCTATTCCTACGCGTATTTCGCTTCAATGAGTCGCGCAGTTTCATCATTTGCCTTATTTCTAGAGTAAGCCGGGGAGCACGTGGGCGCCTCGCCCGAGCACTACGTAGAGGCGCCAGATCTTCAAGCGCATTTAACAACTCGCCAGTGACTACGCCGACCAACGTTTCCACGTCATGTGCGCTACCAAGAAGAGACCTCCAGTCCAACCCAGACAGATCAATGATCCCGCATTAACATGACACACTCGGAGAGGTAAGTCCGCGAATTTTGTTCCCCGGGAGTCAGGCTGTATTATCAGCCTTGCCCGTGCTAGCCCCAGCGTACGTCGGCAGCATACTTGCAGGATCATCACCCGCACAAATTGTAATCGGCATAGAGTCAGAATCAGCCTTAACAGGAATGCTTCCACGGCGATGCCATACATGCTTGTATCCCCTCTCACGCGCTATTGATCCAACATCCCGAAGCAGCCTCCAAGTGTCACCCGGGAAGTATTCATTGATGAACACCGGCCGAGGCGACAGTGAGGGGTCAACCTCGTTTGCCCTCAGCATGTGTTTTTCCTTCTTCGCGGCAAGCAGGGCATCGCGAGTGGAAACATTCGAGAAGGTAACGTGAATGAGCCTCGGACGATCCGGCTCCGTCCTCCCACGCATGCGAGCTGCGCTTGTAACCTCCGATTCAACCACCCTAACCCCCAGCGTGGCCAAAATACTGGCAACAATACCCTTAGGATTCTCGTTTTCTTTGTCAGGGTACCTGAGATGCCAACCTCGGCAGCCCTACGCTGGAGGTCAAGCCGCGTCACGAGAGAGCTCACCCTCGCCACCTTCTTCTCGAGTTCCTCCACCGCACTGAGTCGGCTTGTAGCTCCGTCCTCATCGCGAGTCTGCCGCTGCTCCAGGACGTCCATCCGTGCCGAAACAGAAGCCGCAAGGTGGTCACGCTTTTGGTCCGCTATCTGGATATCCTTTTTCATCGCCGCCACGTTCTGCTCCAGTCCCTTCACCCTGGTCAGCACCGCCGAAATATCCGCCGTCAAATTGTTCAGGCGTCCATTCGCCCTGGAATCTAGCGCAGTTATTGCAGCCAAAATAGTACTGAGGGAAGGATCTGTCTGAGGTGGAACCACAGCAGGCGCAGCGCCAGTAGCAATGGTCAGAGTAGACGTTGAGGTCGAGGGCATCAGTGAGGACTGAAAAGCTCGCACGTCCCTCGGTCTCAAGGATGGTGAGTCGAGTGTGCGCAGAGATGCAACACCCGCTGAGTCCACTTTCGGAGTATAAGCCACACCAGTGCACTGGGTTTTGCCCTCATCAGTACTGTCGCGAAACTTGCGCGGGGAGTTTTATCGCGATTAGCTGTTGATGTGTTCCGAGCGGATTTTAAGGCGAAAATTGGATGTTAGCGAACCAATGGTTGGAAAAGATAAAGAATTTCACTTGAGAGCTCTGGTAGAATTGGAGTATATTGAACGACGTTCGAAATATAAGTGTTTTACAAAAATTTTCTCTGAGCGCTTCTCAGTCATTTTTTCCTTCCTTCTTCTCGTCCGCGTGGGGGTTGATCCTCCTCCTCCGCAGTCCTCCCTGGTGGGGTGCCCAATCAGCGTCCTCGGATAGGTGGTGAGCCGATGTTCTCAGGTTGGGTGATAGTCTTCCGGTTGCGCACGCATTTTGGGAGATCGCCCGCCTAAACTCTGTCAACCCTACGGTGGAGGGTGCGGAAGACCCAAGCAGGCCCATGTGGTCACAAGGCCTCTGGCCAAACATCTGCTTGAATTTATTACACGGTCATTGTTTGAATTTCGTACTTGAAAAAGCTAAATTCTTGGAAGTGATTGACGGAGGGTCACCACTAAATTACTTGAGTGTTCGCTATTTTCCTGGAACTCTAACGTGACCTCATGGGGTGCTTTCCGGAGTCTTTACAATTTATTAGGTTTTCTAAGCTTCTAACTTCTCCTAAGGCACGTACGAGCAATTTAGCTAAACTATCTCTAAGTTACTTTGAGTTTCGAATACAAAGGCTATTGTACGCGTTTCCGTTTGCAACATTTCTCGCTTTAATTAACTCGATTTCGTTCCTGGAGTATCTATTGTGATTAAATTTCGCGGTTGTAAAGCGCGAGGCCCGTGAAGTTATTCGCGGTGTGTTTCCGACGCGAGTCGCGAGTCTATATAATTTAATATCATATTACAACGTTGCGATTCCGCGACACCTTTCTCCTTATTAAAAAGTTGTTTACACGGGAAACAGCTTTTCTTACATGTGAGCAAGGTGTTTAACCTAATTTAGGTGATTCGATACAATAGACAAGCAGAGTGAATGATCGTGCGGCGGCATAAATGGGTTACAAGTGTTGGATGAGATTTCCTTGAGCAAGGCTTGAGAAAACACGTGGGTCGTGGGAGTAAATGATTGCACGTGTGAGAGTCAATTAATAGCGATCTTTATTGAGGAGGCGGTGAGAGATGTAAATGAGAATACCTAAATGTGGCACGTGTGAGAGTCCGCCGCAGGTGCAATGTTTCCTCGGTTCTGGACTGAGCTTGCTTGGTGATGCACTGGTGAGAAATGCGTGAGCTTGTTCTTTATGAGTGAATCAGTGTAATGAGTGATTGAGAGGTCTGATAAATATCTTAATTTTGCCGAACAACAAAAGCACGTGTAAACGCCGCGAATACTGTTTTGCGAATGATTTGCCAACATGGCGATCGATGAAGAAGACGTGAGCGGGCTTGTGCGCATGCGTAAGGACGCGCAGGCGTCGATCCTTGATCGATGCTGCCGCCCTATGCGTGAGCGAGCGTGCAAGAACTAATTGGTAATGAGCGCACTAGATGATGTGTGCTTCTTTCTCTAACAAGTGTTGATGAATGCGAATGTGTATCGGGCGGTGGTGGTTCCATGGTCCTAGACGGCGCGTCGCGATCAAGTGCTATCTTCGTCGTCGGTGACTCTAATGTGTGCTAGCTTTAATTTATTCACGTGAACGATTTTAAATTTTGTTGGTGAAATTTCGATCTCGACGGTCCTATCTCCAAAGATTCTATTTATTCGGTACGGTCCTATCCAAGTTTGGTCGAATTTGGCTGTTTTTGGCTCCTTTAAGAGGTAGACGAGGTCGTCCACTGAGAAAGATTTCGGGTTAATTTGCCTGTCGTAAAAACCTTTGTTTCTCTGTTTAGCGGCTTCAAGGTTTCGAGCTGCGGTGGCTTGAGTGGAAGAGATGCGTGTAAATAATTCGTCGAAATGGTCTACAAAAGTGCGAGGCGGATCTTGGGTGGCAAAAGAAGAAGGAATGTTGGCTTTGACGCCAAAAACTAACTCGTGAGGTGAGAATCCGGTCGATTCGTGGATTGAAGTGTTGTAAGAAAATATGCCAAACCTACTCCTATCATCCCAGTTGTCTCTTCTGCAAAAATGTTTCAGATAATCTATGAAAACTCGATGTGCGCGTTCTAAGGATCCAAGTGACTGTGGGTGGAAAGCGGTAGAGGTAATTTTCTGAATTTTAAAAATTTTACAAAAGTGTTTCATGATCTGGCTTGTGAAGTTAGATCCCTGATCCGTGTGGATCGTTCTGGGACAACCAAAACGACTGGTGAATTGTTCAGCTAAAACTATTGCAATGTTAATTGAATCTATTTTCCGAATGGGTATCGCGTCTGAATATTTAGTTAAATTATCCTGTAACGTAAGCAAATATTTATTTCCCTTCTGGATGACTGGAAGCGGTCCTACTATATCCATTTGGACTTTTTCAAAAGCTTGTTGCGGAGTATCTGTAATTTTCATGGGTTGTTTGGTTTTCGCGGCTAACATTTTATTTCGCTTACAGCTGTTGCAAGTCCTGACTATTCCTTGAATCTGTTTAATCATTTTGGGCCAGAAGAAGTCTTGGCGGATACGTTTGTAAAGTTTTGCGGTGCCTTGGTGTCCTCCTGTACTTGATTCGTGGTATTCTCTGATGATTTTAACTCTATCTATTGCAGGTGGTGTTTTTACTTTTCCACGGCAAACTGTGATATGGTATTCGGGGTCCTGAAGGGTGTTACTGACTGTGTGGAGAATCGAAGTCCATTTCAAAGGGTGCAAGTTGTTTCCATGTTCGGAAATAGAGAAGGTTTTAACGTCAAGTAAGTCTAGTGAGTGTTTTAGGGAAAGTATTGTGGAATTTAAATTAGCTAGTGTCGTGTCATCATGAGAGGCGGCTCTGGTGAACAAGTGAAAGATGTATTTGTTTTTGTGTCGATTTGCAAATGCTTCGCCTACAGAGATTTGATATTGCGACAGGTGTGTCAGAGAAAAAATCTGGTCTTCGACAAATTCGTGGACTATCCTGGAGGAATCTTGGAAATCTGTGGATTGGAAAATGACGAGGTTGTCTTTGCACATTAGGAGGTGGTCATTGGAGTATACTATTGTTGGAGTTGGAGGTACGGTATTTGTCAGTATCGTCATGTCTGTCGTGCTGCTATTTTGAAAAGGTGTTTGACTGGTTAAAGTTAATTTTGCTGCTGGATCTGCGGAAGCTTGCTGAGTAGGTGGGTGTCCAGGATGCGCTCCCTCGGTGGCTCCAAGACTTTCCAAGTCTTCTCTTCTTGTCCTATCGCTGGGGGTATCAGGAACCAAACAGAGACAAGGGGCTGCCATGCTCATGATGTGTTTATACGCCCTGATACCCAAAGGACTACGTGGAGCATTAATTGGCGTTGAAGTGGATGGTGTTGCTTCCGCAGAATCCAAGCGAGCAATTTTTGCTAAAGGTGGTCTATCCTCATCCCGGAGATCTCGTTCCTGAGTATTCAAACTGAAGCTATGTGCGACTCTAGTTATGAAGGCGGGGGCGATTAATTGTTCATTGTTGTCCTCAATTGTTCTGTCTTTCGTCGTCTCGTCACCCACTACGGCAGCCAGAACTGGTAAACTGTCGTCGTTAACAGTCACCCTTTGTGGATGCCTCGAATGACGGCTGTCTGATTTGTCGGAATTTATTGACGGTTCGGATGATTCTGGTGCAGGTTCAGAATCAGTGGGATTCCTCGATAGCGCGTCCGCGTTTGAATTTACTCTCCCGGGTTTGTAAATAATCTCATATTCATATTCGTTCAGTCGGATTCTCCATCTCATAAGTCGGGAAGTAGGATCGTTCACGTTGTGAAGCCAAACTAACGGTCGGTGGTCGGTAACAAGAGTGAATTTACGTCCGTGCAAGTATGGTCTAAAGTGTTCGACTGAAAAAATGATTGCTAAGAGTTCTTTTTCGACTGTTGAGTAGTTGGTTTCTGCATTGTTTAGAGTCCGGGAAGCATAGGCGATTGGAAGATCTGCTCCAATTTCACCCTGACTGAGAATTCCGCCTATCGCGTGATTTGAAGCATCGGTGGTAACTACAAAGGGTTTGTTAAAATCGGGGTATTGAAGAAGAGGTTCTGAGCATAGAATATCGCGGAGTGTCTCGAAAGCGGTCTGGGCCTCACCAGACCAGCAAAATGGAACTTCCTTTTTCAATAAACGAGTTAAGGGTTTGGCTAGCCGAGCCATATTATTAATTGACTGTATCATCGCGGCGGATGCGGATCGGACAAACTTACCGGTGGTGCGGAATTACCCAATTCAATTCCGGGCGGAGACGCTGCTTGATGGGTTCCCTGAGAGGCCTTGTGGTCGTAAACGGTGCGTTGTTGGTTGTCTGTGGTAGTGGTCACTGTCGGGGTCAGGTTCGGTCAAGTGTCAGGTATCGTAAGTCTGTCACTCGTCACTCCCTTCACTTCGAACAATGCCGAATGCACCTTTTCGACGGTCACGGGACCTGATGCCTTGCGGGGCGATCGCTCCCTGGTCACGGGACCAGACTTAGTGCCGGGCACTCGAGGGTGGTCACGGGACCGAGTTTGCTGCCGCGGTCAGCGAGAGATTCACGAACTGGTCAACTGACCCGAGCAGCTTTCCGTCGAATTAGTCGCCGGGTACTCTCGATATCGGGAATAAACTTCACGCGTCAACGAATCCACGCGAGATCAAAGGCAGCGGTGCTACGAGGCGTTGGTTAAAGAATCAGCGACTTGCACGCGGCGAGGACACAGAGACGAATGAATGAAGAGGACGAGTGGCCACGCGAGCAACGCAAACCCGAAGATAAAGAAAAGCGATGCCGATCACGGCGGTGACAGACGAGAGTTCCTCGAATCCTACGACGCCCCGTAGAAACCGTAGCCCACAAAGAGCCCAACGCAGGGCGTCAAGGGGGCCGAGAGCGTCGCAGTCAACGAACTCGATTTGTATATACAGGGTGATTCTCGTAAATGTTTTAGCGGGAATATTTTCTCCAATTTAATAGTTAACCGAAAATTGTTCCAATCAAAGTTGCATGGTTCAAAACTGCCCGTAGGATAGGAGTATGGGGATGTTTCTCCGAAGGGATGGTTTTATGTTATTAATGTTAACTTAATTCTT
The DNA here is from genome assembly GCA_963989405.1 of Trypoxylon attenuatum. Classification (NCBI taxonomy): domain Eukaryota; kingdom Metazoa; phylum Arthropoda; class Insecta; order Hymenoptera; family Crabronidae; genus Trypoxylon; species Trypoxylon attenuatum. The sequence goes on along the minus strand of OZ022492.1, from coordinate 13,029,604 downwards.
TTAAATGGGTCTACCTACTTTTCTTTCGATATTCTGAATGCTTAGGCCAAGACAATTTCAACGACCTATGGCAAAAGGTAATTGGGGGTAGTTCACCCCCCGGGGGTGGAAAATTTTCACTTTTAAATATCTCTTAAACTATGAGATGTAGAAAAAAATTTCTCAAACAAAAGTTGTATGATATGGACGGGACTACCGTCCTACCTCAACAAATTTTTTATTTAGGCCTCTTTAATACAAATTGTTATAAACAATTATGTTTTTAATGCTGAACTTTGACTTTTTCTACTGGTTCATGATGCAGGATCGCAAGACGAATCCATCCATATGGATAATTAGTTGATCTGAGACCCCTCCCTAAAAAGTGGCAAAGACTACCCCCTTAAATAACAAAATAACGGAGCGACATAGAAAAACATTTTATAAGGAAAAGTTGCGGGGTATAAAGAGTACAATAGGATAGTGAAATAAAATTTAAAATAAGCAATTGTTTTTATCATTTAAATGTTATTAAAAAAATTATTTTTACAAACTTTGCAAATCAGGTACACACACAATTTTATAGTATTCCATAACGATAAAAAAAAACATTACTTATAAAAACACGCTGGTTAAATTTCATAAATGTTCAAATTGTTGTCCATTCTCTTCGATGCAGGTACCGAATCGGGCTCGCAAACCTTGGTGCACCCTCTCAAGCATTTCGGGTGTGATAGTCGCACATGCTGCCCGGATTCGCTCCTTCATATCTTCCCCAGTTGTTGGTATGTCTTCGTACACCTTATTCTTAAGGTATCCCCAGAAAAAGAAATCTAAGGGATTCAAATCTGGGGAGCGTGCGGGCCACGCAATTGTTCCCCCTCTTCCAATCCACCGTTTAGGATATTTAATATTTAAAACATTTCTAGCCACTCCTGCATAGTGAGCCGGACATCCATCATGCTGAAACCACATTTGGCGTCGAGTGGCGAGAGGAACATCTTCTAAAAGCAGGAGTGG
>OZ022492.1:12805415-13028405 GCA_963989405.1 Trypoxylon attenuatum | reverse complement strand
GAACATCTTCTAAAAGCAGGAGTGGCTAGAAATGTTTTAAATATTAAATATCCTAAACGGTGGATTGGAAGAGGGGGAACAATTGCGTGGCCCGCACGCTCCCCAGATTTGAATCCCTTAGATTTCTTTTTCTGGGGATACCTTAAGAATAAGGTGTACGAAGACATACCAACAACTGGGAAGATATGAAGGAGCGAATCCGGGCAGCATGTGCGACTATCACACCCGAAATGCTTGAGAGGGTGCAGCAAGGTTTGCGAGCCCGATTCGGTACCTGCATCGAAGAGAATGGACAACAATTTGAACATTTATGAAATTTAACCGGCGTGTTTTTATAAGTAATGTTTTTTTTATCGTTATGGAATACTATAAAATTGTGTGTGTACCTGATTTGCAAAGTTTGTAAAAATAATTTTTTAATAACATTTAAATGATAAAAACAATTGCTTATTTTAAATTTTATTTCACTATCCTATTGTACTCTTTATACCCCGCAACTTTTCCTTATAAAATGTTTTTCTATGTCGCTCCGTTATTTTGTTATTTAAGGGGGTAGTCTTTGCCACTTTTTAGGGAGGGGTCTCAGATCAACTAATTATCCATATGGATGGATTCGTCTTGCGATCCTGCATCATGAACCAGTAGAAAAAGTCAAAGTTCAGCATTAAAAACATAATTGTTTATAACAATTTGTATTAAAGAGGCCTAAATAAAAAATTTGTTGAGGTAGGACGGTAGTCCCGTCCATATCATACAACTTTTGTTTGAGAAATTTTTTTCTACATCTCATAGTTTAAGAGATATTTAAAAGTGAAAATTTTCCACCCCCGGGGGGTGAACTACCCCCAATTACCTTTTGCCATAGGTCGTTGAAATTGTCTTGGCCTAAGCATTCAGAATATCGAAAGAAAAGTAGGTAGACCCATTTAAAAGAATTAAGTTAACATTAATAACATAAAACCATCCCTTCGGAGAAACATCCCCATACTCCTATCCTACGGGCAGTTTTGAACCATGCAACTTTGATTGGAACAATTTTCGGTTAACTATCAAATTGGAGAAAATATTCCCGCTGAAACATTTACGAGAATCACCCTGTATAAGCGGGCTACACGCGATAGCCGTAACTTAAACCTACAACTAAAAGCATCGAACCTATGTACAGAAGAAAAAATTCCTTAATCCTAAACATTCCGCCCGCCTCCGTTGCAGCAGGCGACGAATCACCCCTTTGATTCATGAGAAGGAAGGGGGCAGAGTTTCGCCACCGGTCGTGTCAGAACGGTGATTGCCGTTTTCACCGTGACAACTCTCACGACCCCGTCAGCTCCTGGGTGGACCTGAGTCACCCGACAGAGAGGCCACTTGGCGCGGGGATAACGCTCGTCGATGACTAACACGAGATCGCCGACTGCTACCGGGGGTGCGGAGCGATTCCACTTATGGATGGCATGAAACTGCTGTAAATAGCCGGGAGACCATTGCTTCCAAAAGCTATCAATCATTTGGGAGATTTTCTGCCATCGCGCCAATCGATTCTCCGGGGTACTGAGGAGGCATGGCTCCGGGACGAGACTTAGAGAATGTCCTACTAAAAACTGCCCAGGAGTCAGAACGTTCAAGTCGTCCGGGTCGTCCGATAACGGGCACAATGGCCTCGAGTTGAGAATAGCTTCAACGCTGGTCAAGAGCGTTGAAAACTCCTCATAAGTGAGCTTGGAGTTATCAGCCACTCGCTTGAGGTGATACTTCATACGTTTTACTCCAGCCTCCCATTTTCCTCCGAAGTGAGGGGCCGCAGGGGGGTTAAATAGCCATTTTGTCCCGTCGTGTGACACGAGGGTAGCGAACTGTTTCAGCTCCGAGGAGGACGCAGCGAAGAGATCACGGAGTTGCCGATCACCGCCCTTAAAATTGGTTCCACAATCGCTGAGGAGAGTGGCACAAATTCCGCGCCGAGCGGAAAAACGCTTGTAGGCGGCGAGAAGAGCCTCCGAGGTATAATCTGTAACTAGCTCAAGATGAATAGCGGAGGTGGATAGACAGACAAACAAGGCTACCCAAGCCTTGTACGTTCGTGCCGCTTTGCCCTTCCACGTCTTGAGCGTGTAAGGGCCGGCGTAATCGAGGCCAGTGTTAAGGAAGGCCCGAAATGGACTGACTCGGGAGGGCGGCAACTGACCCATAAGGTGTTGAGCCTGACTGCTGCGGTGGCGGATGCAGGTGACGCACTTGAGTATGTGAGAACGGACGGGAGCCCGCCCGCCAAGAATCCAAAACGTGTTCCGAACAAAACTTAAAGTATCCTGAGTGGAGCCGTGTAAGGTTTTGACGTGTGCGTCTCGGATAATGAGGGTCGAAAGCGGGGACTGTCGCGGCAAGATGTATGGGTGCTTGGCCATGGGATCCAACCGAGCATGCTCCAAGCGCCCGCGGACGCGGAGAATCACTGCGTTATCAAAGAACGGACATAAGCGTATGAGCGGGCTCGAGCGCGGCAGCTCCCTGCTTTCCTGGAGAAGCTTGATGTCAGAGGCAAACGCCTGGCGTTGTATGGAACGAACCCAATACTGGCGGGCTGAAGCCAAGTCCTCGGGAGTCAGTGGACACGACAGCGAGGACTCGGGAGCCCTTCGACAGCGAAGAATCACCCGTTTGCAGATGGCCGTGATCCGGAGTAAACGCGTGAGGGACGAATATCGATATATAAGATCCCACGGTGGAGAGTCACGAGCGGCGTGGCAGGTCGTTACAGCGACTGATCGCCGCTCCTCTCGAGAGAGATCAACCGAAACAGCAACTGGAGCAGAGGGCCAAGCGGACGCGGCTACGGACAGCCATGGGGAGCCGTGCCACCACAAAGCATGGGAGGCCAATTCCGACGCAGAAATGCCATGGCTAGCGCAATCAGCAGGGTTGCTGGTTCCGGCAACGTGTTTCCAATGAGCACGGGGCAATTGTTCCTGGATGTAGCAGGTGCGGTTGTGAACGAACTCCTTCCATCTCGAGGGATGATTGGAGAGCCACGTGAAGACAATCGATGAATCCGTCCACAGATAGCACGGGCAATTGTCGAGGCTTAAAACACGGGCCGCATGGGAGACAAGCCGAGTGAGAAGGACTGCGGCGGAGAGTTCGAGACGCGGTATCGTCATCCGCTTAAGGGGCGCCACCTTCGTTTTTGCGCAAACGAAAGACACGTGCGTGTCACCATCGTTGGTGGAAACGCGGAGATAAACGACGGCGGCTAGGGCGGCTTGGGAGGCGTCACAGAACCCATAAATCTCGAGGGTATCCGACGAAAGAGCGTGTGTCCAGCGAGGGATTTGGACTGCCTCCAACCCTTCCATTGCCGAAAAAAGCTGTTCCCAAGAAGTGACTTGCGATGCAGGGAGCGGTTCGTCCCAAGACACTTTGATCGCCCACAATTCTTGGATGAACACCTTCGCTGAAATGAACACCGGGGCGAGGAAGCCGAGGGGGTCAAAAAGCTGCGCGACCTTGGAGACAATGGCTCGTTTTGTGAGCGGTGTAGTCACTGGGCTTGGTGCGACAAAACTGAACGAGTCAGACTTCGGATTCCACGAAAGCCCCAGTGCGGGAAGAGTCGTGTCCGACAGTGACACGGACGTAGCAGGATTTCGGTGGGCAAGCGGAATCTCCTGAATGATCTCCGGATCATTACTGGTCCATTCTCGCAGGGGAAAGCCGCCCGCCGTGCAGAGATCATTCACTTCTTTCACCTGAAGCTTGGCTCCCTCAATGGTATCCCCCCCCCCCCCCCCCCCCCCCGAAAATATCGTCGACATAGCGTCCCTTCGTCAAGGCGTCGCAGGCTTTGGGAAACCGATGACCCTCATCACTAACGAGCTGCTTCATGACGCGAAGCGCCAAGTAAGGCGCGCAAGCAAGGCCATAGGTGACAGTGGTTAGGTTAAAGCGAAGCGTCTGATCTCCTTCCGTCCACAGAATGCGCGGCAATGCGTGATCGGTGGGATCAACTTGAATCTGCCGATACATTTTCTCCACGTCGCACGCGAAGATGTATTTAAATTGCCGAAACCACAACAGGACATCGAGAATCTCGGTTTGAAGTTTTTCTCCCGTGTGAAGCAGATCATTGATGGGGAGGCCTGCAGATGCCGAACACGACCCGGAGCTTTGTCGTCGAGCTTGATTCGCGAATTACCGCGTGATGTGGTAAATAGAAGACAGGAGTGGGGTCGGGTTCAGAGACCGGGACCCGGACCATGTGGCGCAAGTCCTCGTACTCCTTGAGGAAGGCGGAGTACAGCCGGGCGTACGCTGGATCCTTGAGACACTTGCGCTGAGTGGTCACGAGCATTCGGCGGGCTGCGGGAAAGGAATCCCCCAAATTACAGACGGGCAAGCGAAAGGGCAACCGAACTACGTAGCGCCCGTCGGCGGTTGCGGCAGTGCGTAGCCTTGAAGTGGTCTTCGCACTGCTGGTCGTTGGCCGAAAGCGAATGAGAAGCGGCAGGGCTGACCTCCTCTAAGTGCCAAAATTGTTCCAACAGCTCGCAAAGCTGGTGGTCGACAGAGCAGTGAAGTGTGCGAACGGTAGCCGAAGGAATGAAGTGAGGTCGGGCCTGAGAGGACCCACCCAAAGGATGAAAGCTGTGCGACGGGAGTCCCGGGGGGTCCTTTTATGATGGAACCGTCAAGAAGTTGACCGTAGATGTCAGCGCCTAGCAGGAGGTCGATTTGACCGGGCTGTGCGAAGTTGGGATCAGCGAGTGAGAGAAGCTTGATGTGATCCCATGATGACGGGTGAATCGACGCGGGCGGAAGGACGGAAGTAAGCCGGGGCAGAACGTGCGCATGTACGGTGACTTCAAAAGGCGATTTGAAGTGTGGCTTCAAAATCAGATTAACCGAGCCTCGGGTTTTCCCACCACTGGATAGGCCAACACCAGTCAACGTGACCCGAGACGCGGTCCTGGTGAGTCGCAACTGTTGAGCGAGTTTTTCGGACACGAGAGAAATTTCAGAGCCCTGATCAAATAAAACTCGAGCTGGAATGTCTCGATGATGCCGATCCCGAACGAGCACCTGAGCGGTGGCGAGTAACACTGCTGGCGACTGACGGTGAGATGATGCGGCGTGATTTACGGCCTTGACGGCTTCGGGACTTGAGCCCGCTGAAGCGGCCTGGCCGGTAGTTGGAGAAGCCGGGGGTTCTGGCGTGTTTATGCCTGAGCCGTGGATCGAGGTGTGGTGTCGCTTGCCACACTTGAGACACCGTGAAGTGGAGGTACACGCGGCGATTAGATGGCCGCCAAGGCAATTCGAGCACCGGTTCCTTTTCGCAACAATGTCGCGACGCTGCGAGACGGTTTTTGACTGATATTGAGGGCACCGATGAAGAAAATGTGACTCGTGACACAGCGGACAGGGTTTCGGGTCCCGAGATTGACGCACGTTGGTCTGGTGGGATCGAGCGACTCCCTGTCGAGAGTGCAACGATGACGAGGAAGCTCCAAGGGACTTTTCGAAAGCTTGTAAGGAAAAGAGCTGAGTTGTCATGAAATCAGTGAGTTGGCGCCAGGTAGGTGGGGTTTTCGACGAGCCAAGAGTATTTTCCCAGGCCCTCACGGACTCCGGGTCAAAACGCTGGACAGTCAGATAAACAAATATGTCGTCCCAGAAACGAACTGGACGATTGAGAGCTTCGAGAGTCCGAAACACCTGCATGACTGAGGTGTAAAGTGCTTCCATCTCTGACCCTGACTCCTTGGACATCTTTCTGATTTTGAATAGCGAGTGGAGAGCCGACGTAACGAGCAGTCGGTCGTTCTCGTAGAAGGACGTTAATGCTTCCCATGCAGCGTGAAAGTTGTCAGCGGTCAGCGAAGTGTGCTTCAGCAGTTGCGCAGCGGTGCCAGACAGGCAGTTTTTGAGGTGCTGCAACTTTTTGACTGAGGAAATGCCCGAGTTGGCAATCACGAGCGAGGAAAACATGTCGCGAAAGGGAAGCCAATCCGACAAGTTCCCATCGAAGGTGGGAAGATCGAGTCGCGGAAGGCGAGGCGCATGACACGGATGAGCACTCACCGAGGGTTGAGGAAGCGATCTGTCAGGCGAATTCTTTGACGAACGACTCTCGGATCCCTCGGACAAGGTGGACATTCTGGCCAGGGTCTCCAGGTAGCACTCGTAGGTCGAGTCATAGAGATTGGTCGCGAAATAGGAATGCTGCTGAACGGTGGCCCGCGCGTCGTCCTCCAGTCGCGAGACCGCTAGCGTAATCGCCTTGTGAAAGGATTCGAACTCCGACCATTGCTCGTTAACGGCATGCATCCGGACATCGAGCCGTTGCGGGGTAAGAGGACCGCTCATCAGGTTTTCGAGAGCCGTTGATAACCGGCGGACAAACTTACCGGCGGTGCGGAATTACCCAATTCAATTCCGGGCGGAGACGCTGCTTGATGGGTTCCCTGAGAGGCCTTGTGGTCGTAAACGGTGCGTTGTTGGTTGTCTGTGGTAGTGGTCACTGTCGGGGTCAGGTTCGGTCAAGTGTCAGGTATCGTAAGTCTGTCACTCGTCACTCCCTTCACTTCGAACAATGCCGAATGCACCTTTTCGACGGTCACGGGACCTGATGCCTTGCGGGGCGATCGCTCCCTGGTCACGGGACCAGACTTAGTGCCGGGCACTCGAGGGTGGTCACGGGACCGAGTTTGCTGCCGCGGTCAGCGAGAGATTCACGAACTGGTCAACTGACCCGAGCCGCTTTCCGTCTAATTAGTCGCCGGGTACTCTCGATATCGGGAATAAACTTCACGCGTCAACGAATCCACGCGAGATCAAAGGCAGCGGTGCTACGAGGCGTTGGTTAAAGAATCAGCGACTTGCACGCGGCGAAGACACAGAGACGAATGAATGAAGAGGACGAGGGGCCACGCGAGCAACGCAAACCCGGAGATAAAGAAAAGCGATGCCGATCACGGCGGTGACAGACGAGAGTTCCTCGAATCCCACGACGCCCCGTAGAAACCGTAGCCCACAAACAGCCCAACGCAGGGCGTCAAGGGGGCCGACAGCGTCGCAGTCAACGAACTCGATTTGTATATATAAGCGGGCTACACGCGATAGCCGTAACTTAAACCTACAACTAAAAGCATCGAACGTATGTACAGAAGAAAAAATTCCTTAATCCTAAACATTAATAAAACGGCGATAGTATCCTACGAGGCCTAAAAATTGTTTAATTTGTTTCTGCGTTTTAGGGACCGGAAAATGTTTAACTGCGTGGATTTTGTTTGGATCAGGCTTTACGCCAGCTTCCGAAATGAGATGACCTAAATATGAAACTTCTCGACGGAGGAAATGGCATTTCTCTGGCTCTAAGGTAAGCCCAGCATTTTTTAAACGTTCTAGGAGAGTTTTTAACTTTCGCGTGTGCTCGAGAATTGAGCTAGCGTAAACTACGATGTCATCCATGTAAATAAACAATTCTATTCCCTGCAGTCCTGATAGAATGAGGTCCATGCAACGTTGGAAGGTTGCTGGAGCATTTTTGAGTCCGAATGGCATCCGATGAAATTCATAATGACCATTAGGCGTGGAGAAAGCTGTTTTGGGTCGCGATTCTGGACTTACGGCAATCTGGTGGAAACCTGAAGCTAAATCAAGGGTGCTAAAGTATTTGGCTCCGCCAAGCTGGTCGAGAATCTCTGTGATGTTAGGTAAGGGGTACGCGTCACTAACAGTTACTTCATTTCATTCACGATAATCTATAACCATTCTCCAACGGGGTTTTCCATCTTCGCGTGACTTTTTCTGAACTATCCAAACTGGTGAATTATAAGGGGATTTTGATGGCTTAATGATTTGGGCTTCCAACAGTGCATCTACCTGAGTCCAAATCTCCTCTTTGTGTACTGGCGGAAATCTATACTGTTTTGTGTTGATTGGAGTATTATCTGTCGTAGTGATAGTGTGTTCGATGGTGTCGGTCGCGCCTAGTTTCTCGTTTGGGAGGTAAAATTGATATGGGTATTGATTTAAGATTCCTAATATACTACTTTGTTCCTCGTTTGTTAAATAATCTAGGTGGAGAGTTTGGTATATTTGGAGGGCACGGTTGGCGTCCGCTTGTGTTGAATTTACTGCTGATTGAGTCTGATTCGCGTTTCTGGGAGATGGCGGTTTAATGGCATATTCCTGAAGTTCTATGGGTGTTATTGGTATTCTTTTTAACTGAGGGGTGGTATTTATTGCAAAAATTTTTGCAAAACCATTTTCCTGTGTGACTAGGGCTTCTCCTATGTGGATTCCGGGGGGAGCGATGATCCTTTGCATGTATCCGGTTTTAATTTCGGTGTTTATTATCGGCACGGTGATTAGAGTTTTAGTTCGCGGCGGTAGAGTTATGATCGCGGTTAGGTTAAACGGTATTTTAATGTTAGCAATTTCTACGGTATTTCCGAAGGTATCATCGAATTTTAATATTGCCCGAGTTTTTTCCAGGAACGGCACGCCTAAGATACCCGCTTCCTGGATCGTTATATCGTCATCTACAGTTTGGAATTTAATATCTACTCCGCGGACCGGTATTTTAATTTCTCCTTTTGTTTTAGAATTTCCCGAACCGATTCCTACAAAACCTTCGTTTTATTAAATTTAGTTGCGACCCGGTGTCGACTATGAAGTTTCGCGGTTTATTCCCGAAGTAATCATGAGTTAACGCGACAGTCGGTAATTTGCTTATCGCGATCCGGATGGGGTGGCGCGAAGAACCGTGGAGCTCCTCCGCTCTGCGCCGCGTTGCGGGGATCTCCGGGAGTTTAAAGTCTTCGACCTTTTGTCGTTCGCGGAATTATGCGGTCTGTTATCCCGATCGTTTTGTTTTTTATAGCATCGTGCCTCCGAGTGGCCGCGTTTTTTGCAGTACGAACAAATTAGCGGTTCGCGGCGCGAATCACGGCGCGAATCGCGGTATCTATCGCGTTTCGGACAACGATCCTCGGTGTGGCCTGTTCGATGGCAGTTACGGCATTTTTCTTTATCTACTCGCGACACGTGGACCCGCGCGTCCGACCTGTGAGAGCGCGAGCTCGTTCCAGATCGGTTTCCCTCTTTTTCGGTCGAGATACTCGGCGCGGCTAATTGAATGTTCGAGTTCGCGGGGTTTTTCCTGCGCGATGTTTGATCTCATGCGTTCGCTTGTTAATCCCCACGTAAACCCTTCGACGGCGGCCTCGTTTAACATGTTTTTAATGAGCTCTAAATTTGTCGACTTGTACTCCTGTCTCGCGATCTCTAATCCGTGCGTTAGATTTTCGCCTACTCTACAACCGAAAGCCTGGATATCTTCGTTGGGATTTTGCCGAATCCTATTTAAATCAGTGATTACAGAGTTTACGTCGAGTCCCTTAAAGAATGTGGCCTTTAGTATATCGGTTAGTTCCGCGACGGATTCCGGGTCGGATCGGGTGTTAAATATTCGCGCGGCACGCCCGCCTAACCTGCTTAGGATCATGTCTAGGAGGTTGGTCTTATCTCTGGGATCAATTCTTTCGTCGGCCTTGCGGCATTGCTTAATGAATGTCACTAATGATGAGCTGCTTCCGTCAAAACGCGGTATCATTTCTATTGCGAGTTTAAGAGACAAATAGGACCTGTCTGATGCGATCGGTGTGATGGAATTTGAGCCTGATGGATTAGAAGTGGTAGAGCTTGACCCTGTAATGTCCGAATTGATGCGCGATGGTATGCTACTACTTATTGAAACTATGGGTGATTGTGGTCTCGGAGCCTGGGGAACCACAGCCAAATCCTCTATGGTAAATTCGCTGACGCTACTCCCTACGCTATCAATACGACGGCAGCGGCGGTTAACGGTCCTATCGTTTCGCAACATATTGTAAAGATCTATTCGCGACCCTAATCTGAGTTAAACGTGCCTTGGAGAATATATTGATATCTTAGCTTTCGGCGCACTCCCTGTATGAGCCTTGTTGTTTGTTGATCCTGGTCCTCGATGTTTCAGCTGGCGATGATGGTCTCGGCGGCGGCACAGGATACAGGAACGGCATCTCAGCGGTTGCGGCAGCAACAATCACCAACGGCAGCAACAAAGGCAGCAGCAACAGCAACAACAACGGCAAGGCAGCAACAGCAACGGCAGCAGTCTCAGCAACGGCGGCAAACACCGTGGATCGGCAGTGCAGTGTGATTGCAGGAGGTATTGACAACAGGGCCTGTCTGAATCACCCTTTCTCCGGTATTCACCTAAGTCCTCAGGGAAACCGTGAAAAACCCAAGGAGGAGAAGGTTGCACGTTTTTGCCAAGCAGAGGATCCACGTCTCGGGAACAATGTCTTTTCACGAACACTCCCGCACTATTTCACGACTTTAATTAAAACGAATTGTCCATCCCACCGCTGTCACCAGTTTTACTGTCGCGAAACTTGCGCGGGGAATTTTATCGCGATTAGCTGTTGATGTGTTCCGAGCGGGTTTTAAGGCGAAAATTCGATGTTAGCGAACCAATGGTTGGAAAAGATAAAGAATTTCACTTGAGAGCTCTGGTAGAATTGGAGTATATTGAACGACGTTCGAAATATAAGTGTTTTACAAAAATTTCCTCTGAGCGCTTCTCAGTCACTTTTTCCTTCCTTCTTCTCGTCCGCGTGGGGGTTGATCCTCCTCTTCCGCAGTCCTCCCTGGTGGAGTGCCCAATCAGCGTCCTCGGATAGGTGGTGAGCCGATGTCCTCAGGTTGGGTGATAGTCTTCCGGTTGCTCACGCATTTTGGGAGATCGCCCGCCTAAACTCTGTCAACCCTACGGTGGGGGGTGCGGACGACCCAAGCAGGCCCATGTGGTCACAAGGCCTCTGGCCAAACATCTACTTGAATTTATTACACGGTCATTGTTTGAATTTCGTACTTGAAAAAGCTAAATTCTTGGAAGTGAGTGACGGAGGGTCACCATTAAATTACTTGAGTGTTCGCTATTTTCCTGGAACTCTAACGTGACCTCATGGGGTGCTTTCCGGAGTCTTTACAATTTATTAGGTTTTCTAAGCTTCTAACTTCTCCTAAGGCACGTACGAGCAATTTAGCTAAACTATCTCTAAGTTACTTTGAGTTTCGAATACAAAGGCTATTGTACGCGTTTCCGTTTGCAACATTTCTCGCTTTAATTAACTCGATTTCGTTCCTGGAGTATCTATTGTGATTAAATTTCGCGGTTGTAAAGCGCGAGGCCCGTGAAGTTATTCGCGGTGTGTTTCCGACGCGAGTCGCGAGTCTATATAATTTAATATCATATTACAACGTTGCGATTCCGCGACAGTACCGATCTTATGCGGCTTGTAGCACCGCGGATGAAATTTAAACTCGCTTCCCGTACATTTCGTGGCCGAAGTGGCTATTTCCTTTTTACAGGAGGCGCAAGTGCTCTTCTTCTCCATCACAGGTGAGTCAGTGTTGCAGTTAAGATGAGGTTACCGTGACAGGCGAGATCACTGTGAATGAGGCTTCGGTCTAGGGGCAGGCAAGCAGCCTGTGGATCGTGCTTGAGGCCGAGCAAGATGGCCGCCCAAGACGGCGAGCACGTGGCGGTATGAGCCTGCGCCGGCTGGCGGGAGCAAACACGGTAGCCCAGATAGCCAGGTGGCGTGAATGTGATATTGTGGTGAGGCGCCACGTGACATGACAGATATCCAATTCTGTGTCTCAACGATTACGGGACTGTCAAATCACGTCGTTAAGTCACGCGATAGCATGAGCGTGACATCGCACCGTGATATAAGGGTGACATGACGTCACAGCCCTGTGGTGCTACGCGGTGGCAGGGACGTGATACCACAAAATCGCAATATGCATTTAATTCCATAGCCATAAAAGAAAATTAAATTAAATTAAACTCGCGGATATTTGTTAACATGTATTTATTTTTTAATATTACATTTCATATATATACAATAAAATTCATGTTAAAAATATGTGTTTGTCGCCTATGTCTTCGTCGTCCAACTGATGTCCTGCTTCTAATTTTCTTCCCCTCGCCATGAGTCGGTGAACCATATACATGAAACAAAAATTAGACAATGTGAATTACAATTAGAAAGTCAGAATTTATCTTAGAAAATAATGGAAAGAATAGGAAAAGAAAACCAGATAAAATACATTATAATTGAAAGAATATGAAAAGAAGAGCAGATGAAATAGAAGCAGATGAAAGCATTATTGTTAATCTGAATTAAGTATGAGCGTTGTAGAGTTTCAAATAGGAAAGAAATCTTTACGTACCTTAACTTATTTTTCTGATTTAGCTCCTTCGTCATCAGTTGAACCACCAGGAATATGAAAGTAAAAACGATTAAATACATTATTGTCAGTGTGAATAAAGAATGAGCATTATAGAGTTTCAAATAGAAAAGAAATCTTTACGTATCTTAACTTATTTTTCAATTTCGTTGATTCAGGTGCACCTTAGATTCCAGGGATTGGGTGCCACTTTAACATCTGTAACAAAACATCCATGTGAATCATACATATAATATTTGCCAATATATTTGTATTATAGTTGCGAGACTTCGGCGATAGCGCGCGAAGTGCAACTCGGTTCGAGGGTTCGTATGGGAGCGGAAATGATAGGAGATTAAATTCGAGAGACGACACACAGTTAACTTTGATTATAAATTTCAGATTTTATTTTTGTTTAATCGTATAATTCATATTCGTGTTAGACTAATGGTCTCGCCGAGGCAGCGGTTGCTCGGCTCTCTCCGGCGAAGCGTGAAGTCCTGGAAGCTGGAACAAAGAGCACAATAGATCAGTGTCAATATTATGCGTTCAAGCTTGACGATAGCGAGCGCGAAGTCCTCGCGATCGCTATCTACTAATGTCAATTCAATTTGTGGACTGTATAATTGGTTATTTCGGGTGTTAATTTAAAAATAAATCAACACCAGAATCTGATTTACTTGTCCCTAATTCCGAGTCGAAATTGATATGAGCACGCAGAGGGTCGTAAATCCTCTGCGGATATTGATCGTTATCTTAGAAAATTATTTTCCTCTTTGATCTAAGCAATTCGGTTACTGCAAAGATTTGACGTCTTTGCAGTGACTCGGTGGAACCTGCGTTCTTGACGCGCGAGCCGGTCAACCGTCACGCTCGTGGCAGCGAAACAATAGATAAGCCGATTATCGCGCTAACGCGATAATCGTGTTTCTAAGTGTTTCTGGTTGTAGAAAATGGGATGTGTTCCAGTTGCTGCCACGAAGGTTTTCCTTTTAGACTTCAGGGCATGCGACTACTTGTAAATAAAGTGTTGTCGGCTGGCAGTGCTGCTTCGAGGATTATCTCTCGCTTAGGCAGGCTTGTGTTCAGCTCGTCTGTTCGCATGTAAGTGACGACTCGTCTTCGTTGCTTCCTAGAGGAAACCGAAGACGAGTCGTGCTAGGTGGCTGTTTACTCACAAACATTAAGAAGGGAAAGGGAAGGGGAATGATCGCGGCTCAAGATTAAAACAAGTTAATTGAACATTCTACTGCAAATTCTTTATCGGGACAAAACTCAAAATTTGACTTACGGCTAAGGAATACCGGCATAAAAAAACCCCAAGGTCCCTGTTGGGGAAAAAAGCCTGTATTCCTTCACAAGATCCGCGCCGCTATCTATCCTTTAACAGTCTTACCCAATCAAATTAATCATGAAAATCTAACGCAAATGGCCATGTACAATAACAAGAAGAAGAAGAGAGCTCTCTTACCGGGTACTCGCCGCCAACGCCAACGCAGAGTGATCTAGCCCGCCGAGTGTGCTCACACGCCTCGGGGAAACAAAATGCTGCAGGTGGGCACCAACCGCACCTTAACAGGCAAAAAGGACAGCACCCTTGCACTTCCTCACCAACATTCACTTGCGCGGTGCAGCTTTCCCCGTCTAAACTCGCCTAAATCGCCCGATTCTAAACTCTTTGTCACTCGCTAATTGGTCGCACACGCAGTCGCTCCTACCGTGGTCGGCTCGATTCTGGCACGCGCTCGGCTTCTCGCGAGGTCCCCGAACCGCTTTTGTTTTTCGCATCGCGCACGCTGCCGAAAACCGAAGCCTCGCTGTCGCCAGGGGAAAAGGCGCGAACGCCCAAGACGCGTCACGCTGCCGCGAGCGTTTTTCAAACGCGAACAAACCGCCCGCCTTCGTCCAACGGACGAACCTTCCTATCTCCTCACGAACTCCCCTTTACGCCCGACTATTTGGGCCCTCCTCGAGCGACAGCGGGCTCAGTCTCGCTATATGTCGGCGCAACGTCGATGTGGCCGTCTTCACCGTGGCCACCCTAACGAGTCCGTCTGACCCCAGATGTACCTCGATCACTCGTCCCAAAGGCCATTTCGCAGAAGGGTATCGGTCATCCCGCAACAGCACCAGTTGTCCTACTGCAAAGTTCGCCGTGGGTCCTCGCCACTTCCCTCGCTCCTGGAGATGCTGCAGGTACTCTGCGGACCATCGACGCCAGAAGCTGTTCCGGATGGCTTGCAATAGGTGGTAGCGTTCCAGGCGATTCTCCGGGACATCAGGAGGAGCCGCGTCGGGCACCAACCCAGAAGATTCGCCGTACAGGAAATGCGCAGGGGTTAGCGCTCGCAGATCGTCCGCATCGGCACTCAGTGGACACAGTGGACGCGAATTTAAACACGCCTCTATCTCGGCGAGGACTGTAGAGAATTCTTCAAAGGTTAAGGATCTGTCCCCGACCGCGCGCCTAAGGTGGTGTTTCACCGACTTCACCCCCGCTTCCCACAAGCCACCGTAGTGAGGGGAAGTCGGCGGTATGAAGTTCCACGCGGTTCCGTCGTTCGCTAGAGTCATAGCAACTTCCTTGTAGAATTCCGACCCCGCTCGAAACATCGCGCGCAATTCTTTATCCGCGGCTTGGAAAGTCGATGCGTTGTCCGAGTACATTTGGCTGCAAACGCCCCGCCGACTCGCGAACCTCTTGTACGCAGCGAGGAACGTCCTTGTGGTCAAATCGCTAACCGCCTCCAAATGTATTGCCCTAGACGCAAAACACACGAAGAGCGCGATGTATCCTTTATAGGCCTTATGCCCACGACCCTTGGTGGTTCTGATCAGGAACGGTCCCGCGTAGTCCAATCCTGTCGTTGTAAATGGACGAGCAGGGGTAACACGAGCGGCCGGCAGATTGCCCATCATTTGGTGAGCCAGACGCGGCTTGTTTCGTTGACAGACGACGCAATTCCGCACAGTAGTTTTAACGAGTCGCGTGCGGCCTACGATCCACGCGTATCGCATCACCGTGTTCGACGTAAGGGTCGCGCCGCCATGCAAACATGCGTTATGAGCGTATCGCACAATCAACCGGCTAAGTGAGGACTCACGAGGCAGAATCGGCGGATGCTTTCTTTCAGCAGACAGAGCAGAATTCGCGAGCCGACCACCCACACGCAATAAACCGTCTGCTTCATCGAAGACAGGGTTTAGACTGAGCAACGCATGAGATTTCGGTAAGCCTTTTCCACTTCGCAAGGCTTTGACTTCCGCAGCGAACGCATGTGCCTGCACCAAGCGAACAAGACAGTTTCGCGCTTCGGACAATTCCAACGCTGTTATAAAATCTGGTAGCGGAGCAAGGCCGCTTTTACGACGTCTCAGGGCCTTCAATGGCCGCAAACAATATGCCACGACGCGAAATAGCCGCGATAACGAAGAGAATCTACCTAGAATCTCCGGTTCATCGCTAATTTCTCGCACATGCATCACCTGTGGTACCGTTGCCGCCTTGGGCCAGTGGTCTCTAGAAAGGGCAAGCCATTCAGGCCCATGCCACCACAGGTATGCACTGCTCAACTCGACAGGTGTGCACCCTCGCGTCGCCAAATCGGCAGGATTCTCTTTGGTCGGCACATGCGCCCACGTCGCGTTTGGCAATTCGGTCTGTACAAACGACACGCGATTTGCGACAAACGTCTTCCAATTGCACGCATGCTTACGAATCCAGGTCAGGACAATTTGGCTATCCGTCCACGCGAATATCGGTAACCCCTGCAAGTAGTCGAGCCCTCTCACGTGCCGGATGAGTTTAACTAGGAGCACCGCCCCACAGAGTTCAAGATTTGGAATGCTGACCGTTTTCACTGGGGCCACCTTCGTCTTAGCGGCCAGCAGTGAAACGCGACATTCGCCGTTCTCGTCGATCACACGGATATATACTGCTGCAGCAAACGCACGCGAGGAGGCATCGCAATATCCGTGGATCTCCGCGCTCGTACCGGTCAAAGAGCCGATCCACCGGCGGATCGACAAATTCGACAGCCCAGAGAGAGACTTACAATATTCAATCCACCGTTCTCGCATGTCAGTCGGAAGCATTTCATCCCAATCGAGTTTGACGATCCAAAGGTCCTGCATCAGGATTTTCGCGACAACCGTTATCGGCGCGAGCCACCCCAAAGGATCGAAAAGCCGCGCTATGTTTGATAAGACCGAGCGTTTCGTTAATGCGCCGGCTAGCGCCTCGAATCCCTGTGTGGAAAATGAGAATTCGTCAACGCCAGGTTTCCAACGAAGTCCGAGCGTCTTCACAGATTCAACGTCGTCCTCACCGATGGACTTTGCCTCGATCGCATCTCCTGGCCCTCGCGAAGGCAACAATTCGGAGAGATTCGCCGCCCATTTATCTAATTCGATTCCCGCGGTTCTCAGCATGTCAATTAGTTCCCGACGCATACGCAATGCACTGTTAAGATCGTCTGCCCCAGCGAAAATGTCATCTACGTACGTATTCGACGTTAAGCATCTCGCGCCCAACGGGAAACGGGTAATTTCATCCGTAGCTAATTGGTGGAGTGTGCGTATCGCCAAATAGGGAGCACAAGCCGTCCCGTACGTTACCGTCGTCAAGCGATAATCAACTGGAACGTCCGAACGATTTGAGGCCCACACGATTCGCTGGAAGTCCCGATGCTCGGGGGTTACGCGAATCTGCCGAAACATTTTAACTATATCTGCCGTGAACACAAAGCGATACCGGCGCCAATTTAGTAACACGAGCGACAGGTCAAGCTGCAGAGCCGGACCCTTTCGGAGAAACTCATTGCAGCACCGTTTACTCTTATTCTTTCTCTTCGCATCAAACACAACGCGTACTTTATACTCCGAGCCTGCAGTCTTTACAACCGGGTGATGCGGCAGATACCACGCCTTTGCATTATCTACTTCCGAATCCGGAACGCGCTCCATGTGGCCTAGCTTCTCGTAAGTCGACATGAATTCGCGATACGCGCGTGCGAGCTCAGGATCGCGTTCGAACCGCCGATACGTGTGACATAGCGAGCTAATTGCCATTTGACGCGTTTCGGCCCCGTCTTCCGGCAACTCCGATGCAAAGGGCAAGTGCACAATAAATCGACCGTTCGCGTCCCTGGTATGCGTCTCTCTAAACAGCCTCTCGCAATCCTCATCTTCGGGGTCGAGCAGCGTACTCACCGGGTGGATCTCCTCAGTCAACCAAAAACGCTGCAACGACTCATCCAAATGTAAATCATCGCACGTCAGGCAGTGCTGCACCGAGAGCGGAGCTTGCGCACACGCAACCGCCCGCCGTGATCCGTCCGCGGAGACAGGACCGGACACAATCCAACCGAGCGCAGTATCTTGTGCTACCAGCGACGATGAGCGAAACCGTTTCAAACCCTCGCGCAACAACTGCCCATACACATCCGCGCCCAAGATAATGTCAACCGTATCGGGTACATGGAATTGCGGGTCCGCTAGTTCCAAACCGGCTAGCATGTCGAGGTCCAACTGTAGTATTTGACGACCCGGAAGTTGCGAAGTGATTTTCGGTAGGACCAGTGCCTCTGTCTCAATTTGCACCGACGGATGCGTTAGAGACTGCAATCTTAGTTGGGTGACTGCCCTGGCGTGACCCGCGGAGGTCGCTCCCAACCCTGTCAACGAGACGTTGGCTCGACGTCTTTCCAAACCAGCTAGATTCGCGACAGCATTGGAAACGAACGAAGCCTCGGACCCCTGGTCAAGTAAAGCGCGCGCCCGAATACGTTCCCCACCGGGCCCTATAACAATTACCTGCGCCGTCGCCAACAAGACCGAGTGTTTATTCGAAACGGTAGCCGTAAGCACGTTCACGCTCCCCGATTTGACGCCTGTCTCGACCTTCGATTCAGTAGAATCGCCCGCCTTTGCTCCCGCCGCTTGCTCGCCAGACCGCTTCGCCGTCGGCTTATCTGGGTGGAGCAACGTGTTGTGTTTCTCCTTACACACGAAACAACGAAACGTGGAGGTACACTCAGCGACTCGGTGCGACCCAAGACAATTAAAGCAGAGCCGTCGCCTTATAATCTCTGCACGCCGCTCCGCAAAGGATTTCGCCTTAAACTTATAACATTTATGCAGCTTATGGGAACCCGAACACAACGTACATTTTATCTTGCTGTCCGGCGCCGCAGACGAAGAAGCGTGAAACACCTTCCTCGCCCCCGGTACATGTTTCGAGGTCGCGCCACTCGCCTTGTCCATCTTGTTCTCGGACGCAAGCATCCCGAGCGTCTGCGCGCGATTCTCTAAGAACTCCATAAACTCGCTCAACTTTGGAAAACGATCCATGTTGTTTCCGCCTACCGAATCCGTGCTGGAAGCCGCGGCAACCCTTCGATCACGCTTGCTCATCTCCGTCTCCCACGCCTTTCGCGAGTCAGGATCCAATCGCCCGGCAACTATAAAGACCAGAAACACGTCCCAATGTTCTACCGGCATACCTAAGTTCGTCAACGCCCTGACGATACGCTGAGATTCGTCCGCAAGTGAACGCATCTCAACCGCTGACTCTTTCTTTGAACAGGGTAGGTCCATTAACGCTCGCAAGTGCGTGTATACGATTAACCTAGGATTATGGAACCGCGTTCTCAGCGCCTGCCAAGTCGTCGCATAATTCGCGTTGGTAGTGCTAACATCTTTTACCAATTCCGCAGCCGTATCCTTCAAGCAGCTCTTCAAATACTGCAATTTGGTCGCGTCAGACAAACCCGGAGCTTCGTGAACTAACGTACCGAACAAATCACAAAAATTCTCCCAATCCTCATAGCGTCCCGCAAACGTAGGCAAGTCTAATTTCGGCAATTTGGCTGATCGCGAATCGGAATTGGCAATAGAGCTACTGGTAGAGGGTCCAGTTTGCAAAGTATCCCTCTCCAGTTCTGCCTTCGTCGTTAATAAGAAATCCAAGGTGTCGTGATACAACGCTTGTATCCGCGCAAACACATTGTCACTCACATACGCATCGCTTCCGCTATCATCCCGCCCGACGATATCCGTGTGTGTGCTACGCACATCGGTCCAGATATCGCCTAGCTCATCGATACGAGATATCACGATGTTCAAATTAAACGCGCTGCGTGGTTTCTCTTTCAAACGGTTACTTATCAACTCGATTTCAGCCAAACGTGCATTTTGCTGATTAACAAGCCTTCTCAAAGTCGGTGGAGCCATCTCAATTATTGTAATAAACTCGGAAATAAGTCTCAAAGGTTCAGCAATGCTAATAAGACACGCTAATGCTATGGAATTTGATCACTCGAGACAAACAGTGCACCAAGCCGCGAATCCACGCCGCAATATGAAAATCGCCGTAATATCTCGCACGTTACAAAACTCACTCCTCAACGATACCCTCGCTATCTGGAAGCCGCGTGTAGTCGGTAGCAAGTCGCACGATGAAATTCCGCAGCCGTCCATACAATGTATCACCCCTGTGCGTTCTTGTCCTCGATGCGCTGGAAATGTACACTCAACTCAGAAATTCGCTCACATACCTTTATTCACATTCCTTCCGATTTATATCATTTTCAACAATTCAATCCAATGCACAAAGCCACGATTATTCCCGCTTCCTCACCCGGAGCACCAAAATGTTTACTCACAAACATTAAGAAGGGAAAGGGAAGGGGAATGATCGCGGCTCAAGATTAAAACAAGTTAATTGAACATTCTACTGCAAATTCTTTATCGGGACAAAACTCAAAATTTGACTTACGGCTAAGGAATACCGGCATAAAAAAACCCCAAGGTCCCTGTTGGGGAAAAAAGCCTGTATTCCTTCACAAGATCCGCGCCGCTATCTATCCTTTAACAGTCTTACCCAATCAAATTAATCATGAAAATCTAACGCAAATGGCCATGTACAATAACAAGAAGAAGAAGAGAGCTCTCTTACCGGGTACTCGCCGCCAACGCCAACGCAGAGTGATCTAGCCCGCCGAGTGTGCTCACACGCCTCGGGGAAACAAAATGCTGCAGGTGGGCACCAACCGCACCTTAACAGGCAAAAAGGACAGCACCCTTGCACTTCCTCACCAACATTCACTTGCGCGGTGCAGCTTTCCCCGTCTAAACTCGCCTAAATCGCCCGATTCTAAACTCTTTGTCACTCGCTAATTGGTCGCACACGCAGTCGCTCCTACCGTGGTCGGCTCGATTCTGGCACGCGCTCGGCTTCTCGCGAGGTCCCCGAACCGCTTTTGTTTTTCGCATCGCGCACGCTGCCGAAAACCGAAGCCTCGCTGTCGCCAGGGGAAAAGGCGCGAACGCCCAAGACGCGTCACGCTGCCGCGAGCGTTTTTCAAACGCGAACAGTGGCGTGCAAGATAACTTCTTATAGAACTTACCTGTCATGCCATTGGTTCTCTCGCGTACGAATTACTGGAATTCACTGAAATGACCGAACACGCATCTCAGTCGGGCGAGTCGGATTTTAAACATTTCGCGCAACGCAAGAGGGGTACGGGCTAGCTAGCGAACAGAACCGCGAGAGAACCATGTCGAAGTACCTACACCCATGAATTTGATTTTGTGTGTACTTACTTTTAAATTCGCGGAGGCGGGCGTGGGTTGCGCCGGGCTGGCCTGGCGGGTCCCAGTTCCCCTATCCCGGCGAGGCGATCTAGCGTCTCCCGGGGTATCACTCCCAAGGCGGACAACGTCTGGATGTATACATTCGCCGCGTTCTGCCTTCCCAGAAAGGATGGGCGTCGTGGGGGCTCCAGCCGTTGCCCCGGCGGCGGTCCTCTATGGCGCCTCCGTGGTACCTCCGGATGCTGTGGAGGAGGCTGCCGGCGTTGCTGCTGTTGCGGCTGTGGCTGCAGTTGCGGCTGTTGTTGCAGTTGCGGCTGTTGCGGCTGTTGCGGTGGTTGCGGCGGCGGTGTGGGTGTGACGACCACTGATTTGTGGCGGCATTCCCAGTCCCACTTGAACCTATAGCTGCCTCCAGCAACAGGACAGCGGAACCGTCGCCGCGTGGATGGTATGTGTTCCGGCACCGCCAAGACCGTTCCGTTGAGGTTGAAGTGGAGCGATCTTGGTACTTCGGGCGGTGTTGGTGGAGGAATTCCCACGGCTGGTGGCGGAGGGTCTTGGTGGTCCAACCCGTCGCCATCGGAGGTGCTGGATCCTCTGGCGGTGCTGGTTCCTCGAGGGGAACCTCCACGTCTCCGACTAATCGCAGGCACGCGTTAAATTTCTCGTGGAAATCCTTCATGTTTCGCTGCTCGAATTAGACTGACCTTCAGAATCAGTATCGGCTGCGAGGAAGCTTCGAATGCAATATCTTTCATTGTCTTCCTTTAATCCCTTGGCGTTGAGGTAGGGAGAGGCAAGTCTTCCCGATTTCATCGTATTTACAGCCAAGGGGGGCCAAGCGGGTTTCAAATTCAAACTCTGCGCTCTGTTTTGAGCGAGAGATCCGCTTGGCTGATAGTGCGGGCTGTCTCGCTTTCTCGCGAGTAGCCGATCTATTTGGATGGTTCTGGCTCATCCACAGGTAATTTACACATGCGCGTGATCGAGCGTGTGTATGTGGCTTTACCTGTGCGAACTTGTACGACCCGGATAAGGCCATCCTTACCGGGCAGAACCTTCTCGATCCTTCCCATCTCCCATTGAGTGGGGGGAAGGAGCGGGTTGTCGAGAACGACAACATCACCTTCGCGTAATTGTTCACGCGTGGTTTGCCACTTGTATCGGTTTTGGAGACACACTAGATATTCTCGCGTCCATTGTCTCCAAAACTGTTCATGCATTTTCTGCAGGACCTTCCATCGATTCAATCTTGATGTAGGCTCTTCAACTACAGATTGCATTGGAATCGCGTTGAGCGCACTTCCTACTAGGAAATGACCAGGGGTCAAGGCGTTGAACTCCTCTGGATTTTCGCTCAATGGTGCAATCGGGCGTGAGTTCAAACTCGCCTCGATTTTGCAAAGCAATGTTTGCATTTCTTCGGTGGTCGGCGGGAACTCACCTAAAATGCGTTTTCGGTGGTGTTTTACGGATTTCACGCCGGCTTCTTGCAATCCACCAAAATGTGGAGCACTGGGTGGATTAAATTTCCATTTAATCTCCAGTGCATTGCACTTTTCTCGCATCTCAGGCGAGTTGAAGCTTCGTGCGAACTCACGAGCCAATTCTCGATCAGCTCCGACGAAGTCTGTTCCATTATCGCTTCGCATCAAGCTAGGAATTCCTCGTCGTGCTACAAAGTGATCGAGCGCGGCTAAAAACGCATTAGTCGAATACTCGTGTACGAGCTCGATATGCACCGCGCGCGTAACCATACATACAAAAACTGCAATGTAGGCTTTATGGGATATTTTCCCTCGTCCTGCGGAATCGCGGACTTTGTAAGGTCCAGCGTAGTCCACTACGGTTGTATTAAACGACCTTGCAGGACGACATCTGTCTGGCAACAGATCGTGCGTTTTTTGGGAGGCGGTTTCCGCTCTCCATCGCGTACACACCACGCACTGGTGAATCACCCAACGTGTGGTACTGCGACAGCCAAGAATCCAATAACGCTGCCTTACTGTGTGCATTGTTAATTGGATTCCACCATGCAAGGTGTTGCGATGGCATTGGCGTATTATTAAATTTGCTACCTAACGTTTGGGCATTACGATGTGAAATTTGTTCGCTGGCGGTAAGCGCGAGTGACGTAGTCTCCCACCAACTCGCATGACGTCATTCTCATCGAGCAAGACGTCGAGCGAGCGTAGCACAGATTTCGCCGGAATTGGCACTTGTTTTCTCAAGCAAGCGTATTCCTTCGCGAAATGGGTTTGCTGCAGGTGGCGAGCGATGCACTCGGTTGCCTCCTGTAGCTCAGAAGGGTCAAGCCATCGGTCAAATTGTCCATGGGCTTGCCCTTTCAATCGTTTACAAAAGCGGAGGCAATACGCGACAACGCGTATTAATTTGCTCCATTTCGAGAATTTATGCAATAAATTCCAGCTGGAAGATTGGGTTGCAACGAGGGAGGTGACCGCACGTTTCCCTTCTTCCGTACTAAGATCAGTTTTATTGATTGGCCATTCCTCTTCCGGTTTGGTCAACCATGGTGGACCTTGCATCCATAGAGGGGAGGAGAGCAGTGAATCTGCCTCAACTCCGCGCGAATTGAGATCCGCGGGATTAAATCGAGTGGGCACATGTCTCCACTCGGCATTTGGCAACGCTGTTTGGATTTTGGAAACTCGATTCGCTATTATGATCTTCCAGGGAGATGGATGTTTCCTTATCCATGCCAATGTTATGGTCGAATCCGACCAGCACACAATACGATCAACTGAAATTGTCAGCGACGTTTGTATATGTAGCATCAGTTCCGATAATAAGACGGCACCGTTTAATTCCAAAACTGGTACACTTAAAGTCTTAATCGGGGCTGCTTTTGTTTTGGCCATCACAAGCGAAGCGAAGACTTCGTTTGTTTTGGTTCGAGTGCGGAGGTAAACAGCCGCGCTATACGCGACCACTGAAGCGTCGCAAAATCCATGTAGCTCGATGGTTTCGGTTTCACTACCGTAGTTTAACCATCGAGGGATTTTCAAGGTGGTCAGCTTTGACCAGTCCTCACAGAACTCATTCCAGGTGCTGTGGGTGTTCGCAGAGACATGTTCGTCCCATCCAAGTTTTTCCAACCACAAGGATTGAAGTAATACCTTGGCGCGAATGACCACTGGCGATAACCAGCCAAGTGGATCGAATAATTTTGCTATTTCTGAAAATAGCATCGCGTTTCGTCGGAGGCATTGACAGTGGTTAATACCGCTGTAAATTAAAGTGAAATTGGTCTGTAGCGGGAAGCCACCGCAGACCGAGCACTTTTAGTTCCGACTCGTCCAATAATTTTAGATCGACTGCAAGGGAATGGTCACCTGCGGGGATATCCGACAATAATTCGGAGTTATTGCCGGCCCATTTTCGCAAGTGAAAGCCGCCTGCAGCAAGCATCATACAGACTTGCATGATCTCAGCGCCGAGTGGATAGCGTTCCACTTCGCGCGTCGCCAATTCCAAGAGTGTACGCATCGAGAGATACGGAGCACTCGCTGTACCATACGTGACTGTATTTAGATCGTATGCAATCAGCTGCTCGGAGTGGGGGTCGCGCCAGACGATGTTCTGGTATACGCGATCCTGTTCGTGCACGAGAATTTGTCGAAACATCTTCTCTATGTCCGCGACCAGTACGACACGATGCATTCTCCAATTCACAAGGAGAGACGTGATGTCTTTTTGCAGTCGTGGCCCTACGTACTGGATGCCATTTAAGGATTGTCCGCCAGTGGTTTTGCTTGAAGCATTGAAGACCGCTCGGACTTTCGTCGTCACGCTATCTTCGCGGACGACGGCTCGATGCGGGATAAACACGCGGTGTTTATCAACACGCTCGAGCTTTGTCATATGATTCAATGCCTCGTATTCCGCGAGAAACGCAGAATACTCGGCTACTAATTTCGCGTTTCCTTTTAACTTGGTCCACACCCGACCTAAGGCAGAAACGGCGCTTTTTAAGGAAGGCCCCAAGGCTTCTGCAGGTCGTGGGTGCTTGAAAGGAATTCGCACTACGAATCTTCCTTGGGGAGTTCGTTCGACAGTGCTTGCGAAGTGCGCTTCGCAAGCCTGTTCGTCCGCAGTTAAAGCCTTTTGTTGTGGGACCTCTTCGGTTTCCCAGAACCAGCGGAGTGTTGCATCGATAGACTCGAGAGTCGTGCAGTGCAGTGTCTGCACTGGTTCTCGTGGTCGAGCACTCTCACCGGTTGGACCAAACAGGACCCAACCGAATACGGTCTTTGTGGCCACGGGGAGATTATCTCCCATTATACGCATTTCTGCAAGGAGCGTACGTGGGATTAAGTCTGCTCCGACAAGCACCTCGATTCGTGCGTTATCGGAGGGATTCGGATCGGCTAATTTCAGATCCGCGTATCCTTGCATGATGCAAGAGAGACGCGTTGGCGGACGATAGCTAGTGATACGTGGCACCACGTATGCACTGGCTTCGTACAGCGGCGTGGAATCGCTCGCTGCACAAACTCCGACATTAATTCGGTATTTGACCTCTTGGGTCTTGGTGTCACCGAAGCCACCGATTGAAGCGGGTGCCTTTTCTTTCCGTAGTCGAAGATTATCGACTACGTCGGGGACCACAAAGGATCGCTGTGATCCTGGATCTATAAGGGCTCGCGCGATTCGCGTAGCCCCGTGAGGTCCGTGCAGGCGGACGAGCGCTGTCGCGAGTGTGATCTGCTGCGCGACAGATTCTTTGCTCGTTCCGCAAAATGCTTGCACTTCCGAAGAAGGACCTGCCTTCTTCGGTTCCTCTTTTTTATGAGCGGGCTCCATTTTATCGGGTGCTGCGCTTGGTTTCTTTTGTGTCGGCCTCCCGCGGTTCGCGGGTTTCGCCGTGGGATTCGAGAGGTGCAATAGCGTGTGGTGACGCCCGTTGCACTTCTCGCATCCTGTTTCTAGCTTGCACTCCGTCAGGGTGTGCCCTGTACGGAGGCAGCGGAAGCAGACGGGATTGCCGCGAACTGACTCCATGCGTTTCTCTGCTGTGAGTCTGCGGAAGGCACGGCAATCTGTCAGTTTATGCAGCGCCTGACAATACGCGCATACCGTCTTTGCTTCTGTTCTTTGTTCTTCGTGAGCTGTCGCATGACAGTTCTCACGAGGTTTGGCCTTCTGCGTGGTTTGCTGCGCCTTGGTCGGTGCCAAACTCATCGCAGCGTGCATTTCCCTTTTCAGGAAAGCGAGCACGTTTTTAAAATCGGGGAATTCCGTGGAATCCTCCACTGAATTCTCCCAATCGCTAGCGAGGTCGCCGGTGAACGCACCCGTCACCAAATACGCGATCATCCACTCCCACAGTTTTTGTGGGGCGGCTCGCTGGCTTAGAGCTGCAAGGCAGTTCTCCACCTCGCTGAGTAAGCCCATCAAACTCTCAGCGTCATCTTTGCGCACTTTTTTCAACTCACAAAGTCTTCTAAAGTGTGCTTTGATCGTAATCCGAGGATTATCGTAGCGCCCCTTGAGAATGTTCCAAGCAATCTCGAAATTTCCATCCTCTATGCATAGCGTAGAGATGGAAAGGAGCGCATCGCCTTGTAAACAAGCATTTAGATATTGAAGCCGTTGCGCGTCCGACAACGCTTCATTTCTGGTTACCGCGGCTTTGAACAGCTGAGCGAAGTGAGTCCATTGTCTCACATCGCCCGCGAATCTCGGGAGCGTGAGCTCCGGGAGTTTTACGCGAGGACGTTGTAATTTGAAATCCTGCGCTTGCTCCGAGGGAGTTTTGGAGGTGGACGCTTCAGCCCTGTCGACTGTCAAGCGGTCCAGCTCCTCCGCGAGGTACTCGCAGCCAACCGTAACTTCGTCCCTTATTTTCTCAAATAAGGGATTGGCGAAGTAGGGAATGGTGCTCTTTTTGCCCTTTGGGCACATAACCAGAAGGCGTACATGTCGCGTTTTGAAGGTGGTCCAGGCCTCGACCAGCCTGGCTTCCTTCTCGCGTAGGAGGGCGAATGTGAATTTCGCCCTTCCTTTCTTTTTGAGGTTGGGGATTAGGCGGAGGATTTCCTGGCTGTCCAGGGCTTGTTCCTCGAGCATCGCCCGAAATAGTTGCTCCTCTTCACTGTCCTCGAAAGAGGCAGAGAGGCGTGGGGGGTCTTGATTCCCTCCAGGCATTGTATATCGTAGTATCGCTGAATTTCTTACTCAACTCGCTTCGCTAACGAAGTAGTTGATTCGAATCAATTCCGCTGACGAATCCGGCTCGAAGGACCTTGTTTTATAGTTGCGAGACTTCGGCGATCGCGCGCGACGTGCAACTCGGTTCGAGGGTTCGTATGGGAGCGGAAATGAAAGGAGATTAAATTCGAGAGACGACACACAGTTAAATTTCGATTATGAATTTCAGATTTTATTTCGCTTATTCGTATAATTGATTATACTGGAGGTCTCGCCGAGGCAGCGGTTGCTCGGCTGTCTTCGGCGAAGCGTGAAATCCTGTAAGCTGGAACAAAGAGCACAATAGATTAGTGTCAATATTATGAACGTTCAAGCTTGACGATAGCGAGCGCGAAGTCCTCGCGATCGCTATCTTCTAATTTCAATTCAATTTGTGGACTGTATAGTTTTGATTTTCGGATGTTAATTTTACATTGATTAACACCTTGAACTATGTGAATTTTTGTTCTAATGCCGAGTCGAAGTTAACATAAGCGCGTAGAGAGTTGTAAATTCTCTACCACTTTTGATCCGTGTATTAGAAGAGAATCCATTGGGATGAAGTTAATTTCGGCTACTGCACGGAGGCAAAGTCTCTGCAGTGACTCGGCGGGACCAGCGTTCGTGACGCGCGAGACGGTAAGCCGTCACGCTCGTGGCCGCGAAACAATAGACAAGCCGATTATCGCTCTACCGCGATAATCGGGAGTACAATTATTTCTTTTGGCTGGAAATTCTGAGGAATATCCAGCAGCTGCCACGAAGGTGTTCCCGTAATTTCTTTTATGCAATTCACTTGAGAATCAAGTCTAGTCGGCTGGCAAGGTCGCGTCGAGGATTATCTTCTCGTCTGGCAGACTTGCTTTCAGCACGACTGTTCGCATGTAAGTGACGACTCGTCTTCGCTTTCCTCCAGGAAGCAGCGAAGACGAGTCGTGCTAGGTGGCGTGCAAGATAACTTCTTATAGAACTTACCTGTCATGCCGGTGGTTCTCTCGTGTACGAATTACTGGAATTAACTGAAATGACCGAACACGCATCTCAGTCGGGCGAGTCGGCTTTTAAACATTTCGTCCACAACACTAGCGCGTATTCACGGATATTAAACAATGTGTTTATATATTTCTCACTTACAGTCACAATCCTTGCTGGCTCGGCGATCGACGCCGAAATCGAAGCGACCAAGTGCGGGAGGCGAGCGAAAAGTTATATTCGATGACGTCGAGGAACTTGCAAAACTGCGCGACCAGAATCTGGAATATGCAGAACATGAAGAAAGCTTTGAAACAAGCATGGTAAATAAGATTTTTGATAGAACCAATAATCGACACAGCGAAAGCTATTTGAACCATTAATCGTATTATTTATATCTATGTGTTTATATATTTCTCACTTACAGTCACAGTCCTTGCTGGCTCGGCGATCAACATCGGAGGGACCAAATGCAGGAGGCGAGCGACAAATTATTTTCGCCGACGTCGAAAACCTGGTGGGACTGCGCGACGAAAGTATAGTTAACATAGAATATGAGGAACCAGATATACTGGAAGACGAAGCTGGCCCGTCAACGCAGCCACCAAAAAGGCGGAATATATTAATAGGGAGAACACCCACCTCGCCGGCGAATATGCAAAACCAATTTCAACAAGAGGTGATCAAAATCCTGAATTCAATTCGGGAGGAACAACGGTAAGTTGACCAGCCTGTGCCCATATTTGTGTTAGTTAATGAAGCCTTCTGTTAGAGAAAGAACCACAGTGCATCATCTAGCGCGCTCATTGCCAATTAGTTCTTGCACGCTCGCTCACGCATAGGGCGGCAGCATCGATCAAGGATCGATGCCTGCGCGTCCTTACGCATGCGCACAAGCCCGCTCACGTCTTCTTCATCGATCGCCATGTTGGCAAATCATTCGGAAAAGAGTATTCGCGGCGTTTACACGTGCTTTTGTGTTTCGGGAAAATTAAGATAGTTATCAGACCTCTCAATCACTCATTACACTGACTCACTCATAAAGAACACGCTCACGCATTTCTCACCAGTGCATCACCAAGCAAGCTCAGTCCAGAACCGAGGAAACATTGCACCTGCGGCGGACTCTCACACGTGCCACATTTAGGTATTCTCATTTACATCTCTCACCGCCTCCTCAATAAAGATCGCTATTAATTGACTCTCACACGTGCAATCATTTACTCCCACGACCCACGAGTTTTCTCAAGCCTTGCTCAAGGAAATCTCAAACACCTTCTATCCACAGACAATTGCACCTGAAACTGGATGAAGTGCTGGAGTTAATGGTCCAGAAAAAACATCCCATACAGAAACCAGCATATTTCCCAATGCAAACTATTAACCAGCTTAATACATTTGATACTATACCAAATGAAGATTATCGCAAAGTGGTGAGTTGGTACAATCGTTGCAGCTGTGGATTTATGCTATTTCATAGCGTCAATTAAATATTTTCTTTTTCCAGGTTTCATACTTCTGCAGCATTGGTGGCCAAAACGTAAAGGAGATGGTGAACCAGTGCCTGAAAGAAGCGCTCAACTTAACAATTGTTGGCGAAGTCACTTGGTTGGGAACAAATGGAAAACAGCCACTCCATAATAGGCAAATTGTTCGTGCAATCTATGGTATGACTTACCTTCTATTTCATTGTACCCTGTTTGTGCTACTATTAATGATTGGACACATTTATTTTTCAGATGCAACATGTCGATGTGTCAATTTACAGCAGCCATCCAAAACAGAGTTTGGCTCAGTTATGAAGTTGGCACTTAGGACGATACAAGAGCGGCGGAGGAAGCAACAAAGACAGCGGCCAAGGGTGCTACCAAATGACGTGTGGGAGCAGAATATTAACCAACCTATCAGTAAATATGTAATTACAACAAGTTTAGATATACGTCCAAGTGTTGTCATTTTCTGTATCTCCAACTTAACCTTACATTTTATCTTTTTACAGGAGGAAGAAGAAGATGCGCAGCGAGACAGTTGGGAGTAACGGGCAATTCGCTTTACTTATTTTAATATACTCTTATTATTTTATGTTTTTATTTTATTTTATATTTTATATTTTTCTATATGTTATGTTTTCTAGATTTAGGTTACTTAGATTTTATATATGTCTTTATTTTATTTTATATTTTATATTTTTCTGTATATTGTGTTTTCTACATTTAGGTTACTTAGATTTTATATACCTTTTTATTTGTTATTTTCTGACGCATAAAAAATTGTACTGTTGAAAATGAGATTACATACCAAAAAATCATGCCATCGTTTTCTTACCTTTTCCTTTCACCCATTCTTCTTCCAACTTTGATTTTCATAAATAATAACATTATAATTGGGATTGAAAGATGTTAGCCGTCACCAATAACCTAGAATTATAATTCTAGGCATGTCGAAGAGATCTCTTGACAGGTCATCGAGTTGCATATCTGTGACACGAGTCCGTGCAACGTGCCTCGGCGGCTATGTACCTGTCATGTCACACCACATGTCACCGCGTGGAAAAAAGTGGCTCACTCGATTGTAATGTCACCGGGTGGAAATCTGTGACTCGAGCCAGTGTAACACCCAAGTGCCTCGACAGTGATGTGCTGGTGGTATCACACCGGATGTCACCGCGTGGAAAAAAGTGGCACCGCCACACTTGGCTATCTGGGAGGCTGCCGCGACACACAGAACCGAGCGTACAGCCAATGAGCGAGGAGTTGCACAGGCGGTGACGACCGGAGCAGCCAACCGCCAGCGGCAGGGTGTCCACGCACGATCCACCGAGCCGATCGATGGGTGAGTGACAGGTGCGGTTATGCTGGCCAGGTAGTTTTATCTATTAGCTTTATCGCTTGTACTCACACCGTGTACCGCAGTCTTATTACTCAGTATGCACCAAATAATGAACTGTATCATATGAAATACTTTGTCTAACTCCCTCAACCCTCTTTTATGAATCAATTCAACCTTAAAGCCGGAGCACTAGAAACTCACGTCCATCTAAGGAGAGAGAGAGAATTCAGAATTTTATTTCCGTGCTGGGGCTAACGCCCCCTAAGCACGATGAGGTCTAGGGTGACGTGGGGGAAGTGGTACTGGCCGTCGTCAAAACGGCCAGGGAAGAGAAGAAAAAGAGGCGGGTTCGAAGCCGAGGAAGGAAGGACCGAAAGGAAGAAGGAATTGAGGGAATCAGGGGTGAGGTGAAGAGGCAAAGACGCAGGACGACCAGGAGAAGGAACGAGGTTGTGGGAGCGAAGTGCTCGCCACAACTCGGCAGGATTGCGGAGGCCGGAAAGGAGTTGGCGCAGGTACGCCAAACGAGCAGAAGAGAGCGCAGACTTCACCTGGCTCCGCAAAATCCTGTAATGGGTAAGAGAACTAAGACTCCTGGTCCTGCAATATGCGCGCCGGAGAGAATCACGCAACCCCATCAATTGCCTGACTTCCACAGTGATCCAGGGAGCGGGGGGGGGGGGGGGGGGCGCCTTGCGAGTAAATTCCGCCAAGGCGCCAAGGTGTTCAAACAAGTGAGTAGCTCACCGGAAAACACGGCCACCAGCCCGTCCACTGCGTCCCAGGAGCTGTGCAGCACCCAAAGGGTGAGCTCCTCAAGGGACGCGTGCAAGGTGGACGGGTCGATGGCACGTATGTTCCGGGAGCGAGCACTACGCGGCTCCCTCCCTGGATCACTCGCGTCGTAGACCAGCTGGATAAGATCGTGCCCCGACAGGAACGGTCCACCCAGCTGGCCCACAGAGATGATACGGTCCTTATCGCCGACGAGACAGAGGTCGATCCTGGTTGACGAGGTTGACGTGAAGTGCGTGTCCCCGTGAGGGGCCACCACTAACAAGGGAGGTTTCCAAACGTGAAATCGCAGATCTTAATGAAACTTATACCACATGTAGATATCATAAAAATATTAGACACGTATTTTTTTTTCGTGCTGAGATGCATATTTAGGGGTTGTAAATGGGGGTTGAAAATCAGATCAAAATTATGTTTTGTTAAATATCTTATAAACTAAGAGAGATAGACTCAAAGTATACATTGCAAAAATTCGCGGATTTTTATAAGCTACAAAACTGCCGAAATGAATTTTTTATATTGGCCTTTGTTTTTGTTATATCGCGATTTTTCATATATTTTTTAATAATTTTACCACTAAACGTAATGGAATTTTTATCGGGCTTGGTAGGATTGTAGGGTAGGTATCTCCCCAAAATACGGATAAAATAGATTTTGCCAATTCGAATTTTAAATAAACAATATAGTACTTGAAATTGGACGTACGATTTGCTCCACGTCGAATAGAACTGAAGTACCGATACCAGTCATAGTACCAGTGTAAGTTGTGACGACACTTCTTTAATTAAGGAGGAACATTTTTATTATTCCAACGTCGTCCTTCCCTTCGAGTCCTGGGGCAAGCGGCCCCGTCGGAACGCACATAGTTCAACAGTATAAAGAATATGTAATATTAACAAGATACAGCACTGTACATTGGTTGTGTCAGCAATAGAAGCAACATCTGATACAATAGAACAACAATAGAAACAACATCTGATATCACAACATAGCTTATACAATATAATATAATATAATATGATATAATATAATATAGGTAATGTAAGCTTAAACTTAATCCAATAAACCTGTACAAGGTGCTCTACGAAAGTAAGTTCGGATGCCACAGATGCTACTGAGACCGCGCGGGCCTACGGTCCCGCCTGACCCATTCATTCATTCATTCATTCATTCATTCATTCATTCATTCATTCAGGCTCTCACATGCAAGCATCCAAGCAGCACAGGAGTGTAAATAACTCACAAATTTCGGAGGAATTTATAACGCTGACGCTACGCGCAGGCCACAGCTCATCAGCTCGGAACCACATGCGCCAGTAGTTCGCGTCGGAGTAGCACCTTGAATGTATCTTTGGTTTTCGCAGCTCGGAGATTCTCAGCTAGGCTATTCCAAAACCGTCCCCCCGCGACAACAAGTGAGTGTGACTTAGTAGCAGTGCGATGCAGGGGCGTATTGAACACGACACGCGAGAGACGCGGAGAAGACCTCACGTCCATGTCCGACCTTCGCGTGAACAGGTGCCCGAGAACATGTGTACTAGTGCCCCGGTGTATGTCATACATGAGGCAGCCGAGGAAATAGAGGCGGCGTTCGCGCACTTTTAGCCAACCAAGCGGCTCGTAGTACGGCGTGATATGAACATCACGTCGTACTCCGAAAACGAAACGGACACAGGCGTTAAGTGCCCTCTGCAGCCTCGACTCCTCGACCGCACCCATGCCAATCTGCACAAGGCAGCAATAATCCAGGTGCGGCATAACAAGACTTATGACGAGACTGACCCTTAGCGAACGCGGCAAGCAGTCCTTGTTCCTATATAGGGAAGACAGGATAGAATATATCTTCCTGCAAACAATGTCTACATGCTCATGCCAACCGAGGTTGGACTGAAGCGATAGGCCCAAGGACCTCACCACGCTCGAGTAGGGTATCGCCTCATCAAAGACCATGATCGGAGGCAGGAGATCAGTGTCCATCATATTGACCATACGCGCTGAGCCTAGGACCATACATTGAGTCTTCTTAGGATTCAACGTGAGACCGTTGGTGTTGCACCATGCCACTATTCTACAGATGTCATCATTGACCTTTAGAATAGCCTCGCCCAGCCGAGAGGCCGAAGCATGGAGGTATATCTGCAGGTCGTCAGCGTACTTAATGATTTTGCAATGGCAGATCTCATCGTTGATATCCATCAGATAGAGGAGAAAAAGGAACGGTCCCAGTACTGAGCCCTGTGGCACTCCAGAGAGCACAGCCATCCAGGAAGAGACTTCCTGGTTAACTTTAACAGCCTGGTATCGTCCTGAGAGGTACGACCAGAACCACTCCAGCGCAGAAAGCGAGAAGTTAAGCGAGTGTAGCTTCTGTACCAGCCTGCTATGACAGACCGAATCAAAGGCCTTAGAGAGGTCAAAACAGACCAGCACAGTGAGCATTCGGTTGTCAACGGCTTGCCGAACGTCCTCCATCAGAGTAAGCATGGCGGTCTGGGTAGAGCGACCCTTTGCAAATCCATGCTGGAACGGATCAAGAAGCCCAGAGGTTTCCAAAAAGTCTCGAGCCTGCTGAAGAACTATTTTTTCCAAGACTTTAGAGAGTTCCGGCAGAAGGGAGATTGGACGAAGATCACCGGGGTTTTGGGGCGAGGGAAGTTTGGGTACAGGAACAACAAAGGACAGTTTCCAGAGATCTGGGAAGGTAGACGAGGACAAAGAGTGGTTGAACACGTGTAGCAGAATGGGAGCAAGAAGGTTTACACACAGTGAGAGAAAATAGGGAGGGAGATCGTCCGGCCGTGAGCCTGCTGAAGAGGAAACCTTGAGGAAAGGCAGAATATCGTCCATGGCGACATCACGAAAATAAAATTTGTCGTCATTGTAGGATGGAGAAAGAGATAGACATTCTGGTGGGGGAGGGGGAGAATGAGGAAAGACAGAGGAAAAGTGGCTATTGAGGAGTGATGGAGAGAGGTGAGAGGGAAGGGGACGAGAGTTAGGACGGGACACAATGCCATACCTCTTTAGTTCACGCCATAGGTCAGCAGCGGAACGCAGTCCGCGAAATCTGCAGTGCAGAAAGGAGGCACGTTCGGCAAGTATTCTCCTCTTAACCTCAGCACGAAGAACCCTGTACTGGGATAGCACTAACTGATCCCTGTTCCTCCGCGCACGTCTCTTCAACGAATCGCGTAGCCCCATCATCCGCCCTATCTCCGGAGTGAGCCAGGGAGCACGAGGGCGCTCCGTATGGACACCCCGCAGAGGTGCTAAGGTCTCAAGAGCATGTTGAAGTTCGCCAGTGAGTACGCCGACCAACGCATCCACGCCCCCCAAGTGACCAAGGATAGATCTCCAGTCTAGGTCGGCGAGAGTGGAGTGAAGCATGTCAGCGTCAATCGCCCGTACGTTCCGAGAAACAATGTTACCACAATGTCTGCCGGGCTCACCCGCGTCATAGACAACCGAGATGAGTTCGTGCCCCGAGAGGAATGGCTCACCCGACTGTCCAGACGCCACGACCCTGGATTCATCACCCACGAGGCACAGGTCAATCCTGGAGGAGGTAGCCGGTGTGTGGAATGTGCACCTATGATCGACCAGTGACAGGCCAAGCCGCGAGAAAAGAGAGTTGAGAAACACTACATCAGGCGATAACCGGTTAATGTTGCAATTCCAATCGCCCAGGATTAACTTGTGCTCATATCTACAGGTAATGTCCGCGAAGACAGGTTCAAAGGAGGTGAGTGCAATGTGTGGTGGACGATATAC
Organism: Trypoxylon attenuatum; assembly: GCA_963989405.1. Taxonomy (NCBI): domain Eukaryota; kingdom Metazoa; phylum Arthropoda; class Insecta; order Hymenoptera; family Crabronidae; genus Trypoxylon; species Trypoxylon attenuatum. Next base: position 12,992,951 of record OZ022492.1, on the reverse strand, counting down.
AACACCAAGGAGAGTACGATTACGATTAGCATAGGAGGAGACTAGCTCAAGAAATAAGAACTCCACCCCGGTATCACACTGCTCGGTAGCCGAGGAAGAAACAACGCGAGTCCCCGCAAGAGAAGATCTTACATACAGTCCGACACCACCACCGCGACGATCCCGCCGATCACTCCTAAAAAACCTGTAGCCGTCAATGCACATACTGCCTACGTGGTGAGCACAAGTAAGCCACGTTTCTGAAACTGCTACCACATCGTACGGGGGATCAGTGGCGACAACGTACTCCTGGAGTTGCCGGAAGTGAGCAGGTAGAGACCCCGCGTTAACGTGAGCAGCGCGGAGATGACACAGTGGTGTTGATGGTGGGTGTGGCGGAAGAGCGACCGTGGGCTCGCGCGCATCGCGTCAGGCTTGATTGCCACTAGAGGTAGTGGTTGTGCTCGCATTCGCTACAGTAATACATGGTAGAACCCGCGAGGGATCATCGCCAGCGCGAAGGACAATCGGTGTAGAGTCAGTGTTCGCCTTCACGTGGATGTTCCCGTTCCGGTGCCAGATGTGTCTATAGCCTCTCTCCCGCGCCAAGGCTCTGACCGCACGCAGGCGAGACCAAATTTCACCAGGCAAGTACTCATTAACAAAAACAAGCCGTGGCTCCACAGACGCATCCACTTCATTGGCTTTGAGTGAGCGTCTCCTACGCTTCGCTGCGACTATAGAGTCGCGGGTGGACTGGCTGCCAAAAGTGACGTGGATGAGTCTTGGACGCTCGTCGGCTGGTCTCCCTCGCATGCGGGACGCACGCAAGATGTCAGACTCCGCGATGCTGACCCCAAGCACAGTCGAGATTCGAGTGACAATCCCCTTTACATTTTCGCTCGGCGTTTCAGGGAAACCAGAGACGACCAGTTCAGCAGCCCTACGCTGCAGGTCAAGTTGTGAGGCCATTTGGCTGATCTGCGCTACCTTGAGTTCCAGTTCCGTGATGTGAGCCGCCCGTTTCTCCTCATCCCGAGATTGCTGCCCCTCCAGGACATCCATTCGCGAGGTGAGAGTGGTCGAAAGACGGCTATGTTGTTGCCCAAGCGCCCGCATCTCCTGCTTCATCGTCGTCACGTTGCTTTCGAGTCCCGCGACTCGAGACAGTACCGCCGAGGTCTCCGAGGTCAGGTCATCCAGTCTGCAGCGTACTCCTCCCACCTTAGCGTCCAGAGCATTGATGGACCCCTGCATTACGTTGACCGCCGATAAAATCGCGCCCAAGGTAGGGTCAGACTGAGGTTGCGGAGAGGGGGAAGGTAGAGGTGATGTGTAGGAATCTTGAAAATCCTCCCCAACGACAGACAGCGAGTCAGAAGAGGCCCCGGGCAGGGGTGGAGGAGCCTGCGGCATATCCACTAACGTCAGGTGAGGCACGCCTTCACACAGCACCTTCCCATCCTTTCCAGCCACCTGACCTGCTCGCGGGAGGATTCTATGTGGTTTGTAGCACTTCGGATGAAATGTGCCACTACACCCCGAGCAACTCTTGTAATTAGTCGCAATCTCCTTTTTGCAGGAGGCGCACTCAGTCTTTTTCTCCATCGCGAAGTAGAAGCGATAAATGAGGCAGGTGCGTTCGAGATGGGTGGTAATAAGTCAGCAGTTGACGGGCGGACTTATTACAGGCAGCAACAGCGCTGGAGGCGAATAGCAGCTTCGGCAGGAAGGTTGGGACCGTGGACCAGGCTGAAGGCTCACGCCGGCGTCCTGTGAACCAGGCTTGTGGCCGGGCAAGATGGCCGCCCAAGACGGCGAGCACGTGGCGGTATATGCCTGCGCCGGCTGGCGGGAGCAAACACGGTAGGCTGCCGCGAGACACAGAGCCGAGCGCACGGCCAATGAGCGAGGAGTAGCACCGGCGGTGACGACCGGAGCAGCCAATCCGCAACACAGAGTCTCCGCGCACGATCCACCGCGTCGGAAAGATGAGCAGGTGACAGGTGCGGTTATGTTGGGCAACAGGATTTCAGACACGTTTTATGAAGTACAGACACACCGCGCACTGGAGTTTTATCGAACAAAATAAATGAAATTGCAGAGCGTATAAACTGTGGCACTTCGACTGACTCTCCCAACTCTCTTAATCCCTGAGATGCAGCACAATGCAGGAGCACAAGAACGCACGTCTATACTTCGAGAGAGAGAGAGAATCAGAATCAGAATCTTTATTCCGTGCTGGGGCTAATGCCCCCTAAGCACGATGCATAGAATATATAACAAAATACAACGAAGTATAGTATATGTATAATATAATATAATAGTAGTAAAGAACTTACATCTAAATGCTCTCATACCTCACTCATAGCCCGCCACACATTCACCCGCACCGTACACTCATGAAAATGGAGATTTAACAATGATGAGAACATATACAAGAAATGTACAGTTGTGATGAGACATTCATTCGAAAACACAGGCACCCTTACACATATGCACCCACACACGGACACAAATCATCGACATCCACACCTTAATTCTATGAGATCACAAGATTTACAAAATTTGTATTGTAATGTACAAGGGCCGAGTGCCCCGCTGGTCCCGCTAAGATCCGGACGCTCCTCAGGGTGGAAAAGTGCGAACATATGGCCGCCGAGCCGGTCAGCCCGTGACTTCGCCAGACAAAAGTGCCCGACGAAGCCCGGTTCTGAACGACTCGACGGATTGCGCTTCGCGGAGGAGCAAGGGCAAAGAGTGCCAGAAACTAGCACCCTGCACCGCGAGAGAATTAGCTCTAAAAGCAGTCCGATGCAGCGGGGTAACATAAGATCTAGGTAACGGACGCGAACGCGGCGAACTCCTTACACCACTGTCCGAAATTCGCTCAAACAGTGCTGCTAGCGAATCAGGAACCGTACCGCGATGCACGCCGAACATGAAGCAACCGAGGAAGTACAGACGGCGCTGGCGAACCTTGAGCCATCCCAATCGTTCATAGTACGGAGTGATGTGAACATCACGCCGCACCCCGAAGATGAAACGGACACAAGCATTCATAGCCCGCTGCAGTCTCACCTCATCGACAACGTTCATGCCGACGTACAACAGGCAACAATAATCAAAGTGTGGAAAGATCAGGCTCCTGACAAGGCTGGCCCTAAGCGAACGGGTAAGTGCATGTCGGTTCCTATAGAGGGACGAGAGAACGCCGTAGACTTTACTACAAGTCACGACGACTTGCTCGTGCCACCCCAGATTGCTCTGGAGGTGGACACCGAGAGACTTAACCACGTTCGAAAACGGAATTGATTCACCCGCCACGGTTACGGCAGGAAGGGAGGTTAAATCAAGGCCATTGAGTGCACGCGACGTGCCTAAGATCATACATTGTGTTTTCACTGGGTTCAACGCGAGATCGTGGTCTCTCGACCATGCCACAATGCGCGAGATGTCCTCATTGACTCTGCAGATTCCCTCCTCAACCTCGTGGTGAGGAATGTGGAGGTAAATCTGCAGGTCATCCGCGTACTTGATAATCCTACAGTGGCGGATCACCGCGTTGATACCCAGGAGATATAGAATAAACAAGAAAGGGCCCAGTACTGAACCCTGCGGGACCCCGGAATTGACAGACTCCCACGAGGAGAGTACGTCACCGATCCTCACGGCTTGACTCCTGTCCGACAGATACGACCAAAACCATCGCAGCACAGGAAGAGAAAAGTTAAGATCAAGGAGGATATTCATAAGTGTGCGATGGTTGACCGTATCGAAAGCCTTCGAGAAGTCAAAACAAACGAGGATGGTGAAGCAACGCTCATCCGCTGCCCGCCTGACGTCCTCGGTTAGGGTGAGAAGGGCCGTCTGGGTCGAGCGACCCTTGACGAACCCATGTTGGAAGGGGTCCAGACGCCCAGACCGTAGTAAAAAGTCTTGGACGTCGCGAAGGACCACCTTCTCAAGGAGTTTGGACATCTCAGGGAGCAGGGATATAGGTCGAAAATGGGAGGGTTCCGTAGGGTTAGGGATTTTCGGTATGGGAACCACGCAAGCGCGCTTCCACATACCGGGGAAAACAGAGGAAGACAAAGAGGTGTTGAGGACGTCGACAATGAGAGGAAGTAGGGTGGGGGAACACATAGACAAAAACAGAGGAGGCAGACCGTCCGATGGCATGACCATGGACGGCCTGATAGGAAGGATGCGATGGATGAGGTCTAGGGTGACATGGGGAAAGTGGTACTGGCCGTCGTCAAAACGGCCAGGGAAGAGGAGAAAGAGAGGCGGGTTCGAAGCCGAAGCCGGAAGGACCGACAGGAAGAAGGAATTGAGGGAATCAGGGGTGAGGTGAGGAGGTAAAGACGCAGGACGACGAGGAGAGGGGACGAGGTTGTGGGAGCGAAGTGCTCGCCACAACTCGGCAGGATTGCGGAGACCGGAAAGGAGTTGGCGCAGGTACGCCAAACGAGCAGTAAAGAGCGCAGACTTCACCTGGCTCCGCAAAACCCTGTAGTGGGTGAGAGAACTAAGACTCCTGGTCCTGCAATATACGCGACGGTAAGAATCACGCAACCTCATCATTTGCCTGATTTCCACTGTGATCCAGGGAGCCGGGGGGCGCCTTGCGAAAGTGTCCCGCAAAGGCGCCAGAGAGTTCAAGCAGGTGAGTAGCTCGCCGGAAAACACGGCCACCAGCCCGTCCACTGCGTCCCAGGAGCTGTGCAGCACCCGAAGGGAGAGCTCCTCAAGGGACGCGTGCAAGGTGGGCGGGTCGATGGCACGTATGTTCCGGGAGCGAGCACTACGCGGCTCACTCCCTGGATCACTAGCGTCGTAGACCAGCTGGATAAGATCGTGCCCCGAGAGGAACGGTCCACCCAGTTGGCCCACAGAAATGATACGGTCCTTATCACCGACGAGACAGAGGTCTATCCTGGTAGACGAGATCGAGGTATAGTGGGTGTCCCGGTGAGGAGCCACCACTAAATTAAATTCACGGAACAGCGACCGGAGGAAGCTGGTGTCCGGCGAATCCACGTTTAAATTCGTATTAAAGTCACCCAGGATCAACCTCTGCTCGTACCCGCAGATATATTGTGCAAATATCGGTTCAAGGGGCGAAAGGGGGGCATGAGGGGGGCGATAAATAACCCCGACGACGACGCGTGAAAAAGAAGTTATATTAAATTCAAGGAAGAGGAATTCCACCGCTGGATCGGACTGAGTGAAAGAGAACGAAGGAGGAGATAAGATACGCGCGGAGAGATGGTTCCGGACATAGAGGCCGACGCCGCCACCCGGTCTCCCCACGCGGTCATCACGGTACAGGGTGTATCCCTCTATAGCGCAGGTAGAATCGTCGTCGCGCGGCCGCAGCCACGTTTCCGAGACGGCAACAATGTCATAAGGCGGAGAGGCCGCCAAGAGAGAATCGCGGAAAACCGTGAAGTGTGCCGGAAGAGAGCCGGCGTTAGTATGGCACACGCGAAGACATTGTTGTCGTCTCAGGGCAACGGAGCGAGCAGGAACGTCGAGCAGGACACTCGGCGCGACTACCTACGGTAGTTTGGCCGGAATGTCCGAGGCTTGAGTGATAGAGATGACGGGGCTACTCCCGTCCCTCTTAACAAAAATAGTCCCGCTCCGCTGCCAGACGTGGCGGTAGCCGCGAGACCTAGCTTCCGTGCGGACGGTCCTGAGGAGGGCCCAGATCTCGCGCGGAAGATTTTCATTGGCTCGAACCTGCCGACCCTCCAGAGCCGCGTCAATGTCGGACGCAAGAATGAATTTCTTGCGTCTCATTGCTGCGAGAACCGCATTCCTGGTGGTTAAAGACGTGAACGTGACGAGGACCAACCGGGGTCGGTCCACGTCCGGGGAGCCGCGGAGACGGAGAGCCCTGGAGATGTCGGCAGGCGCAAGTTGGACTTCTAAAACGGAAGAAGCCCGAGTGACCAACACGCGGAGGTTCTCACCCGGTAGCTCAGGCAGGCCAGACAGAATTAAGTCCGCAGCACGACGCTCCGACTGCAATCTCGAGACTTCCGCAGCCAGCGACGCAACCCGAGACTCGAGGGCACCAGATGTGGATGGGGAACGAGGATCTCCCGGATTCTTGGCCGCTACTGCTGCGTAGGTCCTGTGGGCGGCTTCAAGGCTGTCCAGACGGGCGAGGACGTCAGCACGCTCGGTGGAGGAGGCAGCGAATTTGGCATCTAAGGCCTCAATGCGGCGGTCAGGCAACACGTCGAACAGCCAGATCCTCCTTTACCGATCCCTCCCGAAGACTCTTTTTCGGGAGTGTCCACTTTGCGCACATGTGGATTTACGGATACAGTGCAATTCGCCCACCTTCGAAGTTGGACACAGTGTCAACATTACATACAGGACACAGTGGAATCAGCACACGGTCGAACTTGCCCACAGTGAAATCAGGGCACATGACACTGGAGACTGCTGTGTATAAAACGCGAGAAGTCTCATTATGCTTTACAGTCACAGGTCAGGTCAATGGCAGATAAGGGGAAGGGGGCGCAAATCTACAATTTACAAATAATGGCCAACTGGCAATACTTAATACCACGGATATACCTTAAAAAAACTTCAGTACGAATTATACATGATTATAGTTAAGGTGTGTACGCAGTACTCTGCAGTCGACTTCCACTTTTCGTGTGGTGAAGCTCCACCGTGAACTCTACATACCCTGTGCGCTGTTTTCACGTATGCAAATTCCAAAAACGGCCCGTGTCCAAACTGGAATGTGCGCAAAGGAGACTCATCCCTTTCTCCCGGTCCTCCATGCCTCTCTCATCACCACGCTGGCCTTCCTCACTCTAGCTCGAACCTATCCCTCCTGCCCTCCTCTACTCCTCACCACATACCCTAAGTACTGTGACGAAGCGTACTGTCGCTGCTCCGTCACCGCCAGCCGCCGCGTGAGACAACTTGTTACGCACGCCGTGGCAGGGGGGGGGGGGGGGGGGGGGGAGATTCGCGTTTCGAACGGCAGAGCGCGCAATAAATAAGATAAATTACTAACCCCGTTGGTACCATGTATTTTTCAGACAGGAAAATTCGGCGATGTCGGCCGGACTGATCACCAGGTCGACATCCCGACAAACAACACCCACACAAACCAATCAGCTGAGGAACGAGGAAGCAGAGCTGACGCCGGGGAGGGAGCAGGACCGGGATGGTAAGGATCTAGGCCGCGAATCGATGCGGAATCGAACACGACCCATCATCTGTCGGCCGCCGCGAGACTCATCTAGCGCATCCCCCTAAAACTAGGCGGCGTCATTAGCGGCACGAACCCTCGCCGCCGGCCGCGTGCTAACTCGAAGCCACTTGACTTCCGGCGTGCGTAGCGAACAGTCCAATTTCAGAATCGGTACTATCGACCACGTTTTGCGGGAATTCTTTTGGGAAGTAGCGAATAGTGTGCGGGGTAGAGTTTGTCGGCCGCGTGTTAGATTCTCCGCAGAGTTTTTTTCGGCCTTGCGGAGTGAACCCGAGGAGCGGTGGCCAGAGGTTAGCAGGTTGGCGGAGACGGTAAGTGCTTGATCTTTCGCTTTGCATCTTTGCGGTGTGTGTGTGATTCTCGGGGCAAAATAGGTGCGACTCTGCGCGGGTTTTACCAAGAGGGGAATTTCGCGGTCCAGTCGATCCCGAGAGGAACAGACCCGGAGAGGTTTGACGGGGGAAACAAAGTCGCTCGGTCCGCGACGTCTTCGAGGGGGGGGGGGGTCCCGGCCCTCGAAGGCCTCTCCAGGGACAGGCCAAGGGGGTGACCGTAGGGCAGCGAAATACGAAGCCTGACGACGCGTAATCTTCCCCGGTTCGTGGCCAAGTCGAATTAAAGGGCGAAACTAAGAAGTGCGTAGTAGCGAGCGGTGAGCGGCCTTGTGATTGGCCGACGGGCGAAATTCGGAATTCTAGCTTCTTCTCGAGGGTTGAGCGACGGCACGCGGACGCGGCCATTTTGTTAACTTGTTTGCAGGTTACGAACCTAGTAATAAATCCATTTCTACCACTCTCCTGTGCGGATTTGGGGTTATTTGTTCTCGCGCGGTTCCTTGTGTTTTGCATGCTCCCGTTTCAGCCGCGTTGGACGAGTCTCGGCAGATTCCGCCGTACCAGGGCGGCCGGACGTTCCTGCGCTTTCCGTTTGGGCTTCGCACGGACCCCACATACGAGATCGGCGGAGCATGCTGGGCATCAGGTATATCATTGCGGGCGGTTCGGGCTGCAGGGACGGGTACGGCCGTGCGCAAGACCGGATCATCGTTGCAGTACTTAAACTCCCTCACCTCTTCCAACTCTCCCCCCCCCCCCCTCCCCCCCTTACCGAATCTGATACCCTTGGTCTTCCCGACGTTGACCTCCAACCCCTTTTTGCGGCGGTGCCCTTCCAATCCTCTCAACACCCACCTCATCTCCTCCTCACTCTGCGCCACCACCAGGATATCGTCTGCGTAAGCCAGCCCTCGCAGCGCTCTACCTCCCAGCCCTACCCCCTACATATATGCTGGTATATTTGTGAATAAAGTGGGGGAAAATAATCGTAGCAACATTTGAACAAAAAGGCAAAATTCAATGACTTCTACCTGTATCATGATGTCAGTTTTTTTCATGCATGGACACGTGTTGCGTGCCTTCTATGATGGCCAAGTGGACGCACATTTTCTCATTTTACATTATTCAATTCTACTTTGTACATACCTTATGTATGCTGTTCTTATACGCAACTCGTTTCTCTATAACTTTCTATCTTTCACTCTTATACTTGACAATACTTCCGATTCAGACTTATTTTATTTTTTAATATACAGGACTATTTTCGAGTTGATATTTCACCGTAAAGAGAGCGATTCCCTTTTTTTCTCAAGTGGAGGTATGGTAACCGCTCCTGGGAGCGAGTAGCCCTATTACCGATTAGCTTTAGTCTCGTGTGGTTAGCACCATGACGTCAGATAACCTAGAAATAAAGGTAATCAATGAAATGTAGATGCGCTAAAATTTTCAAGAGCACATGTCATTAAGCGAGGCGTTAGTGCGGAATCTTGGAAAATAAATTCCCAGACAAGCATCATATAAGCGTTAGGAGTATGATCAGCGTAGTGATCGGATGCAGGCGCGATAAGCCATACTGGGGTCGGAAGCAAGAAGACTCCCGGGAACCTATGACTTGGTAATTCTGAAAAAGAAAGTGAGCATGAAAAACATGCAGTGATATTAGAGATTTATGGAACGAATTTAGGTGTAGCAAGCAAGCAGAAGCAGTAGTATGAGAGACAGAAAGAGAGAGAAAGGAAGGAGAGTCGGTGGAAATGAAACACGTAGAGGAAGGCGTTGCGTACCACGAAAAGGTGGCAATGCCTCAGCTTATGTAGAGGAGAGAAGAAAGTGAGGAAGGGCACGCTCAAGGTGCGGGAGAAACGGGAGGAGAAGTTGCTTGACTTTGGTCCCGTGGGGGAAGAGGTGGATGTCGAAGAGAGCGGTGGATCGGACGAGGGGATTTGGGTGGTCAGAGACCGAGTAATTATTTATAAGGCGGTCAATGAAGGGTGCTATGGGCTCCATGTTGGCTTTAAGGAGAAGATCCTTCGTGGAGGAGCGGAGAGAGAGGCCAAGAATCTTTTTTAATACCCAGTTTTGGACGATTTGCAAACCTTTAAATTTGTGAGAAGGTGCTAAGGAGCAGAGGTGAGTGCCATAGGTCAAGATCCGTCTCAGACAAAGCTTATAGAGGTGGAGCTTTAAATGGGTGGTCAGAGAAGCACTGTACCCAATATGCTTTAGAAGAGTGAAGGACGCGATGCGGAATCTGGTGATTCTATGATCGATAGCGGGGCCCCAATTGAGGCGATAGTCGATTTTCCCTCCCAGGTAGGTGAGAAATTGGGACCATGGGATTAGGGTTCCATGTGAAGGTGAAGGCGGGTTGGCGTAATCAGATCTGGTTCTGGCAGTGATGAAAATGGCTTGTGTTTTGGTGGCATTAACTATTAGCTTCCAATTACTGAAGTATTGTACGGTTTGGTTGAGATCAGCTTGCAGTTTCTGTAACATTCTCTTGGGAGATCTAAGGGAAGAGTATAATGCGGTGTCATCTGCATAGGGAGCTAAGGAAGAAAAAAGAGGTTTGGGAATGTCGTCAATAAAAAGGCAGAAGACAAGAGGCCCCAGGATAGAGCCTTGGGGAACACCCGCTGGAGCAAGGCAGGGATAGGAGAGAGCGCCATAGACGGAAACTCGGAAGGATCTGTCGGAGCGGTAGCTGGTGAGGAAGGCGAGTATGGTTGAGGAGACGCTGAGCTTCTCGAGCTTGGTGATTAGTACATCGTGCCAGACGGAGTCGAAGGCCTTCTGGATATCGAGAAGAACAAGTGCTGTTCCCAGGGCATTCTTTAGTAGCTCAGTGCAGTATTTAACGACCCTGATGCCGGACCCTGATTGCTGGATTGCTATGTTTATGGATGTTGCATACTATATGCGCTTACTCATATTTTCGAGAGCTGTCTTCCACGTGCTATCTTAGGAAGACTTCAACGCAGCGCAGTTTCTGCTCGAGCACTAGCCCAGGTAACCTTTATTACTCTTTGTACAGGGTGAATCGCTCGCCATCAAAGACCTAAGAGGTGCCCTAGACGAAACGTCGCGGCGATAAGACATTCACCTACGGGCTCAGCCTATGTATTGGTGAAATTTTAGACTAACCCTCGCAGCGGGCGGTAGCCGAAAACTTCACCAATTCATAGGCTGAGCCCGTAGGTGAATTACTTATCGCCGCGACGTTTAGTCTAGGGTACCTCTTAGGTTTTCGATGGCGAGCGATTCACCCTGTACCATCTAGCTGTAAGTTTTAACATAACAGGCGGACCACACGGAAATACCTGACATCCCCCACCCTTCATGGGGGTGCTAATCGCTGAGGCTTGAACTTCAAGATTCAAAAACCGAACCAGCAGAATCGTCTGAGCATTCCACACAGCAACATACCCTTAAGCAAATCACTTTTACTCACTTCAAAACCAGTATTCTGTCCATTCAACTGTGGAATCCGAAATATATACAACACTCTAACAAAATCAATCGTGTACGATTACTACCAATCACGCACGGCAGTTCGCGTTCAAAACAGGACGCAACAATGGATGGGAATGACCTTGGCCTGTTTCCATTAATTTGCGAAGTAAGAAAGTCGGAGACAAGCCCTCACGATGTAGAAAATCTGCAGCGGTATTTATTTAGAAGAATTGATTAGCATTTCGGAATTTATTCGATCTGTCGCAAACTTGAGCTCTCTTTGACAACTTTATTGACAATAACTGGTATGGTTTTACAAAAGGAATGGACTTAAAAATAAGGCAAGTCTCCAGTGGAGGAATAGTGCGCTACCGCTTGCCCTGAACTCAACTGAACTCCTTCTGGTCTCGTTGGCCAGGTATAAGGAGGATCCAATGGACTCTTATCGCAATTGGGATATGGGTTGCGTCCGGTCGATAGAAAGGAGAACAATAGCCGCGGTGAAACTAAGACTATCAGCTTCTAAAGAATAGCGTTGCGATGTCTAAGGTATTGTCTTGAATATAGGCGATAGCGGCACCTCCCCCGTAAGATCAAGCTTGGTAAAGTTGTCGAAGACGAGCTTGATGTAATCTGTCTTCTAGGCCCGTATTCAGAGACGGACCTTATTCGTGAAGGCCGCCTTAAGATAGTCTCAGGCACGCCGCTGCATTCAGAGTCGTTTAATATGACGTCATTGAAGACTGTGTATTAAGATCTGCCTTCATTAAGCTGTTGCTATTACACAAGTGAATAAGATCGGAATAGGGCAGCTAATTCCTGGAGAGGGGGTAGGAATAAAACGACTCTTATCAAGTCAGGTTAAACCTGGACTTAATCAAATCTTATTGAATCCTATTGACCGAAATGTAAAAATGTCGACCTGCGCATAAAAGTTGTGTCAGTTTAGCCGGGAAAGTTTCGAATCAAGTGTTTAACGTCCAGTTTCAGTGTTAAGCATCGAGTGTGTGGTGCCCTGCGTCCAGTGCCTAGTGTTCAATTTGCAGCTGCTTTTAACCATTCGTTCCAGTTTCAGAATTTTCTGCCTAATTTCTCTCTGTCTAATTTCCTTTTGCCTAATTTCTCTCTGCCTAATTTCTTTCTGCCTAATTTTTATCATTCATTTCAACTGCAACTTTCTTTTTTGTTATCAAAGTTTTATCAGTGGACAATGGCGTTCCGTTTGCAGGAAATTCAAGTGAATGTGCTGGAAGTTCGTGTGTTATAAGTGGATGAGGAAGATGACATTCCACATGTGCCAAGACCATATGTGAGAGATACAGAAAATCCACTGGAGAAGTTCCATGACCATGAGATTCGGGCACGGTTCCGCTTTCCCAAAGTGTTTATAGTTGCTCGACTTCGGCGTTCGCGCACGAAGTACAACTTATTTCGAGGGTTCGTTTGTGGAAGCGGAAATGAAGGAGAATAAATGTTATCTGGAGACACAGTGAAATTTCAATTTAAACACACAAATTTATTTTATTCTTAACGATACAACAGTCGTATAGGCGTGTATTCTGTATCGGTTCGTGGTCGTCGAGGCTGCTAGCTCCGGCGACGCGTTAAATCCAGTGAGTCTGGAAACAAAAGCACAATAGAATTAGGCTTCAATATTATGAGCGCTCGAGCGTAACGACAGCGAGCGCGAAGCACTCGCAATCGCTATCTTCCAAATCTATCAAGTAGTGGACTGTATTATTTCGATTGACTTCCTCTAATTCCGAGTCGGAACTAGTTTAAGCACGCAGAGGGTTGTAAATCCTCTGTGCGTTTTGATCTGTGAATAAGAGAATGATTTTCTCTTGATCAATTAAGTTCTGCTACTGCAGAGAGTTAAATCTTTGCAGTGGCTCGGCGGAGCCTGCGTTCGTGACGCGCGAGACGCTAAGCATTATTATTTTTTACTAACACTTTCTTAGTTCTATCTTCAGACTGCCATGCATGTTCATACTCTTTTGCTGTTCATTCTCAAATCTACTGTCTTCCCGCTTGACCATTCGCACCACCTCTTGCCATGCCATCTGACATCTCACACACAATCATGCATACATACACACACTCTCATTACAGCCCCATCCATGCTTGCACTTTTATGCCATTACAATACAACATAATGTTTCTATTACTCATGTCAAAACTTGCATTTCAGATTGTACTGGCAGATTTGGCTGGAATCAGTCAGCCAACGATTTCAAGGATCGTCCACAGGGTGAGCATGGTGTTTGCAAGCCTTATGAGAGACATTATCAAAATGCCGGATAGAGCAGAGGCCCGGCTCCAAAAACGAAGGCTATTTAAGAAGCTTGGACGTGGTCATCGTGCCATTGGATTACCCGGCATAGATGGAGCAATCGATTGCACCCACGTCCGTTTAATGGGGACTTTTGGCAATCGTTTTGATGAAACCTTCCGGAACAGGAAAGGATATTTTTCTTTGAACGTACAGGTATGGTAGTATTTTAAACAGTCTTCGGTTTATTATTCTCTGACTGCATCTTATTATCATTTTTGTTTAATTACAGGCAGTCGTTAGACCTCGCACCGAATTTTTGGATATTGTACCAGAGTATGCCGGGAGTATGCATGACAGCCGCATTTTTAAGAGCTCCAGACTCTACATGCGGTATATGCAGCATGAGCTTGACGGGATGCTTGTGGGTGATGCTAGCTATCCCGCACTCCCATTTTTGTTGACCCCAATCAGAAATCCCGCATCTGAGGAGCATATAGCGTAAGTATTGTAGCGTAGTATAGCGTTTATTAATCTCTGTTTTCATCAAGTGAAGTTGTAATGCATATATGCATTACATTATATATATTATATATATATATAAGAAATGAAACGTTATAGATGATTCTAGAACTGTGTTTTGTATTTCAGATATGATGCTATTCACGTGAGGACACGTATAGTTGTTGAAAGGACCTTTGGGATATGGAAGCGAAGATTTCCCTGCCTCCAGCGGGGGTTAGGCACGAAACTGCTCACAAGACAAACTATTGTTGTTGCATGTGCAGTGTTACACAACCTGGCACTGATTTACAACGACGTTCTGGAGGAAGAGGAACTACAGGAGGAAGAAGAAGCTGTTCCACTAGGTCCACCACAGTATCAGGGTCAGCAGGCCAGCGGATTTGCTGTTCACGAGGCTGTAATTGACAGGTTATTTCAATAAAAATATATTTATATGTTTAAAAAATGATGTTTTTATTTTTTCTCTTTTGCCTCCTTCAGTTGTAATTCCACTAATTTTGCTTTTGCTACAGCTTCGCGGTGCTCCAAATTATAAGTTTCCCTTTGAGTTTCTAATAAATCTAATTTCACAATGTGAATTAGTATTTGATGCTCCAACTCTGTCTCGGCTAATGTTGCCTTGGCAACTGCTTCCCGGCGCTCCGCATCACATTTGTCTGTTTGGATTTACGAAATCTCAATTTGCAAATTCGCTAGTGCTGCTTCAAATTCGATCTGGTATTTAACACGATCTGCTGATAATGATTGGACATCGTCCAGGCGTCTTTTCTTTTTCTTTGGCGCGGTAGGGGCTTCCGCCGAACCTGCTGCTCCTGAAATGGTTTCTGCACGGACAAATAGTAATGGTAAGAACGCCTGCGGACTCTTTAAAGTTTTTTATAATAATTCTGTAAACGGCAAAAGACATCGGAGCGAAAAATCCTAACAACTAGAATTTTTTTGCATTCAGGAGGAACATTCAATCGCCGTCAACGCGCATTTCTTTTGCTGTTCACATATTGTTATAAACAATTTTTTACTGTAATTTTTAAAGTAAAAGTAGTACGTACCATTATTTTTTGTCTATTCAGGATTTGCCGTCGGTGTTTCGGCACTCTCCTCTACCGCTATCCCCTGGCTGCTCGATCCGGGTCGCGCGGATCCGTGCCAAATAGCAACTCTATCTCAAAATAAAAGAAAATAAAGTAAGATTTCGAATGAACTTTTTGTATAATTTCTACGATAAAAGAATGTATTTCTACTGTAAAAAAAGAATGTTGCACAACACAACTTACCATCTATGGTGTCCACATCCAAATTTGAACAGAATTCCACTGGAGCCATCGATATTAGTTTTGGCACAATTGCCGCGACCTGGGGATCCAATTCGACCGGATCAGGCGCTGGCCCACCTCCGGTTCGCAGGACCTCATTCCTCTCTTGGAGCAAGAGGTCTCTTTGCGTTTGTTTTATATTGGACCATAGCTTCTTCAATTGAGAGGTCGTTCGCTGTTGACAAAAAACCACTTACACTTCTTCAAAATAAACTTATATGCATTAATAAAAAACTTACGTTAACGACAACCGCCCCTGATCAAGAGACGCGGTAGCGTCTCGCGCCAAGTATATATAGCCGAGCGCAGCTCATCGCGTCGACGCTACTAACATAAGTAATAAGTAACTTACGCGAACGAACTAGCTAGCGGGCCCTATCCGGATGATAAATGACAATATACTTGAAACTCGCATTATCTAGGGAAAGAATGACTGTTCCATTCAACTCTTTGATTTTTTCTGCGTCGATTGGTAATAAACAACAAGACAATCCGTGCAGCCGTTGCTGAGATTTAGATTTTATGCTCGAATTATTCTGCCAAAAAAGATCCTTTTTTTTCGCCCGTGTCTTCTCTTCTCGCTGGGTCCGCGCGTAGCCATCTCGCGGCCTGGCGGACGCAACCTACAAATACGGAACTAGAACAGGGTTCTCAATGGGCGGTACAGCGGTCTGGGGGCATCAAATGCTTCCCATCAAATCCCGTAATCTTCATGAGCCCAAAATCGAGAGACACTGCTAGTATACCTTCCAGGATCTAGTTTTCGCTGTGCCTGCTTTATTATTTCTCGTGCGCGGTTACTATGTAATATGCAATTAACTTGATCTAATAAACAATTTAATCATAAATTTCGATTTGAATCCGATAAAAATAACGCAGGTAAGTTTTGGCCATGTATACAATCCTTAGGAGTATGATGAAATTCAATTATATTACAACAAGCTGTAAATAAAAATAAAAAACCAACATGAAAAATCTTATCCTTTTCCTACATTTGGCGTTAGGTATGGGACTAGAACAAAGTGCACAGGGAAGGTGGTAAGTATTAAAATGCTAACTTACTTTAATCGAAGGCTGACGGAGCGCTTTCAAAGTTCATGTTTGAACCTCATGTTTGATGTTTGAAAGTGTGCGCATTTAATATGTAATACGCAGTTGATTTGATCTCACTTTCATGTTTGAAAGCGCTCCGTCAGCCTTCGATTAAAGTAAGTTAGCATTTTAATATTTACCACCTTCCCTGCGCACTCGTTATGTCATTTGTTGTATGCAAGCGTTCCAGGCTCGCATACAACAAATGACATAACGAGGCATGAAATTCTATATCTTGACGAACAAAACTTGTAAACCGTGCCGTTCCAATCCTGTATGGTGAAAAAGTCCTATGTAAAGAACAGGGTACGTAGCGGTGAGAGTTATGTAAAGAACAGGGTATGAAGCGGTGAGAGTTATATAAAGAACAGGGTATGCAGCGGTGAGGGTTTGCAAAATGCTGTGAGTGCGAAAACTTACATGCATACGAGGAATGCAGTAGAACAGAATAAATTGTATAGCAAAAGTCCAATCGCTTCGCCTATCCAACACTTGTGAATGCTATTTAATGTAATACGCAACATTTTTCTCAGTGCTTCGCAGACCATTTTCACAAACATCAAGGGAACAAGGTAATCCTGAACTCGGATCAAGTGATACTGGCTTTGTAAAATAGTCTGCTAAGCAATGAGAAAAAGGTTGCGTACTACATTAACTAGCATTCACAAGCGATGGATAGGCGAAGGGATTGCACTTTTGCTATACAATTAATTTTGTTCTACTGCGTTCCTCCTATGCATGTAAGTTTTCGCACGCACAGCATTTTGCTAACTCTCACCGCTACATTCCCTGTTCTTTACATAACTCTCACCGCTTCATACCCTGTTCTTTACATAACTCTCACCGCTACATACCCTGTTCTTTACATAGGACTTTGTCAACATACAGGATTGGAACGCCACGGTTTACAAGTTTTGTTCTTCAAGATATAGAATTTCATGCCTCGTTATGTCATTTGTTGTATGCAAGCGTTCCAGGCTCGCTTAAACTCACAAGTTCATGTTTGAAAGCGCTCCGTCAGCCTTCGATTAAAGTAAGTTGGCATTAATACTTATCACCTTCCCTGCGCACTTTGTTCTAGTCCCATACCTAACGCCAAATGTAGGAAATGGATAAGATTTTTCATGTTTGTCGTTTATTTTTATTGACAGTATGTTGTAATATAATTGAAGAGGACTCCAAACCTGGGAGTTGAAACGTAAAGTGTGTTTTAATCTCATCATACTCTTAAGGATTGTGTACATGGCCAAAACTTACCTGCTTTATGAATACCTCCAATCCAACAAACTCAAACACTAATTCTTGTAATTATTATAGTTACGGTAAGTACATCAGAAGTGTGAGGTACAGTTCTACCAGTAGGATTTACAATATAAATATGTAATGAATATAATTTACAAGAAAACAAATATCGAACCATGCTATTTTATATGATATACATTAATTTTGTGCAATTTGCAACTCTGATGCATGTTAATCATTACTTTATATACAAACTTATGTACGATATACTATATGTAACATGTATACATTATATCGTTTAATGTTTAATTTCTTGTAAATGATATTTATTACATGTTTATATTGCAAATCCAACTGGTAAAATTTTACCTCACACTTCTGATGTACCTACCGTAAGTATAACCATAAGTATAATTACAAGAACAATAAAGTCGCACAACTAGGAATTTTAATATAAACATGTAAAAAATTCAATTTTCATGAAAGCAAATATGAAACCATATTATTTTATATGATATACATTAATCTTGTGTAATTTGCAACATGTTTAAGCTGTTTTAACAAATGAAATTTTCGTGAATTCTTGTATGCCCTTCCAAAGTATTCCTTGAGTTTTCCTACTTTTCCTACTTTTCCTTATAACATTTTTCTCTCTACTGTACCGTTCTCTTGTTATTCAAGAGGGTAGTCCTTTACACTTTTTAGGGGTGGGTCTCAAACCATTTTATGGTGCAGATGGGTGGATTCGCCTTGCGATCCTGCATCACAATCACTGTTCAAGGACATAATTGTTTATAAATTATAAAAATAATTATTGGAAAAAATAATTAACGGCAGACGAAAGCCCCATTTATACCATGTATTGTGTATTACTTACTCTAACACGAAACTCGTAAATGTTAATATAAGCGCAGGAAATAATACAGCGCGGAGTACAACTCCAAATGGTGCAACTTTATTTGTTGTAAACAAACTGTTAACAAATTTCTGACCATTACTAGGGTACATTTGGAGACTGATTTCTGCTGCCGGATTCGTAAGTGTCTCCAAATATACCCTTGTAATAATCGGAAATTTGTTAATAGTCTGTTTACAATAAATTAAGTTGCAAGTCTTGGATTTGTACTCCACGTTGTATTATTTCCTGCGCTAATATTGACGTTACATTTACGAGTTTCGTGTTAGAGTAAATAATGCACAATACAAATTTGAATTTTGCAATTTGTAAGAGCAGTATTAGCAAATTTATGAAAATTACAAGGGCATATCCAAAGAACCATACGAATTCGTCATCAGATTGAAAGCGAAATTTGTGATTAAATTGTTCATTCGACCGAATTGTGATCTTCTAAAATTTTATTTTACCCAACTTTGCATATGCTTTTTTGATACTTCCAATTTCTCGTGCGCATTTAATATGTAACATGCAATTAATTTGATCTAATGAACAATTTAATCATAAGTTTCGCTTTCAATCCAATGACGAATTCGTATGGTTCTTTGGATATGCTCTGGTAATTTTTAAGATATTGTTTTTTACTCTAACACGACACTTAATATAAGGACAGGAAATGGAAATTGGGTATACATACTAAAAAACAAATAAGCACACATTGTATGCAATGTGTCGCATAAAACCGGTAAAAGTGAAAGCTGAAGTTAAACAACAGAAATATTGTAGAATAATAAATGTACAAAAAGGATTGAAATCCCAAAAAATGACATTACATCGTGCATGTAACGTGCAAAAACGCGCCAAGTACATATAGCGCAGTGGTTTTATGGCGTGAAAAAGTAGTGAAATTAATGTCTGCCAAGTATGTGGGGCAAGGAAATTTGGAATCATATAATATTTTCTATTACTGAAATTACGGAAACAGATTTAAAAAAAATATAAAGTACGTTTCATTGGGACCTCAACAGAATCTCCAGCACCGGCATACTTGGGGCGCCACGGCACATAACCCTTTACGTCAGAGAATACTACGTGTATAAGTGCACTACCTTTACTGTATTTGTAAACACTCGTATCCTGTAGATTACGTAAAGTTTCTCAATCTTAAAATAGGCTCCCCAAGTATGCCGGTGCTGGAGATTCTGTTGAGGTCCCAATGAAACGTACTTTATATTTTTTTTAAATCTGTTTCCGTAATTTCAGTAATAGAAAATATTATATGATTCCAAATTTCCTTGGCCCACATACTTGGCAGACATTAATTTCACTACTTTTTCACGCCATAAAACCACTGCGCTATATGTACTTGGCGCGTTTTTGCACGTTACATGCACGATGTAATGTCATTTTTTGGGATAAATTATATTCTTCGGTAATTCTGTTCCACGCTTCGTTCCTTTCCTGAAGTGATGCTACGGAACAGCTTTTATTTTCCACTATATGCTTGTAGTTGTCGAGGATCTTTAAAAAAATTCGCTTCTCCTGAACACCGAAATGCTTTCCGCGCGCGCAAGACATTTTTTTTGTAATGAAATTTCAAATTACTCAAACTCAGATCCTCAGTCACACTTTTACTGAAGGGTAAGCTCTACCTTTCAATAATGAGCGACAACAAATGACGGAAGAAACAAATAAGGCCCACTCAACGGCTTGCAAAAGTCAGCGTACGACCTGAACGTGCAGGATTCAACAATGGAATAATCATAATAACTAGATGTCAGAAAAGATGAAGATGATGGTGCCGAAAGCGCGGTCGGGATAGGCGTATCAGGCACGCGTATCAGGCGTATCACGCGTATCAGGCGTACACGCGAGGAGCAATACAGGGAATGAAAGCGTTCAGTGTATTATAAGTCACCAAAAGGTACAGCCGAAGTGCATAGTGCAGAATACAAACAACCAATGCCCTCCTCCACATTCCGGAGTCTTAGCGGGCCCTAGCGTCCTTTCTTCTACGAGGCTCTTGGGTACTTTACGGCACCTCCCCCATCGGGTCCTCAAGTGGCCTTCACAGACTGCAGCCCTGCGACGTAGTACTGCGAGGTCGATACTTTTTCAAAATTCCGTGCATAGACGTTTAATTTTTGTACAAAACATGACTTTTATTATTTATAAATAATTGCGATATGTCATTTTACAATGTAATCGGTAGGAATATCAATACAAGTTTTATTATGTACACACAATTGTTATAGACTTTAAGAGCGTACAGAAATACATACATATGAATACTAAAGACTATACTATGCCGAGATAAATCAGGTGGGACATTAAAATGGGACACCCTATATATTATACATTACATAATTTATTCTATGCTACATAGCACTTATTTTAACTGCTACTTAATTTAATGTTACGTTTGAAAAAAATTCACGTTTCTGGCGACAATTCCGAGGCTTAACTCGTGTGTATTTGAATTCGAGGAGAAAGCGGGAACGATACAGAGCCTCGTCCGTTGTAACCTGTGATTTAATTGGTGGATACGTCAGACACTATCCCGACAGCACCCGAAGTCTTCTACATCACACACACACGCTCGCAGTAAATGGCTCAGCTTCAGAACGCCGTTTGCTCCGTCGATCCAGGCTTGAACTGTCGCGAAACTTGCGCGGGGAGTTTAATCGCGATTAACCGTTGATGTGTTCCGAGCGGATTTTACGGCAGAACTTGGATGTTAGAGAACCAAGGGTTGGAAAAGATAAAGAATTTCACTAGAGAGCTGTGGTAAAATTGGAGTATATTGAACGACGTTCGAAATATAAGTGTTTTACAAAAATTTTCTCTGAGCGCTTCTCAGTCATTTTTCCCTTCCTTCTTCTCGTCCGCGTGGGGGTTGATCCTCCTCCTCCGCAGTCCTCCCTGGTGGGGTGCCCAATCAGCGTCCTCGGATGGGTGGTGAGCCGATGACCTCAGGTTGGGTGGTAGTCTTCCGGTTGCGCACGCATTTTGGGAGATCGCCCGCCTAAACTCTGTCAACCTTACGGTGGGGGGTGCGGAAGACCCAAGCAGGCCCATGTGGTCACAAGGTCTCTGGCCAAACATCTACTTGAATTTATTACACGGTCATTGTTCGAATTTCGTACTTGAAAAAGCTAAATTCTTGGAAGTGAGTGACGGAGGGTCACCGCTAAATTACTTGAGTGTTTCGCTATTTTCCTGGAACTCTAACGTGACCTCATGGGGTGCTTTCCGGAGTCTTTACAATTTATTGGGTTTTCTAAGCTTCTAACTTCTCCTAAGGCACGTACGAGCAATTTAGCTAAACTATTTCTAAGTTACTTTGAGTTTCGAATACAAAGGCTATTGTACGCGTTTCCGCTTGCAACATTTCTCGCTTTAATTAACTCGATTTCGTTCCTGGAGTATCTATCGTGATCAAATTTCGCGGTTGTAAAGCGCGAGGCCCGTGAAGTTATTCGCGGTGTGTTTCCGACGCGAGTCGCGAGTCTATATAATTTAATATCATACTACAACGTTGCGATTCCGCGACAGAACCACCACTGTGAATACGGCGCGGCTCAGCTCAAAAATTCCGGCTCCCAGATGTCAGGCTTGAGCTCCCGGCTCAGCCACGACTGTGAATACGGGCCAAAGTCACGTCTCTCAGTCGCCAAGGTTCTGGGGTAAGTGCCACGGGGTTCATCGTAGTCTTCTTACCAGAAGGCACTGATGCCTTCCCCACTCCGTAGCCAGATCCTTAGGAAACCAAGTCCTTAAAATCGGCGACACAGCGTCGGGCTGCTTGCCATAGTTTAAACAATCACTCTACGCATCCTCGAGACCTCCGGAGGCTACACGGTGCCGGACCGCTAGCCGTCATCGGCCCCGAAGCTGCAGTTTCTCACACCTCCATTCGCTCAAGGGGCTGCGATAGTCCTTCGCCCCATCATAAAGCTGTCACCAAACACTAGCCAGGCCAAACAACCGCCGCAATCTTTCTTTTCCAAACACACCATTCGCTAACAGGCCGATTGGGACTAAAGAATTTTTAATAATAACTCCTCCATGAATCAATATTTTATGCAACGTTGGCGACATCGGACACCATGCATATAGTTCAACGTAGTGTTTCGCAGTTTCTAATACATAGTTCTTAAATTTTTGATGATCGATTGGGTAACCGGAAGAAATAGTCTCTAACAGTATTTTTAGCCTGTCTAAGAGCATTTTGTCGATACCAGTGATTTTGCTGGATACATCAGTATCTTCAAAAAATTTCCTACTCGTGTTTCCATCATTTGTGTTCCCAAACCTTGTTTGAGAACATCAATAAGCCCCAATTTCAATTCAAATTTGTCATGAATTTTAATTTTTTGTAAACAGTTTTTTTACAGTTTTGTTTCGTGCTGTGTTCTCGCTTGCCATTTTTTTGTCTGTAGTTTATATGCCACACGTAAAACGTGTTCCAGAAATCTAATCCTGGCATGGAAAACGGATAAACCGAATTGTAGTGTCTCATTGTCAGTTCTATCCTTGTTTGCTGTGGATAAATTATTAAAAGTTTTTGACGAGGCTCTACATATACAGGGTAGAAAGTAACAGGTGGGCCAAACTGGGGGGGGGGGGGGGGGGGGGGGGTCTACGGCCCAAAATAAGACTAAAAACAAGTACAGTGATTTCACGATAAAGGCTTACTTAACGGGATATTAGCATTTGAAAAACGGTTTTAAAATCGGTCTTTCTTCCTTACCTTTGTAGGGTAACCTTTCGAAATTTCTCGCGAATGTCGAAAAGTTACATCCCTGTCAACTGGCCAGTGCAATCACCTCAGCCACTTCTTGAATTTTATTACCAGGTTACGTTCACAGGCATTCATTCTTCCGTCGGGACCGTCGAAGTTGATGTAGGCTGAAACTCTGCGTCGAACGTTGCACAATATTTATCCTGCTTACTCACAAATCCCAAAGAACGTGTTAAAACTCGCCCTTTGGGATTTGCGAATAAAAGGGTTCAATGTGTTGCTGGAATCAAAAGCGTTGCAGAATCCGCACATTCACTGTTCCACAAACACTGACACAAACACCGATAGGCACCAAATCTTGCTTTTAAGTTCACTAACACTAAAATCACAACACCGAAATCCTGATGAGAAGTCACAGTTGTTTCAACTTCACTTTCACTTTCACTTACATTTTCACGTTCCTTTTGCCTCTTGTCCACTATGAAATCCTGTCTCTATGATCCGGTTTCATAGAAAGTACACTCACATCACAATTTCAGGTTAATAAGCTGCAGGCACTCACGATTTGACACGCGTTCGCTTCGGATATGGGGCACGGTAAAATTAGCGCTCAGCTGCGTTCGGTGGCAGCCGAGCAATCGATGAAACAAAAGATCGTCGCCGAGTCTTGTCGAGATTTGAGCTTTGGCTGTTGTAGCCACATAAAATTTTCAATGCACGGCATTGTAATAAAATAAAGTAAGATAATGAGGCGAGGTACTTACCTTGTAAACCTAACGACGACTGAAGCTCCAAGCTGTTATTGCACGCAATCTCTCCACTTAGAATATTTATGAGGGCAGTCAATTCTACGCCCTTTAAAAATTTCTATTGGAGAGGGTGGATGCCTCTCTCTTCGAAGCACCGGTGCACGGATGATTTGAAGCCACATGTTTCCTCCTCTTCTTGACTGGTGCAATCGTCCTCTTCGCTGGTGCAATCCTCTTCTTCGCCGATCCAATTCTCTTCGAAACCGATGTTCCACTCCGAAACGCGTACGCGTACCACGGTTGTCCCGTCCGCGGTCTTTAACGCGACAGGCCGAGCAGAAAACGCAACACTACATTATTCCTGATAGGAGCAAACTGCGCAAAAACGTTTCATAACCCCGATTATACTACTCCGCGGAGCTACCCGCCCGAGTTACAGCAGGTGTTGGAAATATCCACCGTCCTGCTGTAAACATAGCTCTAACCGACGGCGAAAATTCGTCCGTATGTCCGCAAAATTTGTCACTTGCTCGACCATGTGCAAAGTAACTCTAACGCGATTTCGCAACTTATCGGGAGTATCGACGGGAATACAATATACTAAACCCTTCATATAACCTCATAAAAAAAAAAACTCGAACGGATTTAAATTGGGCTATCTCGGCGGCCAAGCGACGCATCCTCCTCTTCCGATCCAACGATGCGGGAACTCTTCATCTAAATGGTCCTTTACAGTCCGAGCACAATGTGGTGGAGCTCCATCTTGCATGTATTGCATCGTCCAGCAGCTCTTGGAGACCGTTTTGGAGTAACTTCAAATAGGACCGTCCTGTCAAACCATTTGGCTGAAAGACAAACCCGACAATCATATTTTTCACAATGCCTGCCCATACGTTTATTTAAAAGCACAGTACGCTGCCTGTGTGTTTCTGTCAGTCCGTGCGGATTTTCTTCTGCCTAATAATGCTGATTCTGCATATTCATCATCCCACGCCGTGTAAATACCGATTCATGCGTAAAAAGAATGCACAAGACAAACTCGGGATCCTCTTCCATCTTTTGCAGCATCTCCACCTACATAAGCGGCCCCGGTGCTGTGCATCACTCTTTTCGAATTCCGGCACCCGCTGATAATGTTACGGATGCAGGTTGTTGCACCGGATAATCGTCTGCACCGCCGTGTGACTGTTTTAACCTGATTACCGTGTGCCGCTGCCAATTTTTTACAATTCTAATTTTGTTTGTTTCTGTTTAACCCTTTCAATACGGCAGGAAAAATGAGTTTAGTGCGATCGGAGAGGTATGCAAGGCGATTCACCACAGGCTTATGCATTTAGAGGCATAACTTGACGGTTATTTTCTCTTCCTAGTTGTCCGTTTCAGTAACTAAGATGTTCATGTTCCTTTTTTGTCAGTAACTGAGACGTAAATTGTCCCAATCGTAATTTGAAAAATCTTTCGGACTGGGACAACATATGTCCCGCCCGGTGCGAAAGGGTTAAACAGTGTTGTTTTTTCATGATTAAGACCTATTTTGTTTGTTGAATCATGGTGGGGAATCGCAGTACAAATTCAGCTGCATGCGTCGTAAGGTGATGAAAATATACTGAAAATATACTTACCTGTGGCACTCACGAAACACACTTCAGAGAATGTTGTGTGTATGTTTTAAACATTTTGCAATATTTAAGTACTTTATGGCACTTTTTGGCACCCGATTCTATCAGTATCATTTAAAGCAGTGCCCAACCTTTCAAATGAACCCAACCCGAGAGCGGTGACTCGTGGTGTACTTAACTGATTCACTTCTTTGTATTTGAATTCCGTTTAAAAAAGTGTTTTATTCCAATTGTTATTTTACAATAACCGAACGACGAAATCCAAAGATAACCATTGTCTTTCAAAGATGATATGAGCCATTCCACGCCAAATGATCACAGTTGATTCACACTTGGTCCCGGATTTTTTTAAACTTCACAGATTTGTAGCCCTTGTCGAATCCTGTAAAATGCTTTTTTCCGTCCCTCGATATCGTTATGAGTTTTTAAGTTATTTAACTGCAAAGTTTGGGCTCAAATTTTCTTAAAAAATTCATAACTCGAAAATTAATAAAGATACCAGGATGTGCGGCCCGGCGTTTTACGCGGAAATGTTCAAATTTTAATAAAAAAAAACTTCGTGTTGGTACAACCTTAATAACAACATTTATTTATATTTTGTAACTATTTATTGAGGAGCTCCACTTCACTATTTTATTTAAATATTAAAAGTTTATGTATATTTTACAACTATTTATTTACGTTGTACCGGCACGAAGTATTTTTTTTATTAAAATTTGAACATTTCCGCGTAAAACGCCGGGTCGCACATCCTGGTATCTTTATTAGTTTTCGAGTTACGAATTTTTGGAATAAAGTTGATCCCAAACTTTGCAGTTAAATAACTTAAAAACTAATAACGATATCGAGGAACGGAAAGAAGCATTTTACAGGATTCGACAAGGGCTACAAATCTGTTAAGTTTTAAAAAAATCGGGGACCAAGTGTGAATCAACTGTGATCATTTGGCGTGGAATCGCTCATATACACTATTCTTCGAGGTTTGCATGACCAAGTGAGCAAAAATAGGAGCAATTTCGGAACCCATAGGCAAGCCGTACGTTTGTTTGTAAATGACACTATCGAACGTAAACAACACATTTTTCATTATAAGGGAGACTGCCGAGATTATTTCTTAAACCGGGAGGGAATGTCTTATAATATCTTTCCTCTTATTGAAACTTTATAACCAAGTCCAAAGGCACATTTGTATACGAGACCACATCCAACGCAACAAGCTTATAATTATC
Source organism: Trypoxylon attenuatum (assembly GCA_963989405.1). Taxonomy (NCBI): domain Eukaryota; kingdom Metazoa; phylum Arthropoda; class Insecta; order Hymenoptera; family Crabronidae; genus Trypoxylon; species Trypoxylon attenuatum. The sequence continues at coordinate 12,966,255 of OZ022492.1, read as the reverse complement.
AGGTATAACCAAGTTGACCAAAGCCTGTTTTAAAGTGAAGCTGTTATTAGCGTACGAAGGACAAAACAGATAGTCCTTTTGCAAAATGTTTTGTGTGATGGTGACCAGTCTATTTGTAGGAGATTTTTTGTCACACACTATCGGCCAGAACGGGATGATTGTTTTATGAATCTTAGGTAAAGCACGATCACGCGCTAGTACTGTACAGGGCGATCCTCTCGCCACCGGACTCCATTGTGGGATGAGTTTCCTTTGCGCACATTCCACTTTAGACACGGGCCGTTTTTGGAACTCGCCCACGAGGAAACAGGGCTCAGTGGAAACTGCCCACATTGGACATTGCCCACAGTCGAAATAGTGTAGAGTGGAAGTTGCACACATCAAATGTGGAAACTGCGCACAGTATGTCGAGTTCACAGTGGACCTTTACCACACGAAAAGTGGAAATCGGCTGCAGAGTACTGCGTACACACCTTAACTCTGATCATGCATAATTCGTACTGAAGTTTTTTCAGGTATATCCGTGCTATTCACTATTGCCAATTGGCCATTATTTGTCAATTATACGTGTAAAGGAGAAAGCCTTTCACGACACGACAGCAGATGGCGAAAGCCAACACTACCATACCGAGGGCTACATCATTAGACGTTAGACACGACGTAAACAAAACAACCAGACAGAATAGACGTTAGGACGGTAGGCAGATAGAGAGTCCGAGAAACGTGGGAGAAGGAGCATCGCTTTCGATTCCGTTGATAGGTTAGAAACAAACACTTCATATACTCATTGTACAAAGCATTTCATCCATTACAAATAAAAACTGTTTATAGTTTATAGGCATCGAACCTCCCTACCCCACTATATTACTCCCGAAGTAAGAACGCTCCTTACTGTTGTGCGCGTGGCTGACTAGTGCCGAAGCTGCTCCTAGCCAGCTGCATACGGTTATGAAAAGGTAGGGGATCATGTCACTGAAGAGTAAGAACTTAATCTGGGTACTGGTGTAACGGACGGTACGCCACTGGACCCAAAACGCTGACACTGCTCTGCCTACTCCGACGCAACACCTTACGCGCTGGACCCACGACGACGACTCAGGGACTTACGGACGAACTCCCGAATAGTACAGACCCATTAGTCTGACCCGGACTAATATCTATACCGAATAGACCTTCTTAACGCAAACAATGTAATCATTTAATTTCACCCGGAACCTCGGCCATCCTCGACATTACACTGGCAATCCAGTGGTTTTATTGGACAAGACTTCGTACAGTATTCTTACACTTCACTTGTATCGAGAGATAACGCGGCGCAGCACTCCCGCTGTCCGCCGGACTAAGAGCCGGTGTGGTAGCGCGGTCCTCACCTTTTATGCATCGTTGCTCCCTAGTTTCGACGAGGGCAGCGCACTCGGGAAGGCAGGTCGTCGCCGTGCTTACGCAATGTTGCTGACGCGGCGGTCATTGCTTCCCGGTGGTACCGGCTGATACCGATACGCACGGATTTCCTAATTTATAACTACTGGGACCAGCAAGGGCTGGTTTTCGTCGCACGCTTATGACATTACATACGTTTACGCCCCCTTCCCCTCATCTGACACTGACCTGACCTGTGACTGTAAAGCATAATGAAACTTATCACGTTTTACAGTCGTGCCCCCTTCCCCTCGACTGGCACTGACCTGATCAGTGACCGTAAAACACGGCCAAACTTATCTGTGAATGTTAGTATCACAAATGTGACTAAATTGCAGTACCTGATTGGGGGCGGGGAGGGGGGGGGCGGATACGGGGTAACAGGCTCAGACGGTGCATTTCGGCAACTTGAAAGTTGTTTAATATCGGTGAGTCGGGTTAGTGTACGTGGAGAAAAGAGTTTTAAAACCGACTCGCCCGACTGAGTTGCGTGTTCGGTCATTTCAGTAAATTCCTGAACGCAAATCGTACGCGAGAGAACCATAAGGTGAGTGGTAGGTAAGTTCTATTAAAAATTATCCTGCACACCACCTAAAACGGCTCGTCTCCGCTTTCCTCGCGAAAGCAGCAAAGACGAGCCGTCATTCGCATGACAACAGCGGAGCTGTGAACAAGTCCTTCTCGAGCGCTAATCCTCGAAGAGATTTCGAAGAAAAGGAATAATCAGAATCACGATTAGCGTGGTAGCGCGATAATCAGATCATCTATTGTTCCGCGGCCACGAGCGTGACGGCTCACCGTCTCGCCCGTTTACGAACGCAAGCTCCGCCGAGTCACAGCAGAAGCATCAAACTTGGCAGTAAACGAAACTTCCTTTGGTCGCAAGAAAATTCTTCTCAAGCATTAGATCAGGCCCGCAGAGGACTTACAACCCTCTGCATGCTAAAAGGAATTTCCACTCGGAATCAGACAAATTATATTCAGGTGTCGGTTTATTAAATTAACAGCTTGCATTATAACAATAATGCAGTCCACAATTTTCGAAAAGTTCGAAGATTACGATTGCGAGCGCTGCGCGCTCACCGTCGCTTCCCTTGAACGCTCATAATATTTACGAATAATCTATTGCGCTTTGTTCCAGATAATTGGATTCACCGCGTCGCCGATCACCGAAGTACAGATTTAAGGCACACTGCACCCACTTAAATAAAATTTTGTGTGAACTTTAATTAACTGATCGTGTCTGCGTATAAAATTTACTCTCCCTCATATTCGCTTTCCAAACGAACCCTCGCTCGACCAGTTGCACTCCGAGCGCGAACGCCGGAGCCGAGCAACTATAAACAAAAGTAGAATATCTCAAAAACTATGGGTGACCGCCAATTAATTTAAGTACGTGGCAATAACGAACATATAAGTGACGCAGAATTCCACACCATTCCACACAACGCGGTAGTAAAGGCATCAAGCCTGACAACCAAGGTTCGGGTAGTCTTTGACGCCTCCGCCAAAACGTCAACCGGTCTATCCTTAAAGGACGCTCTCATGACGGGACCCGCTATCCAAGAGGACTTAATTAGCCCTTTAATTAAATTCCGTTCCCACACCTACGCGCTAACAGCAGACATTACAAAAATGTATAGGCAAGTCACAGTGAATCCGAATAATAGACGTTACCAGCAAATCCTATGGCGCGAGTCACCAAATTCGCGCATACAAACCTATGCCTTCAACACTGTGACATCTGGCACCTCAGCAGCCCCATTCGTAGCCATTCGATCCTTGCAGACGTTAGCGGACGATGAACAAGAGGCGTCTCCCATCGCGTCAGCAATTCTTAAAGAAGAGTTTTATGTAGACGATCTACTCATCGGAGCATCCACTCTCGAACAAGCCTAATACTTCCGCGACCGTCTTATTCAATTATGCCACAAGGGCGGATTTACCTTGCGTCAATGGGCATGCAATGAACCATCGTTAATCGAAATGCTCCACATTCAAGACGATCACACTGATCTCAAGCTTGATCCGGACGATACCACTAAAACCCTCGCTATTCATTGGAACGCGAGAGCCGACAACTTCGAATACACTATAAATCAACCCGATTTTGAAGGCGCCACTAAGCACCTAATGCATCTACTTAAAAGCTATTGACAACGAGAATACGGTACATTCACGCTGAATTTGCTCGAAGTCACGAGTTGCACCATTAAAAACACTAACATTACCGCGATTACAGTTGTGCGGCGCCCAACTATTAATCAAACTTTACAAGACTGTAGCGGCATCCTTGCGCAGAATTACCTTTGAGCAGGTAATTGATGATAAAGAAAAGGTGACGGAGTGCGAGAATGACTAAATGTCCTATGGTAAATCAAATCAAATTTCTTTTTGTATAGCGATGCAAAATTTTCACGTAACGTTCTAGAGCTTCTAATTTCAAATTCAAAAAATTGGTTATAAATTTCAGGTGTAGTATGTGCCATAGTAAAACCATCTAAAGCGATTAATTCTTTCTTCAACCAGTTTAGTTTGGCATGGATGTCCTTAATTTCCAGATTGAGAGTTTTCTCTTTAAATTTTTGGCAATGTTGATTGTGTCTTTTAAAATTATTGCTCACGAAAAATGTAACATGTTATAAACGTTAATCTGAGAAGTGTTTTCTACCGGCGAAAAGAGTTCCCAATCTTCCTTCCAAATTGTTCCGTCATTGTGTTGAAAAACTTCATAGTACGATCTTCGTCTGGCTGACCGATACATTAGTAGCTAGGTTACTTGGATTGGTTTAGTTTATACTAGTTAATGTATTGTGTGCCATTTTCACAATCCACGAGGCAGGATGGAATGAATGAATTTAATACAATATACTTATCATAGATGCAGTAGAAATAGTAGACTTAAATTGTCGTTTCTTTGTTTACAGGTAAGATTGTAAATAGTGGAATTAGTGAGTGTAAGATAGAAAATAAACTTTCAACTTTGCTTACAAAGAAACACATTTTTAGGTTTCTTCTGCATGCTGCGACCACGTGGAGGATTACGGCGCGAAGTTCGGAAACGTCAAACACTGCATGTGTGTGTACAATCGGGCGGCACAGCAGTGCCTTTACTGGCGACGTCGGGAAAAGTACGCTGACACGCAGAGCCATCTTACACTCCTCCACAAATATTTCATCGGAAAAATTATTGTTGAGGTCTAATAACCTCATACAGGCAGCTACCCGGTGCGGTTTATGACAGCAATTTAAATACTTAACTACAGCATGGTCGTACTTTTAATTAAGCTAAAACTCAGAACCTTTTTGGAAAAGCGAACACACCTCAATACTGTCATAAACCGCGCGGGTCCCCGAGTACCGTTACGATCACGGGTTGCAAGTCCCCGCTTACCTGCAAATGTTTAAACTTTTGGGCCTCCCTCCACGGGACCCACTGACCCTCTTCTGAGTTGCGCCGAGGGTGGTGTCAATACTCCAAAAATCCAATCAGGTGCCGACTTTGCGATTGACACCACCCCCTGGACACCAGCGAAAATCGTCAGGAGAGGGACACTACGTCCAGGAAAAATCCTCCGAGACTTAACACCAACAGAACTCATTCGTACATCACATAAAGCACACTTATCCATCGACGAGCACACTCCCATCTACGCAGTACATAAAATTTGCCTCTCAGAACATACCGTTTTTTGAGGAGCGTCTGAATCACAACTTACATCGATCGAGGAAACACGAACACCAAGGCGATAGTTGTTACCAGGCGCCAATACGCAACAATTATTTTCTAAAATTAATATCATTGCAAGAATAGTATTAATCGGCATATTTTTACTCGCAATCGACTCAGAAGAACTTAATCTTTCGATTCGTGTCCTTGGTTTTGCAGATTTATGCTTCGCTGCAAAGATATTTGAGTGCTAAATTTGGGTATAGGAGAAAAACCATGGTCCATTTTAAGCACTCCCGTAAAAGATACTTGGCCGCTCGTCCACACTCTCTGCGCTCGGCTTGTACTTGGCGCGAAACGCAGTCGCGTCTCTTGATACTTTGTGAAGGACTGGGAGAAGAGGATATGGTTGTTTGAGCGGCTGGTGCGGACGGTGATGGGGTACGCAGCGGAGATATGGGGGTGGAGGGAGAGAAAGGAGGTGGAAGCAACGCAGGAAAGAGCGATAAGATGGATGTTGGGAGCGGGCAGGAGGACACCGGGATATATTCTGAGGGAGGAGGTGGACAGGGAGAAGCTGAGAATAAAGGCAGCAGAAAAGGCGTGGAACTACGAAAGAAAATTAGAGGAGGGAGAAGTGAGCGAGATTGCGATGAAATTCCTGGGGGAGATAAGAAACAGGGAGAAGAAGGGGGCAAGCTTGTCAGAATGAGAGGGAGAAAGAAGAGATTTTAGGGGGAAGGGAAAAGGGAGCGAGGAGAGGGAGTGAAATATAGGGGAAGAGGAGGAAGAAGGGGAATTTCAAAAGGTAGCGAGGAAAGAAAGAAAGGGACAGGGAGGAAAGATAGAGGAAAATAGGGGAGTCGAACTTCAACTGGTGGCACAAGGTGATCAGAAGGGATGGGGTAGCGGGATACCTGAGGAAGAACTGGGGGGAAAGGAGGTGGCAGAGGGTAGTGAGGTTTAGAACGGAAAGGGCGGTGAGGAAGGCTAGGTACTGAGAGAAGGAGGAGGACAGGGTGTGCAGGGTGTGCGCGGGAGAGTGGGAATCGTGGGAACATATATGGGAGAGGTGCGGAAGATGGAAGGAAGGTGTTGGGAGAGGACGGGGAAGGGGAATGGCGGATGACAGAAATAGAGGAGAGGAAAAGGGGGGAGAACCAGGGCCGGGCAAGGAATGAGTGGGGAATGAAAGGTGAAACGGAAGCCACCAGGGATGGATGAGGAAGAGTGATGGAATCAAAAAAAAGCAGAGAGGATGAGCGTGACGAATGTAGGGATGGCGCAGAGTGAGAGGGAAAGAAGGGACACAAGGCTTGCGAAAGAGGCGGAGGAGTGAAAGGACATGGAGTGTAGGGAAGGCGAAGGAGACAGAAGCGATAAGCAGGCGAAGTAGGGAGTACAATTAAAGGCAGCAGAGTGGAAGGTTCCAAAGAGAAAGGGGCAGAGGGAACAAGCGTGCGCGGAGCTGTGGCGGTCGCCGAGCTCCGCGCCACAAGCGGGAGCTTCGCTAACTGCACCTATCGACACGAGCACCTTTCTAGAGTGCCGTGCAGTCTAAGGTTTTTTGCTAGTCTTGAGTATCCGAGTCTTGAGTATTCTTTGTCTCAACGTGAGGTTTAGCACGCGCCAACGTTCCTTCGTTTTTGTGATATTTAACCTTAGCACGCCTAGAGCCGCACCGAGTAGTGCGCGTAAGTCCGCTGCCCGCTGGCGCGTTGTTTGTAAATAAATCTTGATCTCAGTGTGTTTACCAAGACGGTAGTTGTGCGAACCTTTCTAACCCGATCCAGTGCACGTTTCTCCGATGTAGTTTCGCGCCATTCTCATTCGGTAGGCTGCCAGTCGAAAGAGTAATCTCACGGCGTCGGTAACGTCAGGTTCTACGGAACCCCACAGGGCCAAAGAAACGAAGGCGGCAGACATAGGGTTTAAGGATAGGGTAGTACGTAAGGCGGAAATGTGACCGCAGTCTTAAGTCTTAAGTGTTTTTGTAAACCGAAGAGGAGGTTGTGTAACTGCAAAGGGATGCAGTTAGAAAACATTCAATAGTAGTATAAATATTACATATACAATATGCAATATGCAATTTATTTGTTCATTTTATCGTTCATGGAAGGGTTAAAACACCCCCTTTGGCAGAAAGAATTAATCCTTTGCGGAATGTCAGCGGAATGTCAGGTTGGCTACGATTTCCGGGTCCCAAGGACTCGTTCGGGAAATAGGGCGCCAAGCGCGCTTCCACGCTATAGTTTATTCCAAATTCCGGAACCCGATGATACCCTCGGCCCTTTCCTCAGCGATCTTAATTCCCCCCGGTAGCTCTGAATTTCGCGATTCCCCAGGGAGTAGGCCCGGGCGAAGCCTGGAGGCCCAGAAAGCCGCGCTCGAATGTACGAAGGTCCCAGTTGGTTTATTCAATTAGGAGAAGACCCTCAAAAGTTGGAAGAGACACAAAATGATACAAAATAATAGTGGTCGTGTACTCTCAAAACGCTGGATTCGGTGGATTTCTAATGTGCGCGGAAAACGCCTAAAATGGCGTCGCGGTCCACGTTCGAGTCACACTACGCGGGCGCACCCGACAATCCTGGATCTCTTCTGCGACCGATCCGATTTCATTTCGTTTGGGATTCGTTGTACTCTCTCAGGCCCGAGACTTTCACAACTTACCACGACTACGGTGCGGATGGCCAATACTGCTCTAACCATGGCTCCTATCCATTTCAATGCGCCAATAAATAGAATACCAATAAATACGACCAATTTCAATAGTTTAATAAATCAAATAACAATCAGTAACAAAAAATGGCCTCACTAACCCTTATGTGTGCGACCGGGTACCCATTCGATATTTTGTTCAACAGTATCTTCTGTTCGCGTCAAAATATCGCAAAATGGCTTCAGATCCCCATTCTTTGGCCATTTTTACGTTGATACACATTTTTAAAATGAAATTTTGATTACTGAGATGTTAATTATAGAGGAAATAGAAAACATTTGTTCATCCACAGTGACTACTAGCAGGTTCTTGATAAATATTATTTATGTAATAACACATACGACGTAAAAATTACATAAAATATACTGCGACGACGATTCTTTCTCGCGGCCGACCGTGTTCGTCCGCGATGCCGAATTCGCTCGCAAAGTCCGTTCTTGGGGAACGGGGTTTCTAAGTCCGCACCTACACGCGATTCGCCGGCTCCTGAAGTGGGCGCCAGGCCCCCGAAAGGACCAAAATTTATAGTAGAAGAAGCCGGTAGATGTTTCGAATCGCGCGGAGAATTCTCGTACGCAGCCCTTTCCGACTAGCTCGTTGTGGGTCAAGGATTCGTGCAAAGCCCGAACGGGGAAAACCAGAAAGCTCGACCGCCCGATCACGGCGGGATCGGCCGAGCCAACAAAACAAATATCGGTTAATTCTGAGTTTCAAAGAAAGCATTATTATTACTATCAGAAGTGAATTACATCGAACACGGCCAAATCGTCCTGCCGCGTTAACTACTGCTATCGGCCTTCTACACGCGGCCACACAATCGCTCGCCACCGCGTTCAAATATCTCAACCGTCGCCGGCCTCTCGCGCGGCCAACTCACCACGACGCGCTTCCATCGCGGCCGCACGCTCCTAACAATGACTTGACTCGAAACCGGGGAGGTTACTCGCTTGTCCAGCCTAAGGTCCCGTCGTGGTCATTTCCCAGCTCTGGCCTGTACCCGATGAGGCCTCCGAGGGCCGGGGCCCCCCCTCGAAGTCGTCGCTCTAAGCTCGCGACTTTGTTTCCCCGGTACATTACCCCCCAGGACTCTACCACGTTTCCACCACGACGCAACCCAATCTAGCCCCTATCCCGAAACGTCCCGATACCCCACAGACGACCGCACACACACCGAAGAAGCGCAAAGAGGAAAGAGATGCCACTTACCGTCACCGCCCGCCTGTTAACCTGCTCTCTTTCGGCCCTTGGCTCTTCATCCACTCCACTCAAAAACGCAAACGTATAGGAACACTGCCGAAACGATCCATGGTTCTCGTCACCTCGCACGCCGGAAGCCAAGTGTCGCAGGTTAACACGCGGTCGGCGACGGGGGTTCGTGCTGCTAATTACGCCGCCTAGAATTGGGAGGGTTGTGCTAATAGAGTCCCCCGGCGGCCGACAGGTGGTGGGCCACGTCCCAATCGGCATCGATCCTGCTGTCCGGATCCTTGGTGTCCTCGTCCTGCTCCCTCCAGTAGCTGCTCTGCTTCCCCCCGTTCTCTCAGCTGATAGTCGGCTGCTGTCTGCCGGGATGTCGACCGGGTGATCAGTCCGGCCGACCTCGCCGGACTTTCCTATGGCTCATGAGGAGTAAAACGAGAGGGTTAGTCGCGTACATTTCGCGGTGGTGTGTGCTTGGCCCTTCGGGACGCGAGTTCCCTCCCCGGCCCGACGTGCGAGGTACATCTTGGAACGCGGAGGTTGGCGGTGACGGAGCGAACTCCGGAACGCTTCGTCACAATACATAAAAAATAACTTCAGACGAGAAACAACGTACAATAACTAACATAGAAGAATATAACTAATTAATTACAATTTTTCTGTAACAGGACAATTTTTACAGATGGTTAGCGTGGTAACTTGTTTATCACAAACTGGTTTGAAACTTTTGTGACCTCTCTTACGTGTCTTTCTACACTTCTTGTCGGGTTTGTGTGTAACAATTGTAGCATAAGCCCACAATTTTTTTCCGTCCAGTCTCATCTAGTTCTGGGGCCGAACTGGAAGTGGATGGAGTGTTTATGTCCCGTACTGGTCCAAAAATTCTTCCTACGGCTAATTTTGTCGAAAACTGGTGCATAATTTGTACATTAGAAGACCGATTCCTTATATTTTGAAGACAAAGTTTCTCTTCTAATCGACGCAGATGCATACGACGGCCATTTGTATTTTTTCGCAACATATTGTTGTTGGTAGTGTAAATAATATACGAAGCCAGAGGAGCAACATCGAGCATATTGAAAAATAACGCTAACGGCCATCTGTTGGTTCTTCTTTTCGTTGTATATCGCCCTAGCATTTGGTCCATAACATCAACTCCAGACTTTGTACGGTTGTAATGTTCAACAAGTTCTGGCTTGTGTTTTGGGCCAGAAACACTACCATCGCGGTGCATGGTTGATAATAATAAAACTGCCTTTTCTTTTTTCGACAAATAAGAGTAGATTGTGACATCTTCACAGTAACCAAATAAAGTCGAGTGTATTTTACGCGATTTGGAAGGTGCCATTTCCTTTGGTATATATTTTTTGTTTTTTCTAATTGTGTTTACAATTGTTAGGTTCCATAACAGAAGGTACTTTGCCAATGGAACACTCGAAAAGAAATTATCCATTGTTATGTTTCTGCCGGATCCTGTGTACGCTCTGTACGCATCTCGTCCTGTTGCACTTTTCCCTGTATATATTTGCCCTACTAGAAGATATGAGTTTTCGGCATCATTTAGCCACTACATTTTAATGCCACATTTGCTGGTTTAGAGGGCATATATTGGGTGAACTTAGTCCTGCCCCTGTATGGGAATAGTTGTTTGTCCACAGTTAGATTCACTGATGGGCGATAGGCCTTTCCTAAATTTGCGTTTAGCATTGTCCATATATCACGTATGGGAGCTCCTTTATCATTTGCCCAAACGTGATCGGTGTTGAAACTATTCACATCCGCTGTAAGCAAAATTCCCACAAAAGCTGTAAATTCGTCATACGTCACATTATTCCACGTCTTTGGTGTTTTTCGTGGGATTGTCCTGATTATATTTCGTATAAACGGTATTCGCTTTTCGATTTGTATGCCTAATAATAATATCCATCATTTCGTTAGAAAAAGTAAAAGTGTCCCCAATGGATAACAATCTGGTGGATCGATGTGGACCACTTCTTTCGCGAACAACGTGGTGAATATTCCAACGTGGTGTTTGATGCTGAAGCGGTGATGTTTCCTTCCACACTGTTCCATCCTTTGCGATGAAAACATTTTGTGACGAACCTTGCACGCGTTGTCTATCTTCTTCAACGTTCTGATCGTCGGAGCCTTGGATTGTTTCATCTCTACTGCCTTCATTGCCATCTGGATCATTTTGACTGGTGTCAGAAACTTCGCCCGTGACTGATTGTTGCGTTCCTGGTAGCCAATCCTCATTACTTCCAGTTGAAATATTATCAGACGATTCCTTATCTCCCAATAGCGCTGTCAAATCTGCAGATCGTTCTGCGGGTGATAATGTAAAAGACACACATGTATATATTATCTGCTTACTACATGTAGCATTGAATTCATGCTATAAGTTATCGGATAAATTATGGTGCTTTCTAATATTGTATTCAAACCTGATACTTACCGCGAAAATTCTTCTGCCGACAGCTCTTCCATGTTATCAGAACAATAATATAGTATTGCTGGAAGTAATAGAAACATGTAATCATATTTGTTTATTTTACGTTAATCTAACAGGGAAGTCGTCTTTTTGACAACGTGCCGGCTTTAAAGGGAGCGGAAATATAGTAAATTAAGGAAACGTGATTATTCCCAACCCAAACAGCTTTATTACCTTCGATATACTAATTGGATTAGTACAGAAAAAGTTGGACAACACAAACACGTAAGTCGGCGGTCCCCAGGTCTCAGTGCGGTGCGCTCTTGTAACAAAAACGTGCGTTCCTTTTTGTTGAGTGTTGGCTAGGCGCTTGAACTCTCCGACGTTACTTCTAAGCAGGCTTCGTTTTGTTAGAGATAGAATTGTCTGGTCTATTCTAATGGTTTTATGGTTGGTGCAGGAATTTCAGATTTTCGAAAACTCTATTGTGCTTTGCCAGGCTCAACGTTAAGATGGAGTCCCTAGCGTGTTTAATCGCGAGATCGAATTAATTTGTTAGATTCGCGTTGAAACGGAGACTCTCGATAGCGAGCACGCTCTGTTTACTGTTTATATTTTGGTGAACGTCGCCTACGCGTATAAAAACAGCGTCGTTCGGCGGCAATCTAAACTCTGCGGTTTCTCACGTATTTGTCGACTCGAATTACACGGAAAAGTTTGTAAGACTCCTGCGGGGAGAGTGCCGTAGTCCTACTCCCTTCGTTGATTAATTAACGATTAGGCGGTACGTCAATTCCCGACCTTTCGAACGAATGTATTCCAAGTGGGACGCGATTAAGGCCGGTCCACACGCAACTTATATGCAAGGCTAACGTGCTAGGAGCTGCGAGACTTGGTGCAGTTACTCTACCCGACAGTCATGGAAATCGCACGAATTATTACCGGTTACCGTGCTCCCAGGTATTTCCTACTGATAGCAGAGGTGTCTACGCAGAAGAGTTTTGACTATTGTTGATTCCTACCCGTGGGTGGACTTAAGTCAAATACTTTTTCTCGTCCGGAATCCGCGGCTTCGCTTTCGAAACGGCTAACACGTTCTCGCGAATTGATCGAAATTTGGTAAAAGGTTCCGGAATTATTCGGACTCGGTGACAAATTTCGGCGTAGCGGACTTGCTGGAAAAGATTTCTACAATACGCAGCTCGTGAGTGCTCGTCCTTTTATATCCATTTGGGACCACCTCTTCGCGGTGCTGAGAGGGGGCAACTCTTTGTACTAGTGGCTATTCATTTTGCCAGGTCGTCGTCCTCTCGATCGTTGCCTCTTTCGCTGATCTAACGTCGCAACCTTTCCGTTTAGCGGTTACAACGTCGCGCGTCTATCGAAGAGCCTGGCGGTAAACAACAGCTTTCCTACCTCGCTTCTCGTGCCTTTCTCTTTATTTTTGTCATATTTAATAATATTCGAACTGGGATCAGGAAGAATAACTGCAACCGGAAGCAGTACGAAAGACAGTTGTAAGAGCGCAAGCGCGAGAAGAGATTATAAGAGCGGGACAAGAACAATGTACCGGCCAACTTGTCCATGAGCTACGATGAGAGATGTTAATAAGTGTGCGAAAAAGAGAACGAGTTTATTTTTTAGATTTTGTTTCATAAGACTGTTAATATATTCGATGTGTGATTACAAGTGGTGCAGTTAATCAAATAACCCAAATCCTCCTGTGTATCCTAGTGACAATTCCACTTTAGTTAAACCATACCAGCGAGTCCAAATAGTGTATTGAAAAATCACAAAAAACAGGCACAACGACACTCGTCGCGGGAAAAACTTTGCTACAGCACACGTCGCAGTCGTAGGAAAAATCTGGCTCAAACTGAGCCAGTTCTTTCTTCTAGTTCTTTCTTCGCCTGTTTATATAAACACAAGATAAGGTTTCCGTCATTCGAGAACTAGGCAGAGTCGTGTTCGAATACTTGAAAACGGCGCGGACGCTGGGCATATCTATAACTCGAACGGTTGACTCAACCGTCCAATTAGGAGAAATGTTAAATAGTTTGTCATCTATACAGTGTGATTCAGTGACTCTTTTACCCACTTCTGCCACGTATTCAAGGCGTAAATCTAACTACAGGGGGTTGAAATTTCAAGTTTTAAAAAATCATATCTTTCGAAGGGATAATGCTAGAGTCACGGGTCTTTTTCTAGAATGTGTGGGAGGGCCTGAGGTATCTGGAAGAAAATAGAAACGATGTGAAAATTATTATTAGGCCACACTATTATTGATTTTCTTGTTTCAGAATATGGCAATATTTTCAGGTACCGAAAAAATCACAGACCGTCTCTGATGCACCAAAAAGCATATCACGTCATAAAAACTTTCAAATTTTTCAAAATGTGGCCAGAATAAATTATTGAAAGTTTTTCGCTAGAGATTCTCTAGAATCTCTCTAGAATAGTACTAGAATTTCTCTAGAATAGTACTACAGAAGGTCAGTTCCCTTCGAACCTTCGAAGTGGAAGGACGTACTTGACGGAACAACGTGTAGCGCAAATAGTGAAAAAAAGTGGAAGTTAGCTACATGAAAGGGGCCGCGGCCCCCGCAAAGTGTACGGCTTCACAAAAAGCCGAACTAGCAAAAATAGACCCTAGTGCAGTGCCTGAAACTAAATATGCAAGCACAGCTATCATAAAGGACGGAGCGATATAGCGACTAGCCACGCACACCAAAGAGGTCCTGCGTCTCAAAAATAAAATAAAAAGGCTAAACCCACGGCCTTCACTATCAAATGCGAGATTATCAAGGGACTCCGAGGAAATGAAACGAAACCAGGGAGCGATGCCGAAAATAAAGCAAGCAACACCAAGGACCGCCAAAAAACCATCTTACGAGGACTTTCAAAAAATGGTTGAACAATTGACGAGGGCGGTAGCAGACCTGACGAAGCGATTGGAAGAAGAAAAAGGCGCAAGGACACCCACACCTTCAAAGGATCACACAAGGACCGAGAGCACCCCTATGGATGCAGAGTGGGAAACAATACCAGTGGCCAAAATGAAGAGGAAGGAAGATACGGGAGGACTACAGCCGGGAACATCAACATCCACCAACGCCAGAGCATCTACCGCGGGAAAACCCACCCAACACGTCGACCGACAGACCCTGCAGAAAAGGCAACTACCACAGGAGTTCGAGAAACCAAGTATGAACACACACAATACACACGCCACTAGTAAAACCCCGCCAATAATAATCCTAGAAACCTCGACGAAGAAAACAATAGACATCTTATCCACTCAAACGAAAGACTTCCAAATCCGACGCATCAATAATTACAAACACCTACTCTTGACAGACAACTTAAACGACTACAAAACAGCACTCAACACATTAAAATCTAATAATATTAAATACTTCACACACACACACACCGAAACAAGAAAAAAATATAGTAATGTTACTCAAAAACCTCGAAGGCGATTTCGATCCGGACGTAATTCTAGAAGCTCTCCAAAACAAAAACATACCCGACTTAAAATTTAATTCAGTCAAGAAATTTACAACGCGAAAATCCATGGCGGAAAACAGAATTCTTCCCATCTTTATAGTTCACCTCGCGGCGGGCAGTAAACTAAAAAAATTAGGGGCAATAAACCTATTATTACACTCCCAGGTCAAATGAGAGAGAATCATCAGGAAGGACTGAATACAGTGTAAGCGCTGTCAAAGAATCGGGCACGTCGCGGCCAACTGTAATTTAGAATACCGATGCGTCAAATGCAATGAAAAACACAACCCGGAAGAGTGCAGGCTAGATAAAGAGAATCCGAATGCCGAAAATATTCAACCATTCTGCATTAACTGCAATAACTACGGCCGCCCAGCGTCCTACAGAGGCTGCCCTAAAATAAAAGAATTAAAAACACGTATCGTCGAGCGAATCGCCGCGGACAGGACAGCTAGGGAGAACAAAATCGAACTATACAGCTATAAAATAATACCAAACGTGTCATACAATGCGATTACAGCAAGAAACTTACAGATCAATACACCGACCAAAACACACACAACACCACCACACCACCCATCATACAACCTCTATCTACGCCCACACCAACATCCCAAACTCTCAACAGCGAAAGAAACACCCGGTTTAAATCCAGAAATCACACTAGCAATAGAAGCGATCATAGCCAAAACCATAAGAGCACAATTACAACCATTGACAAACACAATAGCAGCCAATTCCAGTAAAATTAATCTACTAGCGGAAGCATTCGATCTAAGCGATGGCTAATTACACACAGAGAAACGATAACACACACCCTCGGTTGACCTTCGACAGTCTTAAAATAGTTAGCATAAACTCCATAATCACTAACGAACTAACGAACGCCGCGTAACATTAATAGATTTCCTTTAAGCCGAAAATCCAGACATAGCATTACTCGGTGAAACAAAACTGAACAACAAACATCATTTCAACCTAGCCGACTATCAAATACTCAGACGAGACAGATCCAACTCCAAACAAGCAGAAGGGACAGCAATATTAATAAAAAAGTAACTAAAATTTAAAAGCATACACCTGACAGAAACCAATACCAGTTTAGAAGCTACAATTGCCAAATTTAATATACAGCAAAATCGCAATCTTTACATCATTTCCGCTTACGCCACAAGCAATTGTAAAAAAGAATTCATGACAGAGCTCAAACAGTTATTCCAGGCCCTCAAATTAAATTCAGGCAATAATTACTACTTGTTAGCCGGTGACCTAAACGCGAAACACATCTTTTGGAATAATCCACTGAACAATGCCAGAGGAGTCGCTCTCCATAAATGGTATTTCGAGAACCAGATTCCCTATAAAATCCAACTCCTCAGTTCAATCATACCGTCCTTTCCCACTAGCGAAACATACCTCGACATATGCCTAGCAGATACAAGACTACAATTCCACGACACACCGGAGCAAAACAAATTACAAGTAGTAGACTACGACAGTGACCAGCGCGCGCTTATTATGATTATCTCAATTCAAACAGAGACCCACCTATTCATGGACAAAGCAGACACTTGAAGTCCTACCCGCCGTCGCGTCTGGGAGTGGAACGAAATGCAGGCCGTGATAGGTCAACGACAGAACATTTATGTACCGGCACGCCGTCGAGGGCTGCTCCTCGGGAAGCTGGTCGCGTCAGCTCGGGGAAGTCGGCAAGCAGACGGTCGTAGGACTGCTGAATGCGGAGCTCGTGCTGCGACAGCGTCTGCGGGGCCACGCTGTGGACCGCCGCGGCTGCCATCTGTGCTGACACGCTGAGTGTTGTCCTCGGGTCGACCAGCTGGCGTTGCTGCATGTCTATCAAGAGTCCCGAGTGCGCCAGGAAGTCCGCTCCGATGATGGCTGCGCTGACGTCGGCGATAATGAACGGCCAGGAGAAGGTTTGCCTGAGCCCCAGGCTTAGTGTGAGCAGGCGCTGGCCATACGTTTTGATCGGCGACCGGTTCGCTGCCGAGAGCAATAGCGGCTGTTCCTCGAGCCGCTGCGTCACCGCCGACCTTGGGAGGAGGGAGACCACCGATCCCGAATCCACGAGGAACCTGAGGCCGGTCTCACGATCCTGCACATGAAGGCGATTCTCCGCAGGGAGTTCGCCGCCGGAGGCCGCCTGCACCGCCGGCGACGGGGCTAGTTTCCCGTCCGCGTATCAAACGTGCAGGGCGCCTCGCACCCCCTCGCCGCCGCGCCAAACCGTCGATGGTAGAAGCAATAGCCCGCCTGCGCGGCTGCTCCCACGTGGCTCGCACTGCGCCCGCGCGAGCGGCTCCGTGCCCTGTGGTTGCTGCCGGCGCGCGGAGAGCGCGCGAAGTGTCGTTGCTCCAGCAGCAGCTGGTTGACGGCCAGGAGCTGCTTCATACCGGCTCGCAAGCCCGCGATCTCCGCCGTGAGCGCGTTGATGGCGGCAGACGGGTGGTCGGATGAATTGTTTACACGTGCAGACACTGACCTTTCCGGCGACGGGCGTCGTCGTACCTGTTGTGGTCCGGCGGCGGGGACGGCTGCAGACGTCGCGATCTCCAACTTGTCTGCTGCTTCGGCCAGCTTGTCCAACGAGGCGGTGTCGAGCACGCTGAGGATGCCCCTTGCTGCGCTGGGCAAGAGGTTCTACCACTTGACCTTGAGAAGCTCGTCCGTGGAATGTTTGCGTGCCAGGGTGTGCATGTGCCGGAGGAGGTGTGACGGTTTGCGTCCGTCCGCTCCCGCGGTGGCCAGCAGCTTCTGCAGGCGCTGGTCTAGCGTATCCCCGAACCGCTCGAGAATGTGTCCCTTCAGGTAGTCGTACTTCCCGGATTCCGGCTCCGTCCGAAGCACGTCCAATAAATCCTGCACCGTCTCACTGTCGAGCGTCGCGAGCGTTAGGTTGTACCGCGATTGTCACTGCGCACTTAGCAACTCGCGAACGCGGCCTCTATTTGGCGGAACCATGCCTCCGGTGAGGCCTTCCAGAACGGCGGTAGTTTGCACGTGTGCACTGATTCGACCGGGGTCGCGGCTCCTTGCTGCGGCGGAGGCGTCGGGACCGAACCGTTCGCGTCGGTTTCCGGCATGCTGTCCTCGGGCAGCTCGAACAAACGCTGGAGTCTCCACGGGATCACGGCACCAAACCCAGCGCGCGAGGTCAATGGCGTCGCGCCGCAGAACTCGTCACCCACGTGTTGCGCCACTCTGCACTCGCGACCCAGAAACCCGGCCAAATCACGTCGGGGTCACCACTGAAGTCCTACCCGCCGTCGCGTCTGGGAGTGGAACGAAATGGAGGCCGTGATAGGTCAACGACAGAACATTTAATCACAATACTGTACAATAACGTTTGAGTAATATCACAGCGCGTGTATGTCGTATCACAGGCTAACTGCGTCTGAAGACGGAAACGAAGACGCTAGCGCACCGCGACTGCGTCGCACCAGACGCGCGGCTGCAGCACCTGCTTCCGTCGCGAGCAGGTCCTTGGCGCGGGCTGTGCGTCCTTAGGGAACCCTACACACTACTCCGCGTTACAATTACAACAAAACAGACTGGACAGTATTCAAGGACTTCCAAACAGAAGACGACACACTCCCACCAAACAACAGAAACTTATCGATTGAAGAAATAGAGAATACTATCGACACGATTAATAGCCAAATAATAAAAGCCATCGACACACCGACACCGCGCTTTGATACGAACACCAATTCTACAGACAAATTCATCAACAGAAAAATAATAAGCGTGAGACGAAACAAAAGCACAATACTGACGCAAGTAAACAGACTTACAAACCGGAGAACCTACGATTCGACAAATGACAGAATTATCCAACACCTAAAGATCCTCCTCAACATCCTAAGATACCAAATAAAACTAGCATTCCAAGACTCCGTAAGCACGCATTGGAAAAACAAAATAGAAAACCTATCGCCTCATAAACCATCGCAATTCTTTCCAGACATCAATAGAATCTTCAGACCTAAAAGCAGCCTCTCAATACCTGCACTCAAAATACCCGCTACCCAACCCGACATACTAACCAGAGTAAACATCAACCTCGGATCACAACCGCAACCGAATTCCGCCCTCGAAATCGCAGACCCCATCGAAAAATTAAACATACTAGGAGCCCATTTCGAAAAAGTTCACACATAAAACGATACTCTCGGCAAATTACCACACGGTAACATAATACGGGAAAGAATAAATAGCTTCAAAATAGAAATTACACACCACACAAACAATAAGCTCACCAACACTTAATTCACTCAAAAAAAACACATCAAGCACCCCCAACACAGACCACATACCGGAACATTACTTCACGGACTTTAACGCTCTTACTAAAACAATTAGGAAACTTGTTTTATAAACGTTAATCGCCGCAAGACTCGAGCCTCTGCGGGAAACGGCCGGTAGAATGGGATAGGCGGATTGATTGGGTGAATAAATTACTCTTAACAGGGAATTCCCCGAAAATGAATTAATATTTAAATGGTACAAATAATTCCGACACCGTGTATAAGTAGAGTAAGAAATAAGTAAATAGGTACGGCAGCTGCTCCAAAGAACTCGGCTCGCCGCGGATTATCGGCGGTCTCGGTACCTGGAACAAAAAGTGGAGCGGTTTTTATACAGGGTGTCCCAGCAAGAATGTCGAATGGAAATATCTCCGTCAATTGTGAAGATACGCGAATTCTGCAGAGGGCAAAGTTGCATGGTTTGAAGGGGCTCGTTGAATGACGGTATGGGGGTGTTTTTACAATAGGGTGGTTTTTAGTTATTAATGTTAACTTAATATTTTTCACCGGGTCGACCTACTTTTTTTTTGAAATTCTGAATGCTGGGATCAAGACGAATTCAAAGACCTATCACAAAAGGCCTTTGGGGGTAGTTCACCACCCGGGGGTTGTAAATTTTCTCCTTTAAATATCTCTTAAACAATCATATTTAGAGAAACAATTGTTTAACGAAAGTTACATGGTATTAATGGGACTATCAGTTGGTGTCATCAAATTTTTGAAATTTCAATTGTTTAAACATTTTTTTATACACAATAATGTTTTTTGACAATTAACATCTATTTTTTTTCTCGGATCATGGTGGAGGATCGAAAGACGAATTCATGCGTATGCATCATAAGGTAATTTTAGACCCCTTCAAGATAATAATCAAGATAATAATTTTCCACACTTTTTAGGAAGTGGAAAATCCTCCTTTTAGGAGGCCGATTTGCCTCCTGCCGAATCTAAGAAAGCTTTTCGAGACTATCATAAACACCTCCATAAACCTCCATGTCATAAAACAGGGAATTATACCTGAACAGCAATTCGGATTCAGACACCAACACTCCACAATACACGCAATTAATAAATTCACCTCGGACATCTGTTGGGCGCGGAATGCAGGAGACTGCGTAGCGGCCCTTTTCATAGACTTCGAAAAAGCTTTTGATACGGTGTGGCTCGACAGTCTTTTCTTTAAACTATGCAAAAAACAATTTCCTTCACATCTAGTAAAAATGCTATGGAACATGCTCCATAACAAGAAGTTCATAGTAGGAGATGGCGATAACCGATCCGACATCGTATTCAACGTCGAAAACGGCCTCCAACAAGGAACCGTCAATTCTCCGACTTTATTCAATATATACATAAGTGACCTTCTTCAAATGTTCGACATGAACAGCAATCCCCATAGAGGCGCAATTGCTTTCGCAGACGACCTGTTAATCTACATCAAGAACAATAAACCATCTGTTTTAAAAACACAACTCCAAGACCTCATTGCAAAAGTAGAAAACTATCTGCACACATGGAAACTCAAAGTCAACTCCAAAAAATTCGAAACTATTCTCTTTCGGCCGTATATTTCTAAAATTTCCAATGCCAACAGTGACGTCAGAACGCACCCAAAACACTATACCCTTCACGATAACTCGGACAACACCTCTTTAATAGCAACCAAAAAAACAGTTAAATATCTCGGAGTACACATAGACTTCAGCTTGAACTTCACTGAGCACATAGATACACAAATCGCAAAAGCACAAAAGGCATTCATGGCCCATAAAAAACTTCTTTACTCCAAAGACCTGAACCGACCTGTTAAAATCCTTATGTACAAACTTCTCATCAGACCCATACTTACCTACGGTTGCCAAATTTGGTTCAACATAAGCGTAGGCAACATGGAAAAACTCCGACTTTTCGAAAGAAAATGCATCAGGGCCTGCTTAGGCAAATACAGATCCCAATCATCTAATTTCCAGAAATATATCAGCACACATAACCCCTACGCAGAAGCAAAAATTCCCAGAATTGACATTTTCATCCTGAAATTAATCCGAAACCATTGGGCCAAAATCCACAAAACCTCTCATAATAGTCTAATCTATACCTCACACTATCCGAACCCGCTTTATTTTGACGCCACGCGACGTACGGGTCATATATCTCCCGAAGCTTTTACCTACTGTCTTGATTCACGACGGCGCTGCTGCAACTTCTTGCCGTGACGGTCCAACGGAGCTGCTGTTTCCGAAAGCTAGAGGAATGGAAGGAAAGAAAGGTGATCGGATTCAGGAGTGGAACAGGGAACATTATTATTTGGAATCAGGGAAAAAGAGGAGAAACTTAATTAAAGAGACACCGGCATAAAAAAACCCCCTCCTGAAGGTGAAAAAAGCCAATGCCTCTTTCACAATGGACCAGACGAGACAAGGATGACAATTACATCGAATACACGCAGATTATAATAACTAACGGCCATAACAAGAGAGCTCTCTTACCTAACGTCTGTTGACTTGCCGACGCGGCAGTGACCCTCAGTCACAGAGACAACTCGTCCTCCGTACTGTCGACAATCTGCTCAGGATTGAAACGGAGCAAGGCACCCTGGCGGCAATCTTCGAGTCGCAGCCCAAAGTAGCCTTCCCCTTGGTGGGTCACCCGCAAGGCCGCCCAAGACAGGATCAAGGGCTCGAGCCAACAGGACGCACACACACTCTCGCAGTCACCAACGCATCAACCTCAAACTATGTTAACTAATGTGTAACGCTCGGCGGCCGATCGCAATCTGAATCTCGCCTCCATAACGCTTCGCTTCGGAGCCCCTTGGCCCCGCGCCCCTCAGGAATAACAATTTCCAATCGCATGGCGAGCACCGAAGCAACGCTACGCAAACGACCTTAAATAAACTCAAATTCCCAAAATGCAAGCCGATTCTATCTCAAATGCGAACACCTACCTAGACAGCGAAGGACTCATTCAAAACACACAGACGGGACTACCCATAATATACCACTACTTGAGACACACATACGACAAACGAATACTGTACGACAGAAATACACCTTCCAATAGCCCCAATCGCCGCTATACACACAAACTAACAGACTACGACCGAGCCCTTATGGCAAAGAAAAATCCAAAACGTTACTGGTGGATAACATAAACACAATACATTATATAACCGCAGCGTAAAATAAACGGAAATGTAACTCCTCGATAGTATAGTGGTTAGTATCCCTATTCTTTCTTTTTTTTCCTTTTTTTTGTTTCACTATGTAAATCATTCTTATTTCTCATATCGTATTATACAAAATGATAAGATGCTTAATACCCCGCTACCGCACGCCCTCCTTCAACCCCTCCTAACAGTCCCCCCACACACCCCACTTAATTTACCCGGACACAAACTCCCCGATACGGAATATATACCCTGATAGCCAGGTGGGCCCAGAGTGGAGGAAACGTGCCAGCAGAAAAGTTCCACGGGTGCCGGCAGTTCTGGTAATTTCTGTTGCCGGAAACAGTATCGGAACTGCCGGAATTCGTGGAAGTTTTCTGTCGCCCACGTTTCCGCCACGCGCGCCGACAGCGTACCGCCACGCGCGCCGACAGTGTACCGCCACGCGTGGCGCCACAGTGTATGGTGGATATTCCGCCACAGTGCTATACTATACTTTTGTACCCCCCACCCCCACCCCATTAATAAAAACTACATTAAATTACAATGAAAATTATTTATTTTTTAAAATTACACATTTTATTATCGATATATTAGTTAAACCTGTCTTCTTCGGTGAAGCGATGTCCTGTTCCTCGTTGCTCTTTCCTCGCCATTTGTCGGTGAGTCTATAACCTGAAAAAATTGGAAAATGTGGATTAGAATCAGTATACTGTATACATTATAATTAATTTGAGAAAATATTTGGGAGGATTAGGTTCTCCATACTCACCATAAATGTGGCGATCCGCTGCTTCTTAGCTCCCTATCTTCTTTCCCTCGGCAGTTGTAGAATCAGGAACATGAAACAAAAAGCACATAATAAAACAAATTAGTATTAATATGATTGCAGAACCACAGCGATGAAATGTTAACTACACATCATATATGATAGAACTGTGTGCAATACTTATCTTCTGCCGCTTGTCAGGAGTCGAAGAGTCAAGAACATGTAAAAGAAAGAGAAATGGAAGAAATTAGTAGCAATATGACTTTAGTATCAGAAGGATGTATTTACAAAACAAATTGCTGCATACCTTAAGTATTACCTGAATTTGCGGCGTGTACTGCACGTGTACAATAACCAGCGAGCAACTCCACAGCCACGCTTCTCGATTGGGGTACTACTGGGTGGGCCCAGGTAATCCGTTAGGGCCATAAACGAAAAAATCAATCCGCTAACCGCTTTCCTTCCCAGTTTCTTAATCCTCGAAGTCACTCAGTCAATCAGGAAACTGGAAAAAAGAGCAATAAAACAAATTAGTGTCAATATGATTACAGAACCACGGCGATGAAATGTTAACTACACATCATATATGATAGAACTGTGTGCAATACTTATCTTCTTTCCCTCCCCATCGGTTGGAGAATCAGAAACATGAGAAGTAACCGCTTTGGTTTTGGATCCCACCTCAGCATCTGTAACAGAACATCCATGAAAATCAATAAAATTTGTAACAATATCATATGTTATTATTTAACAAAATAAATACCAGATAATCAATCAAAAAATTTAAACAAAGATCTTACGTGTCTTCGCTGTGTATAATTACAGCGACAATGTAGTCTCCTGCATTGCTCGGATCAAGTACACCTTCTTCCAAATAAGGAATTTTATAACATTTAGCGCGAACTTGGGTTTTTGAAATCTTAACGCGTTTGCCACTCAAATCGGTGCAACGGTACACCTGAAACGCGGACGACCCGAGCCCAACATTATAAAAATCGCGGACCTGACGGAATTTTCGAACAATGAATTCGAACAATCGAATTTAGAGTCCCGACTCGCCTCAACGATATCTGTAACTAAGCATATGGAGTTGTCGTGCAAAATGCAACAACTATCCCTTTCGGTTGTCCCTAAAACTGTGCCACCAGCCGAAAAAGACGTGTTATTAGCAGAAACCGCTGGAACTGATTTTAATGTTGTATATACTTCGGACAATCTATTGGAAAACTGCTGCAAAAATTCACCCGGTTTTCTACAATACTTGCGGAAGATCGGCATATGATTCTCATATGGGAAAGCGGAGAATGAATCGAGGGGACCGAGCTGCCTAACATCATTCGTCAGATAGGCAGCAAACCGTGCACGTTATACGAATTAAAGGTCGGCCCATAAAAATTAGGACACCGAAGGACAAACCGTTGGAGGGCCATCTCTGCAAATTTTAATTGACGTTCGGAAAGAGCATGAGAAACGAGAATACGTACCGCGGCATGCAGGAAAAGAAAATGGATATATAAATTTCGTGGAAGAATATTGTGCAACACAACAGGTCCTGTATAGAGTAGGAACTGTCGGAATTCTGTTGCCTTATATTTGCCATAGTTTTCAATAGCCCTGGGGCGTCGAGCGAAATCGGAGGGGCAATAAGATTGAATGCTTTCGAGACGCGACGAAACAAGGGCTACCTGACGCGAATTTAATTTTGCGGATCGCAAGTACTTGCCTCCGATCTAGGCTGATAATAGTTTTCGTACTACCCCTAAACAAACTAAATGCATATATTCAAGTGGGACTTGGGATACGAGTCCTATCGGTAAATCTGTAAGAACGCTAATGCCAGGTTTATGGTGGTCCCTGTCATCGCAAGTAATGTATTCATTATCTGTTCGTAACTGCGACGACACATTAAGAAACGCGTACCGACCGCCTATCCGAGTACCCGAGATTTTACATTTCGAACAGGGGTGGCTCGAAGTATGTCCCCGGTGATTTAAAATGAGTGCCCTAGCTGGTGCATCGGCTACGAAACACCTGAGTTCTACCGGAATTTTTGAATTGTTAAATTCTATGCCGCCTTTAGAAAGAATTAATTTTACGTCTTCAACGAAATGCGAGAAAAATTGGTGTGAATCATTAGGTTTCGTCGGACCTTTATACAGGGTGAATCGCTCGCCATCGAAATCCTAAGAGGTGCCCTAGACTAAACGTCGCGGCGATAAGTCATTCACCTACAGGCTCAGCCTATGTATTGGTAAAATTTTAGACTAACCCTCGCAGCGGGCGGTAGCCGAAAACTTTACCAATACATAGGCTGAGCCTGTAGGTGAACGACTTATCGCCGCGACGTTTAGTCTAGGGCACCTCTTAGGATTTCGATGGCGAGCGATTCACCTTATAGATGCCTATTACAATTGGAGCTGATTTAGGTTGAACATTGCTAATTCTGCACTGAATTGGCCAAGCGTGAAGCGTGTTGGCTCTGTCTAAAACACACCCATCGGTGCTGAAATCTAACACTAATTTTGACAAACCGGTAGCTTTAATTTTATATAAATATTCAACTATTTCGTGTTCCACGCCAAAGTGCACGTATTCGCCCGGTGGAACAGTAATCAGAGGCACTGGAGTACGCGGGGTTTGCAAAATAGTCCTAACATCTTTCGGTAAATTAGAGAAGCACGGATGTGTACGAATGACATCTAAAATTTTATTCGCGAGGGAACGAGGCAAATTAATATCTACAAAGCAGACCGCTAGTCTCTGTAGAAAAGAAATTTCATGCGAAGATACGCGAGTTTCGCTTTCAATAGTTGCGCCTGAAGTGGAAGGAAAAGAAGAAAAAGACGAAGTAGAAGATGAAGAAGAAGAAGCTGGTAGATCAACGCGAGGGCTAGGAGAAACATTACCGCGCACGTGTTCTCCAATAGCCCGAAAACCCTGCTGTAAAGAACCGCGCAGATTACTCAACACTTCCCGACGAATATTCCTACGTTGACGATCTCCCAATTGAGAAAACGACTTACGCGATACCGAATTATTGAGCGATTTTAAACCCATTTTTGCAATTTAACGCACTTTTAACACTTTCTGTCACAACCGGTGTAAGTGTCGCAAGAGACTGGCAAGCGATGCTGCCCAAAAGGGGTACCGGGCCCAGGTAATATTTTATGGCCCGCCGCTGATTCGCAAAATATGGGATTTCCCCGACCCTTTGGTAGGAATGGCCAGCAACAAGGGTTCAACGAAAAAACTGGACAGTCTTTAGTCAGCTAACAGACAAGCAACTACGCAGATTTTTACCGCAAGCGAAATAGTGATGGATCCGAGTGCACAACAGGACTTAGACGCAGGCGTTATGGTAAGTCAAATTTCAACTACAACCGGTAAACGAGATGGAGAACGAGCAATTGTCTTAATGCGCATATATTTGTTTATTTACAGTCGCAATCCTTACTGGTGAGGCAGTCGAGGAGGAAGAAGAGGCCAAGAATCATTCTCGAGGATAACACGAACATCGAGATCGATCTGCGGGAGCTGTCCCAGTTTGCAGCAGAGGAAGATGAGGACCTGCAAGTCCAATACGCCGAACCTGTGGATAGCCAGTCAACTCAGATTACTTCGGGTGCTATGGTAAGTTAAATTTCAAGTACAACCGGTCAACGAGATGGAGAACAAGCAATTGTCTTAATACGCATATATTTGTTTACTTACAATCGCAATCCTTACTGGTGAGGCAACCGAGGAGGAACAAGAGAACAGTAACGTATGCAGAGGATACCAGCTTAATAGAAACCGATGTGCAGGAGCTTGCACAATTTGCGACAAACCAAGATGACCTGCAACATGAATATTTACAGTTACCGGATGCGCAGCCAGATGGATTTTCTTCGGGTGTTATGGTAAGTGAAATTTAAAATAAAAACAGCAAACGAGATAGAAAAGAAGAGATTGTCTGGTAATCTGTTAATACAAATATATTTTTTAACTTACAGTCGCTATCCTTACAAGCCTTTCCGAGGGATGATGCTGAGAGCCAAGAGCAGCCTGGTTGTAGCTACGAGCTGCCAAATTTAGAGCCAGAAGCGAACCCAGACATGGCTGTTTTACTCCATTTAATTCAGGAGGGTTTCCAAAAAATAGACAGGAGCCTGCAGAAACGTATGGGAAAACTGGAGCGCCAGATGAAAGAGGTACTGCTGTACATTAGAGGGCAGACATCAATAGAGGAAAAGCCTGTATTTCTGCCTGTACAAAGTGTGGCAGAATTGAGGGCAATGGATCAAATGGAGCAGGAGAAATACCAAAAATTGGTGAGTTAAAATCATGATGTGATTCGATATGTGTGATGCATTGAAACGTAAAGTGACTTCTTTCTTGCAGATTGCCTTCTTCTGTCACATCGGAGGCCTCAATGTAAGAGAAATGGCAAATTCATGTTGGAAGGAGGCAATGACTCTAGGAGTCGTCAAAGATATTAATTGGCGGGGCACCGAAAACAAATACGCACTACAGGACAGCAAACTTCTTAGTGCCATTTATGGTATAATTTACATTTTATTCTTTTACCTTTCATTTCAGTGTAGCATCCTCATCATAATAATAACCACATTTCTTTTCCAGAAGCAACGTGCCGCTCCAAAGACTTCGTCCGCCCAACGAGAGTCTCATTTGGAAACATTATGAAGGCGACTTTAAAAGCAGCACATGAGCGGCTCCGCAAAAGGATGAAACAGGACAGGCGACAACATCCACCGCCAGATAAGTGGGCTCAGAATTCACCAGAACATGTAAGTAAACGTGATTAAAAACATTTTAATAATATGCACATGTATCCTGATTGTATGTTTAAATTTAACTTTTTCTCTTCTTCTTTCACAGGTTTCGGATGACGACATGTTCAATTAAACTTTGTAATTTTTAGCTGTTATAGTTAGTCTAGGTTTAAGTTGTATTATTGTTATTTTTAGTTGTTATAGTTAGTATGTATGTATTGTCACGTGAATTTTCCTGACTTCGAGAGTTTGGACCGGCTAACCCGAATATTCCCCGTGAACAAAGAAAATGCGCGAGATTCTCTCCTCCAAAATTCCAAAGTCCAAAAAAATCCTAAATCCGTTGGGCGCCAGGCACCGAAGTGCCGCGAGCCGAAGCTCGTTCGAAATGGTATCAAATGACTCTATTCCCCACTCTACCAAAAATTAATTCGAGAATCTCTTTAATTAACGAAATCGAAAAGTCGAAATTTCTCCCAGGGGCGGACTACGCGGAATGAGTTCGATTCTATCGAGCATGGGTGGAGTGACGACACAAAACAGGAATTCCACACAAAATAAATCTCACACAATTATTCAAATAAATCCGAGAGTCGGCACATTTTATTTTCCGTCATCGCCCGAAGGCGGGATTACAAACGCGAAGATCGAAACTACAACTCTCGGTATTACACGCGGTAACGCACGCGACGCACTAGATTACATCATCCGTTACGGGAGGACTCGATTCGGAAAAGCACTACGCAATACCGGTGAAGCCGGAAAATCTTTCATAATTTCGATACAAAACGTGATTCTAACGCGTACAATTCTTCATTAAATCCGACACAAACGAAAAGGGCTAATTAAATTCGCTTACCGAATCGCTGGCCTCTCGGGAACTCTCAAATGTTTTCTCCATTGTTCTAGCTCTTACGCTCGTCCTCTCGCTACTACGATCGCTAATCGATCCTAATGTCGACGTAAGACTGAGCCCGCGTGCTCGGCAATTACGCCGTACATTCGGTACGCGCATGCTTAGGAGCTTTTCCCGCGACGCTGGTGGTGACATCACTACGAGTCCTGTCGATCCTCCACAGATGTCGGCAGGTGGTCCTTTTTCAGGAGGTCGGCGGCTGGTGGTCGCCGCTCGCGGAAACTCTTGCTGCGGCAGGCTGGGTGGGGAGAGATCGGCCCTCAGGCGTCCGCGCCTCGATCCCCCCGGGATCGCCGTGCCCCGCGTGGGTCACCAATAGGGGTGGCCCAACACGGAGGCTCCGCAGGGCACCAGTGTCGCACCTCCGGCTCACGCACGCCGGGGTGAGCGTTCCCGTGGCCCCGTGGGCCCACTGACCCCTGGTCCGCGGCGGGAAACGTTCTCTAGGGAGGATCCCCCCGGGATACCTCCCCCGTCCTTGCGCCCTGAGCGCCCCTCCTTCTCCTTTCGCCGGTGCTTCCGCCGTCTCCCCTGGCAACTCGACTCAGATCGTGCGGGAATTAGCATCGGTAAATAATTAACGGAAGGCCCCGAGAGTAGTTTCGCGTCTGTTTATTGTTATTGTTTCCCTATTTTGTGACGTTGTCGGAACTGCAACGTCACAGTATGTATGTATATTTCAATTGATCCCCTCAGGGTTACAATTCTCGTTTAACATCTATCCTTAGTAACTATCCGCACGCTCCCCCTCATCCTGGGCTTCCGGTTCCACACTCACTCCTTCTCTCCCTGTCGCATCTTCTCCCCCCCTCTCTGACCCTTCCCCTCTTTCCCTCTCCGCCCTCCTCCTTCTCTCCTCCATTTCCCTTAGTCACCCCTCTCCTTTTCCCTGTTCCCCTAATATCTCCACCACCTTCTCTTTCCACTCTCCGTTTCCCCCGCCCCCGTCATTACATCTCTCCCAGACGTGCTCCCACGATTCCTCCTCTCCGTAACATACCCTACATCTCTTCCTCTCCTCCTCCACCCAGTATCTGCTTTCCGTCACTTCATTCCCAGCCTCCACCTTAATAACCTCCTCCATCTGCTCTCTCCCCATCCTTCTCTCAGGTAGCTCGGCACTCCTCCCCCTTTGATCTCCTTATACCATCTGTTGCTTCTCGAGCTCCGAATCCTTTCCCACCTTTCCTCCCTCTCCCTCTCCCTTTCCCTTTTTTCCACCTCCTCCCACTCCCACCCCCTCAGTCCAGCTCTCCTCTCCATCTCTTCCTTCTCCACTCCTAACTCCCTTAATCCCGCTAACCTTTCCGTCTCCCACCTGGACAGTCTATCCCCCCCCTATCGCTCTTTCTCTAATCTCCACCCAACATCTTCTGGCCCACTCATTTCCCCCTCCCTCTTCCAATTTCCTCTCATATGCCCACGCCCTTTTATACGCCCATGTCCTCACTTTTTCCTTCTGTACTTCCTCCCTGATCATGTAGCCCGGCGTCCACCTCTCCACCCCCATAACACATCTCAGGAACCTCTCCTGTACCGCCTCCACCTGAGCCCATTCCCTCCACCCCCACACTTCTGCCCCATATTCTATAACTGGTTTTACCAGCCCGTCCCCCATCCATATCCTCTTTTCCCACTCCTTCCCGTACCGCCTTTTCCCTATCCCCCACACTTGCCCCATCACCACCGCTGCTCTTCTCACCCTATCCCTTAGCTGTCCCTCCTCCGATCCATTCCTTCTTATCACATACCCCAGGTACTTGTATTCCCTCACCTCTTCTAATTTCCGCCCCTTCCAAGCCCACACCACCTCCTTCATTCTTCCTCCACCCTTCCTACACCTCACTACTTTGCTCTTTTCTGTGTTCAGCACCAACCTCTTCCTATCCAAATAACCCTCTAATGTTTTTATCATTCTTAGCATGCCCACCTCCTCCTCCGCTAACAGCACCAAGTCGTCCGCGTACATCAATACATGCACCTTCTGACCCCCTTAGTTGTTATAGTTAGTTTAGGTTTAAGTTGTATTATTGTTATTTTTAGTTTGTAAGGTTTTAAGTTAAGTTTATTATTTGTACATAGACTATTATAAATCCTTATTTTTACTTTTTATATTTCTTACTATTGTTTTTATTTTTGTTTTAAATACTGTTACATACGAAGAATAATAATGATAAAAAGTAATAAACCACTGTTATTGTACACCTGTTTCTTTTAACCCTTTCCTTCTAAGGTTCAAACGTTATCCACTCACCTTTTAACATCTTTTCCCATCGTTCCACCTTTTTGCATTCTGTACTTGGATTTTCTTGCTGAACATTTCATTACACTACAATATATTCGCGATACTGGGAAATTGGGTTTGTTAAATTAAATTTAATTTAAGTGTCACGTTGTCACAGCACATGTAATTTTATTTCTACTCTACACTGCTCTACACATTCGCGTATGTATACATACGCGTATGTATACTATGTTGTATATACATGGTTATATATACATGTATATCGCTGGTTAGTGGGCCCATCGACTACCGCACGCTGCGGAGGCTGCTTGTGGGAGTTGTAAGTGTCCACCAAGCTATAAGCCGCCCTAGCCTGTGCGTGAATGGGCTTATCGCCGCGACGTTTAGTCTGGGGCATGCCTCTGATCTTACGCGGCACACGATACCCCCTGTAAATTGTTTAGTCAAAGGGAAGAACTGTTAGCTGGAGCTAGGTAGATCGGCATGGGTGTTATGGCACATGTGCAGTGTACAGCCTGTACGCGGCCACATTCTGGGATTTCAAACTCTTCGTAGAATATCACTTTATCATCAGCAAATGAATTTGCATTAACAAAGAAATCATTTTTTTGTAATCTGGATAAATGAGATGAAACTACATATCTTGTACTTGGCCCACATCTTTGCATTTTGAATGCGTTTTTGGGATAAACAGTTTTCAAGAAAGCAAATATCGAACCATACTATTTTATATGATATATAAAATAGCTCACGAATACAGACGCCCTAGCCTGTGCATGAGTCGGCATGTCGCCGCAGCGTTTGATATGCGGCACGGTTTGATGTCTGGACGCTGGAGATTCTTCCTGTATATACAGGGTGAGTCAGTGATGGGTGCAATAAATCAAATCACGTATTCTGGGGGTCAATAGAAGCCTAAAACTCCGGGAACAATAAGTTGAATTCTCAACCCTTTCCGAGATACAGGGGGTTGAAATTTCAAGTTTTAAAAAATCATATCTTCCGACGGGAGAATGCTAGCGTCACGGGTCTTTTTCTAGAATGTGTGGGAGGGCCAAAGCTATGTGAAAAAAATAGAAACCATGTAAAAATTATTATTAAGTCGCATTATTATTGATTTTCTTGCAGTTTCCCGATGAAGCGGCAACATTTTCAGGTGCGAAAAAAATCACTGTCATTCTGTGATGCACCCAAGAAAATATCGCGTTATGAAAAGTTTAAAATTTTAATAAATGTAGCCAGAATATATTAATAAATGTTTTTCGTTAGAGATTCTCAATCCCGGGTTTATGGCTGCATGTGTCACTGCGGCGGTAGAAGGCTCGAAGTCGGCGTGTCTCTGTTTACCTAGGTCAGTTAGGCCCAGCTTATCTCGAGGGCCTGCTACCGAACACCGCAGTGCGAGAGAGAGAGTGAGTGAGAGTGAGAGAGAGAAAAAAGGGTCAGGTTGATGAACTCTACAATGCTGCCATAAACCTGGAGTTGAGAATCTCTAGCGGAAGACTTTCAATAATTTATCCTGGCCACATTCATTAAAATTTTAAACTTTTTATAACGCAATATTTTTTTGGGTGCATCACAGAATGACTGTGATTTTTTTCGTACCTGAAAATGTTGCTGCTTCTTCGAGAAACTGCAAGAAAATCAATAATAATGCGACTTAATAATAATTTTTAAATGATTTCTATTCTTTTCACATAGCTCCGGCCCTCCCACATATTCTAGAAAAAGATCCGTGACGCTAGCATTATCCCGTCGGAAGATATGATTTTTTTAAACTTGCAATTTCAACCCCCTGTAATTCCGAAAGGGTTGAGATTTCAACTTTGTGTTCCCGGACTTTTAGGCTTCTATTGACCCCTAAAATACGTGGTTTCAGTTTGGCGCAAGGTCACTGACTCACCCTGTATACATTATATCGTATAATGTTTGGTTCTTGTAAATTATATTTATTACATGTTTATATTGTAATTCCTACTTGTAAGATTTTATTATTCTTGTAATTATAGTTCCGGTAGGTACATCAGAAGTGTGAGGTAAAGTTTTACCAGTAGGATTTACAATATAAACATCTAATAAATATAATTTACAAGAAAGCAGATATGGAACCATATTATTTTATATGTTATACAGTCGATCACATAAGTATTCGGACACTTTTTGAAACAGTGTAATTTTTTAGGTAATAACCCAAATGACACAAAATTGATTGTGGCGTTAGAACAAAAGGTCTTCTTCGTGATGGCGATAAATTTTGTGAAATGTTATTTTTTACTAATTATAAGGAAAAAGGGAAATGATAAATTTTCAACTTTTCTATGTGAATATTTTTTTAAATTCTAATACATAGGTTTAATAAATAGGAATAAGTTACAGGTGCCCTATAAATGTCATCAAAATCGATTCACGATGTAATGAGTTATGATTAATCAAACACACCTAAATTGATCGATTTTCATGATTTCTGACGACAAATCAAGATTTTCCATGCGTTTTGAGCTTCTTTGATTGATCATAACACATTACACCGTTGTTCGATTTTGACGAAATTTATAGGGCACCTATAACTTATTCCAATTTATTAAACCTATGTATTAAAAGTTAAAAGAATATTGAGATAAAAAAGTTAAAAATCTATCATTTCTTCTTTTCACTATAATTAGTAGAAAATAAATATTTCACAAAATTTATGAAAGACATCACGAAGAAGACCTTTTGTTCTAACCTCATTACCAATTTTGAGTCATTTGGATTATAACCTAAAAAATTACACTGTTTCGAAAAGTGTCCGAATACTAAATTGACCGACTGTACATTAATTTTGTGTAATTTGCAACTCTGATGCATGTTAATCATTACTTTTTATACAAACTTATGTACGATATACTATATGCAGCATGTACATACATTATATCGTTTAATGTTTCGTTTCTTGTAAATTATATTTATTACATGTTTATATTGTAAATCCTACTGATAAAACTTTACCTCGCACTTCCGATGTACTTACCGTAACTATAATTACAAGAATTAGTGTTTGAGTTTGTTGGATTGGAGGTATTCATAACACAGATAAGTTTTGGCCATGTACACAATCCTTAGGAGTATGATGAGATTAAAACACACTTTACGTTTAGACTCCCAGGTTTGGAGCCCTCTTTAATTATATTACAACATACTGTCAATAAAAATAAAAAACAAACATGAAAAATCTTATCCGTCTCCTACATTTGGCATGAAGCATGGGACTAGAACAAAGTGCGCAGGGAAAGTCGTAAGTATTAATGCTAATTTACTTTAATCGAAGGATGACGGAAAGCTTTCAAACATGAACTTGTGAGTTCAAGCGAGCCTGGAACGCTTGCATACAATAAATGACATAACGAGGCATAAAATTCTATATCTTAAAGAACAAAACTTGTAAACCGTGACGTTCCAATCCTATATGTTGACAAAGTCCTATGTAAAAAATAAAGGAAGTCCAACAAAATATTAATTACTAAGATTATAACTATGTTTTTATTATAATTTATATAAATACGAATATTTCTATGAGGCCGATTTTGGTTTAGTTTGTAAAAGTTTCTGTTATCTTTGTACCGAAGTATTCTGCAGTAAGCACTATAGTAATTCGTAAGATTAATTGTTGCTACATACACTCCCCTTCATAAAAGTTCCAAACGTTGCATTGTTAAAACTGAAACAATTGAACAAAGTTGATAATCGGAGGGGTACGAATACTTATGTGATTCACTGTACATACGTTTATTATTATCCTAGCATTTCCAATACATCGCTTAATTGATCTGCATAGTAATCTGGCAGAATTAGTTCTTTGTTTCCTGTATTAGATTTCGACTCATCAAGAATTTCTGATTTCATAGTAACGCCACTTAAAACTAAAAGCGTTTTAAATCCACATTCTCTTCCAAGTTGAATATCTGTCTGACAACTGAAAGATATAATAATTGGTACACATAAAAGATTCTGGTTATTTTGAATTAAGTTAGCAATAAGGTAATGTGCATACTTATCACCGATCATCAGAGTCCTTTCTGGATTAATGACAAACTTATTCATAATATAACTAATAAGAAATTGTCCTGGCTTTCCCAATATTACCGCTTTCCTATTAGTAGCCACTTCAACAGTTCGAATGAAACATCCAGTTCCTAGGAAGAATATTTTCATACAAAACCTTATTCTAATAATACTTAATATATCTTAAGCATTTTCATTAATCGTAACAGTGTTTTCACCTGGAAATTTGTTGCTATTGGGTGACGGCCTTTCGGTATCATAGTTTGTACCAATAAAATGAATGTTTGGATTAGACAAGTAGGTAGCAGCTTTCAAAAGTTTTGGATAACTGAAGTGTTTATCGAAACCAATGATAACAGCTCCGACTTCTGGATCAGGTTGGAAATTGTTAAGCATTTCCAATTCGTCTCCTTCCATGATATCTGGCTATAAGAAGAATGATAGAAATATATAATCACAATACTTAATTGCTCTACATAATTACTACAAACGTACAATAGATTTTATTTTGAAGCGTAAGTACTTACCCCTGTACCGCAATGTTTAATGCCTAATGCATCTAGTTCCTTAGTAATCCCAACGCTACCTATAACATAGGCTTTTTTATCGAAACTTCTTTCTTTGAGATACACACCAGCTAAGAATGATGTACAGACGACATCTTCCTGAAGCCAAAATTTATTATAATAAAATGTTATGTAACTTCTTGAACGCTATCGCCCATTTTCTAATATTGCTTACCATCGTAGCCGTATAGCCTAAGTTTACGCACTTATCAACAAACTCTGATCTTGTTTTTGTATTATTATTTGTTATGTAAAAAAACTTTTTCCCTAAACGTTTCAATTCTCCTACGGTTTCTGGTGATTTTGATATTGCTTCTGTCTCTCGCCATAGCACACCTGCAAAGTACTTCAAATACCATTTCATTCGTACAAATGTCAAACATAAACAAAACTATTTAAAGCTTAAATTGTCCTATGGTTAACTTCACTTAACATAAAAATTGCTATAACAATCATTAGAGAGAGGGATAGATACTTTCTAAAAAATGATACTATGCTTGTGAAGTATTTTAAAATTTACCATCACAATCTGAGAGAATTACATCAACAGAATTCATAAGATCTTTAAACTCTTCTTTGGATAAAGATTTTATATGTTTTGGAACCATTGTGTATTTAGATTCCAAATGATGTAGCTTGGATAAAGTTGAATATATTTTCCGTCGCAAACTGTATTCACCGAACTACGAACTTGATTTAGGAATTGCCGAGTTAAAACTATGATATCAAGTGTGGCAGAATAACTGACAGCAGTTAACTAACCGTAACCGGACAAAACACAACTGAATGATGTGAGTATAAGCAAATCAAATTCGACCTTGCTTATACTCATTGCATAACAGGTGCTGCGATATAGCGTGACCTGACAAGTTGTATGACTTGCCAAGCACGCATTTCTGATTTGCTAATAGAGCGATTCCACGCCAAGTGATCACGTATATTATTCATGTTTGGTACTTGATAGCCAGATCGATGTAAGTCCATCGGGTGGTGTCACAGTGATGTTACGCGATGGCATAATATATGGTTCATGTTGAAAACATATAATTTTATATGCTGCGGTAGTCAACGATGGTAAATGACTAATACATATATGAGACTGTAGAGCGGACACTTCAGTGCAGGGCTACTCGGACTGAGTGCTGCGCCGCCAGTTATCGCACACGGGAAATTACAAGAGGAATGCGGATGTGCTTTAGGTGCCATATTCTCGAGATGGAATGGCACTGTCGCGGGAAGCTTAAACGAAATAAGCTATCATCCAAACCCAGGAACCGAATTAAATCAGTTTAGATGAATACTATTGTAATGTATTGAACTTTGTATAATAAACTTATGGTTGTAAAATAAACTAATGATTGTAATATAAAAGCAGAGCCTGTAAAAGTCGATGAATATTTAATTAATTATTTTCTTTGTATTCTCTAGACAATTCTGGCTTAATCTATCTATTCACTGCTTTTTTACGCCTACGCTATATCTGATATTTTTAGCGGGTAATTGCATGCCGTTAATATTATGCATTGCAGCGATAAAACACTATGTAGTTCTGTAAGAAATATTTATTGGAATTAGCTTGAAATCAGCGCCAAGCTATTGCTAACATCAGGTTGCTAAGCAACGCTGAACACGTGCTCGTCATTTGACATTTGTGATCAGCTGTGTGTTCTGCTGTGGGTTGTGATCGTGTTATTAATAAGTGCAGGGCAGTGATTAATCTAATTGATAAACATACACCAAACTGAAGGCAACCTAAAATAAGGAAAGTGATGAGGGGGGAAATAGTGAGAAGTGCAGAAAGTGGAATACAAACAAAGGAGTGAAAAAACTCGGAAGACTTTATCATGTACTTCGTCAAATGGATGTAACAATTGCAAAGGATAAGTATTAATACAGTGTTTAAATCTATGGGATTTTACGTGGAAGACTTGTCTACCTTGACTTGCTTTTATTTCAACACGCGTTAAGGCGGTAGACACGTTATCTCGTTTCAAGATCTCAAGTGATCTCGCTTTTCGCACAATGTATGCGAAAGAAAAGGATCGCGCTATGCTGCGGTCCAAATAGTGTTGTTTGCGATTCAATTTTTCTATTCCAAAAAATAAAGTAATCGAGCTCGGAATAGCGAATTGGAAAGGTAAAGATTGAAACTTTTTCGCTCTCGGAGCAGATTTTTGGAATTTTGCCCCAGATTAACGTAAATCCGCTTGAAATACGGGACCAAAAATCGCAGATTGCTCCAACTTTCGACACTAATATTTCCGAATATAAACAAAATTTCGCTACTTTACGTAATCTACAGGACACTAGTGTTTATAAATACAGTAAAGGTAGGGCACTTATACACGTAGTATTCTCTGACGTAAAGGGTTATGTGCAACGTGTTATATGCCATGGCGCCCGAAGTATGCCGGTGCTGGAGATTCTGTTGAGGTCCCAATGGAACGTATTTTATATTTTTTTTAAATCTGTTTCTGTAATTTCAGTGATAGAAAACATTATATGATTCAAAGTTTCTTTGGCGCACATACTTGGCAGACATTAATTTCACTACTTTTTTACGCCATAAAACCAAGATATATACACTTCGCGTCAAAATTAATGATCTCCTTCATCAGGTCGAAAATTTGTCGAAGTTTGCGCAGCTGTAACTTCGTCAAAAAAATCGTAAAATTATAATTTTTTAAAAAAAATTAAAGCTTGAAGTCTCTGCTTTACAACCGTCTACTTGAAATTTAGATTGTGACTAAAATTGCGGCAGGAGCCCATGAAATATGAAGCCATATTTTTCTTGCAAAAATTTGCAAAGCTCAGCAACCTCCACGGGGTCAGGTGATTTTTTTCGAGCACGCGGTTTACGGCATTCGAAAGCCTGAAGTTTTACGTTTAATTTTTTAAAAAAATGAGTCGGCGATTTTTTTGCAAAGTTACGGCACTTTGAATGGAAAGTGAGCCGCTGACATTAGAGTACTCCAAAGTACACCACGAGGAGGTTGCACAGTCGGACTTGTACCTCATATGTGAGTGTCTATGTACTGTCTAGTGTGTTTGGTGTCTGCATGTGTTTTGTGTGTAGTGTGTGTATAAGCTCATACTAGTAGTCGTCTTAATTGTGGAGTTTAAAATCGGGTATTGCCTCCTCGTTGTCTTAAGACTTCTTCACATCGTTCTCGCATATTGATACAACTTCGAATGAAAAGTCAGCCGTCGACATTGAAACAATCCAAGGTATTGCTACCCCACATTTACCAGAGAATAACGCGACAGGTCGTTCGCGTTGTGACCCGCTAATACACTCTGATTGTTACTTCAACCTAACGTTGACATTCGTTAATTTACTTGGCTGAGTAGTCGTGTTTCGGAACTCGAATTTTTTAGATGCCGCGACGAACATTAATGGAACCGCAAGTAGCGCAAATTGTTGCTCTCTTAGAAGATGGTAGGACCCAACGTGAAGTGGCAAGACGTTTTCAATTGATCCAGTCGGTCGTAAGCCGAGCATGGTCTCGCCACCAGGAAACTGGTCACTTTCGCAGACGGGATGGACAACGTCACAGACGAGTGACGACACCACGACAGGATCGAGCAATAGTGCGATACTTTGTTAATCAGCCTACCTCTCCGCGGTAGTATCCCAGCTGTATCTGCCCCTACAATTCGCCGAAGATTGCATGAAACAGGATACCATTCGCGAAGACAGGCAAGAGTACCTGCATGAACTGCCCGTCACCGTCGGCAGCGTCAAATTTATGCAAGGAACCATGTGCAATGGACACGCAGAAACTAGTCTCGCGTGTTGTTCACCGATGAATCGCACTTCACTCTATTCGGCAATGACTGCCGTCAGCGAGTTTGGCGTAGGGGCCATTCCACGTGAAAACGATCACTTTTGGCAGCAGGTCCTCAAATTCGTAAAAAACGTAAGAAAATACTGGGTGCTGAAAATCGCGAAAAAGTGCATTTTTGCAAAAACTTGACCCCATAAACGAATTAATATCTCCGAAACTATGGTACTTATCGCGAAGTTTTTTTTTAAACTATAGGAGAAAGAACCGCCCTTTCTGAATATATTTTTGTTTTTGTTATAGCAACCATTTTTCAACCAGAAAATTTGTTAATTAATTTTTATTTTACAAAAACGACGACGTGCTCACGCTTTTGTGGGATAGATTTCCGTGCATAAAAGTGATTGGTTCGAAATCAGGAAAGCTTTATTATTTTAATACACATTTACTCGCATTTACACTCTTACTCGCATCGCTCGACATCAACAACTGACTCCGCACTTCTTCCTTCAATTCTTCGATGCATCCTTCCATACCGCTCATTTGTTTCTCATGGCACGCACGCTCACGCATACGTGTACTCGCTCTCTGTACGCAGTCTCTCGCATGCACACGCATCTCACGCACACACATACACTCACGATATACCAGCTCCCACACTCGGCCGTCCTGCCCGAACACCTGTCCTCAGGTGTTATCACTCTCATCACCGCTATCTTCGCTCATATCGTCTTCTACCCACCTCTTCATATGATCTGCGGCCGTCGAAGTTTCACGCGGACCCTCGTGTTCTCCGATTTTCGTAACTAGATATCGGTCATTTCGCAAAACCTTTGAGACCGCATACGGTCCCAGATATTTCGGCGCAAACTTGAGCCCTGGTCGCATTTGCGTTCGGAGAATTGCGACTATATCACCTTCGCTGTAACGGCTAGCTTCCTTTCTTTTTTTATTATAGCCCTTACGGTTTTCCGCCTGCACTTTCGCTATTTGATTCTTCGCACGCCGTCGTATTTCGTCACGGTTCTCATGGAATAACGCGATCCATTCATCTTCAATCATTTGACGAATACACGGGTCTTCTGCTAGCTGCATATGAGTTCCAAACATCACATGGAACGGTGTTGTCCCGATGCTCCAATTAGGCGTGGAGTTTAAATATTTCTGCGCCACCTCGACATGCCGATGCCATTCCTCGGGCTTGGGCGCAGACATTTTCGTGAGCAACGGTATTAATATCCGATTAACGCGCTCGACTTGACCATTTCCTCGTGGTGTACCAGTTGTTACCAATACATGGTCAATTTTCTCCTCGCTGCAGTATTCCTTGAATGCAGTCGACGTGAATGCCGTTCCTCTATCTGAAACAATTCGACTCGGGTTTCCAAAAATAGACGCCTGTCCTTTAAGACGCCGCAAAACTTCCGCAGTATCCGTGGATTTAGTGGCATACAACCAAACGAATTTGGAAAACGCATCAACTACTACAAATATAAACTTATAGTTCTTCTTCGTAGACGGGATCGGTCCAAGATGGTCTATGTGGTAAGTACGTAGCGGTACTTCACCTTTATTTATGGAGTGCAGCAGGCCCTCCTGCTTCCCTCCTTTCTTCTCTGACAAAATACAACTTATGCAATTGCGCACGACCTTTTCCACCTTCTCTCGCATCTTAGGGAACCAATAATCCCTTTTTAGTAGAGTCTCCGTTTTTGCAATCGAAAAATGCCCTTTTTCGTGCAGGCGCCTGATCACTTGCGTTTGCATCAATTTCGGCACCACCACCCGAATATCGCCATCGATCTTCCTAAAGAGAAGGTTTCCTTTTACCGTATAATCGCAGTTTTGATCACGCTCCGCCAACGCAAACATATTCTTTATCTCGCGGTCCGTATGTTGTGCTTTTCTTAACCTTGCGATTATGCTATCCTCGTCCTCGGTAATCGCAAAACAGGTCGGAAGAGGATTTCTACTGAGAGCATCTACGTGCTGCATGCTCTTTCTTGACCGATGCTCGATAGAGTACTCAAATTCCTCAAGGAAAAGAGCCCAGCGCGCGACTCTTACGCACAAATCTTTTTTGTTCATCGTAAGGGTGAATGCACGACAGTCCGTAACGATTTTAAACGGCACACCCAGTAGGTAGACGCGAAACTTTTTCAACGCCTTTACAATCGCCAACACCTCGAGTTCGTAGCTCGTGTATTTTTCCTCGTGCGCACTTGTTTTACCGCTGCTGTAATACACGGGGTGCAGGGCACCGTCATCGCTGTCTCGCTGGAGAATGATCGCACCATACCCATACTTACATGCATCCGTATGCAATTCGGTCTCGGCTCGGACGTTGTACAGTCGCAATACAGGTTTTTCGCACATCGCGGCCTTTAATCGCTCAAATGCATCACGCTCTTCATCGCCGAAATGAAAATCCACATTTGCTCGTAACAAGTTTGACAGGGGCCGCGCAATCAATGAATAAAATGGGATAAATTTTCGGAAATACCCCGTCAAACCGAGAAAACCTTGTATCTGTTTTACCGTCTTAGGCACAGGGAACTGCATCACCGCCTCGGTTTTTCGCTCGGATGAACGCACTTTTCCATCCTCGATGATATGCCCTAAGAATTCTACTCGCGGTTGGAGAAAACGGCACTTCTCCCAATTAATATCTAAACCGAAATCGGCCGCTACACTGAAAACCATTCGCAATCTCTCTAATCCTATTTCGCAATCTGGAGAGGGTATAATCAAGTCGTCCATATATGTCAAAACTACCTTTTGTGCTATTAACTCTTTGAAAACCGCATTTATGAATTTTTGGAACACTGCTGGCGAATTACAAAGTCCAAAAGGGACTCTCAAAAACTCATATTGCCCATCCGGAACTATGAAGGCGGTGTATTTCT
Source organism: Trypoxylon attenuatum (assembly GCA_963989405.1). Taxonomy (NCBI): domain Eukaryota; kingdom Metazoa; phylum Arthropoda; class Insecta; order Hymenoptera; family Crabronidae; genus Trypoxylon; species Trypoxylon attenuatum. The sequence continues at coordinate 12,923,806 of OZ022492.1, read as the reverse complement.
GACTATTTTTGTCGACGGGCACATGGAAAAACCGTTTCGCAAATCAAGTGTGCTGAAAATCTTTGCACCTTGCAGCATATCCAGCTGATCTTCTATGAGGGGAAGCGGATAGCGATCTTTGACGATTTTCTTATTTATTTGACGATAATCTACGCATAACCGATTTGTCCCATTTTTCTTTTTTACTATCACAACAGGACTCGCGAACTCAGATAGCGAAGGTTGAATAATTCCATCGCGTAACCATTCTTCGATTTGTTTGTTGACGTTGTCCCTCTCCAAAGGAGACAATCTCCTTGCCCTCTGATAGACCGGTTCCTCGTCTTTTAAAACTATTGACATATTTATTCCGATTTCACGTGTCTTGCTCGGATTATACGACTTAATCATACTTTCTACCGCCTCTCGATGTTTCGCATTTGCAACGTCTAATTCCACCGTACTTGTTTCACACTCAATGAGAAAAATTTCAGGTAGGTCGTGACGCTTATCAAGTTGCTTTAATTTTTTCATGGTAATATTATTTTCTCTAATACACGTTTCTACTGTTCGTAAGAAATCCGCGCCTATTAATAACTCAAAACGCATTGTATCGTCTGGTACCACGCGAATTAAAATGGGATACGACTCCCCGTCAATCGTAACTAGCGTGTGGAACTCGCCTAACGTCAGGTTATTGTTCCCTGCTCCTACGCCGCGAAATTGTATTTCCGTCCGCTGTAATTTCGGCGCACCGATCTCAACGTACTTGCTCGCACACATCAAGGACAGATCGCTACCTGTATCGACTAACGCTAACAATGTCGAATCGCTTATCGCCACGCTCTTGTAATACTTGCCGCCTACAAACTGCGAAGTCGTACAGCTGACTTGCGCCTGCCCCTGTTGAGTCCTCCTCGGACACGCCGCCGATAGATGGCCGAAGTCTTGACACTCATAGCACTTAGGCCCCTTGTGCTTCGTTGGACAGTCCGCTATCTGGTGGTTCCTCGAACCACAACTCTTGCATCGCTGCAGCACTGCGCCCGTTTTTGATACGCCTTTGTCTTTGGCGACGTCTTTCCGCGGCCCCCCACCAACGCGTTTCACCTCCGCAGCACTGCTCCACTTGCACCGCCATGACACCGCTTCAAATGCTTTCAACAACGCTGCTTTCGACGTAAAGCAGTGTATGCGCGCCTGATCACGAAGATCGGGGTCGGGAATTCCACGAATCAAATTCGAAACTATTTCAGATTCATCAATGGGAACGCGGTTCGCGAGAATCACTTTTTGGTGGAAATACTCCTTAAACGATTCACCACTTCTCCACACACGCTCTTCAAACTTTATTCTCCGGTCCGCTTTTTCTTCCACGTCGTCAAACATCGCTTTTATCTCGTTGAGCAGCTCGTCACATGGGAGAGCAATGTATTCCGATCTGGACCGAAACCATTCCACCGCTTTTCCCCTAAGACGCGCCACTATCACGTTCTTCGTATCACGCTCCGAAAGATTGTACGTGTCTCTTAGCCAACGCACTTGGTTTTCCCAACTTTTGAATGTTCCGCTACTCCCGTCAAAATGTCCTAACATTTCAATGATCGATGTTATCCTCGGCGGAGGATTATCTGCCACTAAATTCGCCACTGGAGTTGTCGTGGGCTGCACTGGTTGACCAATGTTGAGTTGTTGCATTTGCCGCATGAGTTCAATTTCTCGACGCGCCAACGACAATTCGCGTTCCGCCAATTCCTTCTCACGACGCAACATTTCAATTTCCGCGTCTCTTCTCGCTTGAGTCTCGCTGTTCGTTCGCATGGTGTCCCTACTCGCTTGCATCTCGCTGTCTCCGCTTGCTGTATCCAGCGTCGCTTGAACACCTCCATTGGCATTCGCTTGTTCGCCTCCCTCCGGGCCACCCCCGAAATCTAGAAGATCTCGCTCTCCGGTGTCCGCTGTCCAACTCCCTGATGGATCCATCGCAAATAATCTTGTAATGAGCTCCGCTTTCACCCCAGTCGTTAGTGCACCTCGCGACTTGAGTTTCTGCTTCAGCTCCGCGACCGAAAAATCTTGAGGGGGTCTGGACACCATTATGCACCGGACACGCGCTTGCACATAAGCTTTCCGACACGAACTCTATCACTTAATACGCACTGGCTACGTTATGGCCTATCCCGGCTGAGCCCCCAAAAGTTGTGGGATAGATTTCCGTGCATAAAAGGGATTGGTTCGAAATCAGGAAAGCTTTATTATTTTAATACACATTTACTCGCATTTACACTCTTACTCGCATCGCTCGACATCAACAACTGACTCCGCACTTCTTCCTTCAATTCTTCGATGCATCTTTCCATACCGCTCATTTGTTTCTCATGGCACGCACGCTCACGCATACGTGCACTCGCTCTCTGTACGCAGTCTCTCGCATGCACACGCATCTCACGCACACACATACACTCCTGATATACCAGCTCCCACACTTTTAAAAATCTGAAAAAAATATGTTGTTAGTTGGACTTTTCTCAATCTCTATACTAAATTTGGTTTTGTTCTTTTCATAATTGTAATCAGGGTGGAGCTCCAAAGGGAGTCAGGTATGGTTCCAAGCGCCGCGCACTAGAGAATAGGGCCTCGGATCGGGTCCATACCACACCTATATTGTTGATTCTAATGAATAAGTGGATGTTGGGAGCTTTTTTACGATTGCTGTTTATCGTATTATTATCTAGTGTTACCAAATAATTTATAGTACAATAATTTATGTTTTTTTCCGTCTTTTAAACAAACTGTGATCTGGTCGTTGATCAGATCACAGTTTGGTTACAAATTATTATTAATTAGTAGTGATACATGCAGCCATAAACCTGGGATTGAGAATCTCTAGCGAAAAACTTTCAATAATTTATCCTGGCCCTATTTCTTAAAATTCTAAACTTCTTATGACGTGATATTTTTTTTGGTGCATCACAGCATGTCTGTGATTTTTTCGTACCTGAAAATGTTGCCGGTTCATAGAGAAACTGCAATAAAATCAATAATAATGTGGCCTGATAATAATTTCCCCCACGTCGTTTCTATTTTTTCCCAGTTACCTCGGGCCCTCCCACACATTCTAGAAAAAGACCCGTGACTCTAACATTATCCCGTCGGAAGATATGACTTTTTAAACCTCGAAATTTCAACCCCCTGTAACTCTGAAATGATTGAGATTTCGCCATTTTACTATAGGACTTTTCGGGTTACATTGGCGCCTAGAATACGTGGCTGAAACGGGTATACAAGTCACTGAATCACCCTGTATATTAGAAAAATGGAATTATTCCGAAGCGGATATCCCACATATCAAGCACCAAATTTCTATTCTGAAATCTAAGTTTAAAAGTGAGCACAAAAATTGACAAATATGTCAGTCGTTTACGTTGAAAATGGGGCAGTCTATTCATATACGAATCAAAATATTAAAGAGTTTACGTTGAGTTAACATTAAAAATATCGGTAACAAATAACACAGCAGCATAATGTTTTTGAATATCTGAAGATGTTAAATTTATCATCCCTCTTAGCATAATCATTATTAATTAAGAAATAATATGTTCTGTATCATTATGAGTAGATATACACCACCTTCTGAATAAACGGCTCATCATATTCTTAATGTTAACAAAATGCATGTCAACAAATGCATGTTATACAAAATATTATAATTGTAGGGAACTGGATAAAGGCGAATCGCACAAAGCGGACCTTCTTACAAACGAATGAGCAATGGCTGAGTGAAAGCATCAGTTTTGCCGTAAGAAGCAATATTCCTGGACGACCACAAAAATCATTTTCGGATTTGAGTGAGCGTAGCAAGAGGCGAAAAACAGAACCGATCCTAAAATCCACGGATGCAGATGAGCTCATGTTCGCAACACAGATGAAACTCCGAGACACGGCAAGAACAGCTGCATCCACAATTCTTAGGGATCTAACAAATAATCCGAGTAATGTTAAATTATACAAAAAACAACTTCCGGATGCAGCAGTTAAGTCCATTTCAAGCATTGTACATGTTTGTGGAAGCCGATCTCTCTCGGCGACAATATGAGATTATTCGGGCGCAAAACAAAAAATTCTATCCGTGTTACACGTTACTATAGAAGGCGGAAAAGCAATGTTATCCTGTCATAGTCATTTAAAATAACCGGAATATCAGCTGAAATAGCATTGCAAGGTCGTCTTAATCATACCGTGTGTTTAGAGTAAGGGTTGTAGGGTAATCGAATATTCTAGCTATTATCAGTAAATAGCTATAAGTAAGCACTGCACGGAAGATATCTCTTCCAACGAACGTCCCCTCATGTCTCTCGCACTTCGGGTTCAAACTGTTCGTGCCCACTCGATCCTCTTTCGGGCCTTGCGTCGAAACATTGTTTACAATAGTCTCTACGCACCATCGGTATGCGGAATCCTTATCTCCAGCTGCGAGTGTTAGGTTCGAGAACCCCGCGGACCTAGGGGATGCCAGCCACGCGCGGGGTTTGGGAGGAAAATTACTGCGACATCTTGGCGCGACTCGTCCTTGTTTTTCCGGGCTCTCGTTCTGGGTCCTCGGCAGGGCCAGTCAGTCTTTTCTGCCACCTCGTGAGTAACACTTCGCCTTCCTCCAGTGATTCGTGGCCTCATTCTCGCTAATTTCTCGCCCTTGGCCAACTGGCGTGCTCTCGAGTTCTCGTTCACCTTCGCGCAAGGTATCGGACGTTATTCTCGTAAAGTCGTACGTGGCAAGAAATCGTGGGGCTGGTGAACAGTGTCTCTCCGGCCGTGACCGCTCAGTCCCCTTCGCGGACACGCGATCGGACCCCTGTGTCCGCCCGGTCAGTCAGGACCTTAAAGTTCGCCGTCCTAGACGGACTCGGCCCCTAGCGCCATCCGCTGTGATCAGCATTGTGACGAGCGGGGTGACGACCCCCTCGAGCTCCCAGAGCTAAGGCCTACTCAGGGCATTGGACCCTCGCGTCCACCCCAGTCACCGGTGCGCCGGTTGTACTGACAAACGTCGACGTCATCGGAGAGCTGCTGCTGATCATCACCACCACGAGTTCATCACCAGTAATTTCACGTATAACATTGAATACGAATCCGTCGGAGAGTTCAACGAACCGATAAGTCTCTCTTTCGCTAAATTGCCATCGGGAAGCGCGTCTCTCGAAACACCGCGTTAAGATTGATAGAGTACGCAAAGGATATATTTGAAAATTTACCAGAACTACAATTTGATTTAGAACCCATATCGAAATGGGGTTGCGATGGCTCAAAACAAATTGAATATAGGCAACAGTTTAGTGACAGTAGCAGTTCCAATGAGCATATATTTCAAAGTTAGCTCGTGCCATTATTACTTACTTCAAGATATAACGGCAGAGATATTATTGGTATTGAGAATACGTATTAAGACAATCATGAATATAGGGACAGGCAGGGCTGATCACTAGAGTTTACTACACGTTTTTCTTCTCCTTTTTACTACTCACTCCAGAATAAACTCTCTTTATTTGTCATTAGTAGGAACTAAACTTTCAAATGTCTTTGACTAATAGGAACAAAACTATATCACTTCTTCCGTTACAAAGAATTAACATTTGGTAAGATACAACAGTACAAAAGAATCTATACACTTTGATAGTTGTATTACACGTCTACTCTCAATCTCGTCTTGGACAATAATGGCAGAGCAAACGGACTTTTCCGTCTTGATCCTAAAACAAAAGAAACTCTTGCGCATCTAGCTGTCGCTAGATGGCACAGGCGGACTTGTAACGGACTACTTTAATAATTTGGAAAAATCCTTTACCGTCATCACCCCGTTTTTGCCGCCCGATACGCATACGGTTTGTAAAAGAAACTCCAGAAACCACCAAAAAAGAGGTCAATGACATAGAAACACAAATATGCAATTTCATTCAAACTACGACTGACAACCCAAAAAATATAACAGTTAAACACAAGGTATTATTTACAATGCTGGATGCGAAGGTTTGCAATTCAGTTACCAACACAAAAGCAACAAATAAGTGTTATATATGTGGAGCTTCCTCTAAAGAGTTTAATAATTTATCGACAGTACATGCCCCTGGAACTGCGACTTTACAATGCGGTTTATCCATCTTGCATGCAAGGATTCGTTTCATGGAGCACTTATTACACGTTGCGTATAAATTGCCAACCAAATTTATGACGAATTTAGACTGCAAACGGAAGTTAATGTTGAGATTCCTAAACAAGGTTTCGGGAATACTAATGATGGAAATACCAGTAGAAGATTTTTTCAGAACGCAGACACATCAAGTACAATTACCGGTATTGATAAAGATCCGTTACATAGATTTAATATAATATTGCAAACAATTTCATCTGGCCATAAGATACATGTTGAAAAATTTGCATCATATACATTGCACACAGCCAAACATTACGTTAATTTATATCCGTGGTACCCTATGTCACCAACCGTGCACAAAATTCTTATTCATGGAGGAATAGTGATCGAGAATTGTTTGCTGCCGATTGGGCAACTATCGGAGGAAGCAGCAGAAGCGCGTAAGTGTGCATATACAGGGTGAGTCAGTGACCTTGCACCAAACTGAAACCACGTATTTTAGGGGTCAATAGAAGCATAAAAGCCCCGGAACACAAAGTTGAAATCTCAACCCTTTCGGAATTACAGGGGGTTGAAGTTTCAAGTTTTAAAAAATCATATCTTCCTACGGGATAATGCTAGCGTCACGGGTCTTTTTCTAGAATATGTGGGAGGGCCGGAGCTATGTGAAAAAAAAATAGAAATCATTTAAAAATTATTATTAAGTCGCATTATTATTGATTTTATTGCACTTTTTCGATGAAGCAGCAACATTTTCAGGTACGAAAAAAATCACAGTCATTCTGTGATGCACCAAAAAAAATATCGCGTTGTGAAAAGTTTAAAATTTTAAGAAATGTGGCCAGGATAAATTATTTAAAGTTTTCCGCTAGAGATTCTCAATCCCAGGTTTATGGCAGCATTGTAGAGTTCATCAACCTGACCCTTTTTTCTCTCTCTCACTCTCACTCACCCTCTCTCTCGCACTGCGGTGTTCGGTAGCAGGCCCTCGAGATAAGCTGGGCCTAACTGACCTAGGCAAACAGACACCCGAGCCGACTTCGAGCCTTCTACCGCCGCAGTGACACATGCAGCCGTAAACCCGGGATTGAGAATCGCTAGCGGAAAACTTTAAATAATTTATCCTGGCCACATTTCTTAAAATTTTAAACTTTTCACAACGCGATATTTTTTTTGGTGCATCACAGAATGACTGTGATTTTTTTCGTACCTGAAAATGTTGCTGCTTCATCGAAAAAGTGCAATAAAATCAATAATAATGCGACTTAATAATAATTTTTAAATGATTTCTATTTTTTTTCACATAGCTCCGGCCCTCCCACATATTCTAGAAAAAGACCCGTGACGCTAGCATCATCCCGTAGTAAGATATGATTTTTTAAAACTTGAGACTTCAACCCCCTGTAATTCCGAAAGGGTTGAGATTTCAACTTTGTGTTCCGGGACTTTTAGGCTTCTATTGACCCCCAAAATACGTGGTTTCAGTTTGGTGCAAGGTCACTGACTCACCCTGTATGCATGTATACTGTCACGAGAATTTTCCCGAATACGAGAGTCTGCACCGGCTAACCCGAAAATTCCCCGTGAACAAAGAAAATGCGCGAGATTCTCTCCTCCAAATTTCCAAAATCCAAAAATCCTAAATCCGTTGGGCGCCAGGCACCGAAGTGCCGCGAGCCGAGGCTTGTTCGAAATGTTACCAAATAATTCTATTCCCCACTCTACCAAAAAGTGATTCGAGAATCTCTGTACTTAACGAAATCGAAACGTCGAAATTTCTCCCAGGGCCGGACTCCGCGGAATGAGTTCGATTCTATCGAGCATGGGTGGAGTGACGACACAAAACAGGAATTTCACACACAAAATAAATCTCACACAACGATTCAAAATAAATCCGAGAGTCGGCACATTTTATTTTCCGTCATCGCCCGAAGGCGGAATTACAAACGCGAAGATCGAAACTTCAACTCTCGGTATTACACGCGGTAACGCGCGCGACGCACTAGATTACATCACCTATTACGGGAGGACTCGATACGGAAAAGCACTACGCAATACCGGTGAAGCCGGAAAATCTTTCATAATTTCGATACAACACGTGATTCTAACGCGTACAATTCTTCATTGAATCCGACACAAACGAAAAGGGCTAGTTAAATTCGCTTACCGAATCGCTGGCCTCTCGGGAACTCTCAAATATTTTCTCCATTGTACTGATTCCGATCTCGTCCTCTCACTAATACGATCGCTACTCGATCCAACCGTCGACGTAAGACTGGGGCCGCGTGCTCGACAATTACGCCGTACATTCGGCACGCGCATGATTAGAAGCTTTTCCCGCGACGCTGGTGGTGACGTCACTATGAGTCCTGTCGATCCTCCACAGATGTCGGCAGGTGGTCCTTTTTCGGGAGGTCGGCGGCTGGTAGTCGCCGCTCGCGGAAACTCTTGCTGCGGCAGGCTGGGTGGGGAGAGATCGGCCCTCAGGCGTCCGCGCCTCGATCTCCCCGGGATCGCCGTGCCCCGCGTGGGTCACCAATAGGGGTGGCCCAACACGGAGGCTCCGCAGGGCACCGGTGTCGCACCGCCGGCTCACGCACGCCGGGGTGAGCGTTCCCGTGGCCCCGTGGGCCCACTGACCCCTGGTCAGCGGCGGGAAACGTTTTCTAGGGAGGATCCCCCCGGGATACCTCCCCCGTCCTTGCACCCTGAGCGCCCCTCCTTCTCCTCTCGCCGGTGTTTCCGCCGTCTCTCCTGTCACGCGACTCACAGAATTCGGGAATTAGCAGCGGAAATAATTAACGGAAGGCCCCGAGAGTAGTTTCGCGTTGGTTTATTATGGTAGTTTCACTGTGCAACTGACGTTGCAGTTCCGGCAACGTCACAATACATATATGCATGTAACATATATGCAATAGAAGCCTAAATGTTCCGGAACAATAAGTTGAAATGTCAACCCTTTCCAAGATACAGGGGGTTGAAATTTCAAGTTTTAAAAAATCATATCTTCCGACGAGATAATGCTAGCGTTACGGGTCTTTTTCTAGGATGTGTGGAAGGGCCGGAGCTATGTGAAAAAATTGAAACCATGTAAAAATTATTATTAAGTCGCATTATTATTGATTTTCTTGCAGTTTCTCGATAAAGCGGCAACATTTTCAGATACGAAAAAAATCACAGTCATTCTGTGATGTACCCAAGAAAATATCGCGTTATAAAAAGTTTAAAATTTTAATAAATCTGGCTAGGATAAATTATTGAAAGTTTTTCGCTACAGATCTTTGTTATTCGCTACAAAATCTTGTAGTGTATATTAAATGCGTTTTTTTGAGATGTCAGAAAACGTATTAATTTTTAGGTACGTCATATATTCTTCGTCTAGTTTGGGAACATATAGTCTTTACGAAACGCATAGTTTACGGTCATTTGAGCCCATGGTCTCGAATTATACCTTATACATACAGGGTGGAACACCACTAGAGCGGGGGACTCCGGGAGGTGATTCTATGGCCCAAAATAAGACGAAAAAAGCTTTTGGTAATTTGCGAGTTAGGGCTTCGTTTAAGAGATATTGACAATTGAAAATTAAACATTTAGAAATTCATATCTCCGGATTGGATAAAGTAAGAATCATGGGCTTTTTTCTAGAACATGTGGAGCGACCAGAGCTATCTAAAAAAAAAAATCGAAATTGTAAGAAAATTATTGTTAAGGCATACTGTAATGTTAAAGCGGAAAGCAAGAATGTCAGAAATGAAAAAAAAAGAGTATTTTGCGCTAGTACGCGTGTCAACGAAAGACTAGATTAGAGGAAACGGAAAGGACTTACCGGATGGTGGATAGGTTGAGGAAAAAAGGCAGTCGGGATGCGGAATGGTGTAGCTGGAAGGTCTGGATCGGTGCTTGCTGTTATAATGCGCTAGAGGATTTAGTAACGTCCGAACTTGGAACGGTGGCGTCAGCGTAACAGAGTTGAGTCGTACAGGGGACTGCTTCTCTCTTGGATGCTCGAACTAGGAGCAGGAATAAGTAACTCCGAACTCGGGAATTACTTGCTCAATACCACCCCTTTTGGGTGTTTGGTTCGGACAAGGAACCAGTGAAAATATGCTGATTTGGAGTATAGCGAATTGTGAGAATGACTATTGGGGGGGCAATGACTATTGCACAATCGCAACCTGAAACACAACTATCTTGTTTGTCGTTGTAAAGGCGAGTGAGTAGACGATCGCAGGCGAACTCGCGGACGTCGCGCGTCCGTCGACAAAAAAACGTCGGTGCCCCCGCACACCTTCGCTTCGTCCCGCGGAGTCCTCTGGTCGCGTGGTAACTCCATACACCTGATCGTCAATGCCATAGCGGGTAACACATTAAATGAAACTTCAGCAGGTAGGATGTATGATCTCGAGTTTATTTTTTAACACATACTATTATTCGTTTTTCTTGGTTTGGTATGCAATTTCTGTATGAAAGCTGGTATGGACGGGTAGCTGAAAAAAATCAAGGACATTCTCTGATGCACGCTCATACACATCCAATCATAAAATTTTAATTTTTTATAATAAATGTCGGCGTGAAAAATTATCAAAGATTACGCTGCACTGCAGCTCAACCACAGATGTATCGAAATCGTTCGGTCTATGAATGGGCCTTAGTTCAAGCAGCGCCGCCAGTGAGTTCACACCCCTGCTCCAAGCGTTCTTGATTTTGAACAACATAAAGTTTCCTTACACACCCAGCCTACGAAAAGAAGCCTACACAGGCTCCAGAACAACGCAGAAAGCCGCGCAAACAATTTCTCGCAACCAAAAACCAGCAATCGCAAAACCACGCTCTTCAACTGGCCTACCAAATCCTAACCTAACTTCTAGGTTAAGGTTACACAGCGTGGGCATCAATACAACTAAGTTCTACCGGAGTGACAGTGCGAAGTGAAAGCGACACAAATCTAGCCAAATGCCTCTAAATAGGAAACCAAGAAGAAGATGGATCCCTTAAACCAGCTTTACCACACCAACCTGAGCCAACATACATACTACGCACCAAACACAACTCAACCTCCAAATGGACAGACTGAAACTCGCTCTGCACCAAACCTCGCCTGCCATGACCTGCAACAACAACATGTGCTTATCACCAACCACCAGATTTTTGGTAACACCGCAGGAACAAGCAACATGCATCTGAGCGAATAACTACAACCAACACCAAACATTCACTACCAAGCAAGCGCAAGCACAAGCCAAACCGCAGGTACACCTTAAACATCACAAGCACCAAACCAGTTTATCAATACCACGCACAACAATTCATCTGATGAATGGAATGTAGTGAACTCTAAACAGAGACCCTGGCACAACAATACCACTGATACAACAAACAACCAGACAACTAAGCATTCCAAAAACACGTACTGGCTAAGCAACCCAGTGGAAACCAGGAACTCCTTCCAATCTCTATCCGAAGACCCAAACAACTGCAACATGGACACTTCACATCCGCCAAATACCCAACCAAACACAAGTGAAACAAAGCCTCCACCAATCTACATCACACAAGTTGAGAACATTACTCCTCTAAGGGATCTACTAAATCACACAGCAGAAGGTCAATATACTATCAAGACCTTATCGAACCAGGAGGTAAAAGTGCAATCAAACAGTGTAGAGTCGTACAGGAAAATAATAAAAGAACTGGAATCCAGAGATACCCAGTTCCACACATTCCAGCTCAAAAATCAGAGAAGTTTTAAAGTTGTCATTAGAGGCCTACATCCCTCAGCCAAACCCGAAGACATCAGAAGTGAACTGGAAGCCCATGGACACAGCGTCCTAAGGATTACCAACGTACGCAACTCTATCACTAAGGCTCCAACTCCGTTGTTCTTCATAGAGTTGAAACAGCAGGAAAACAACAAAATGATATACGCAATCAACCACATCCTCCAAACAATAGTGACCGTTGAACAACCCCACAAAAAAAGGACATCCCACAATGCACCAAATGTCAAGCGCATGGTCATACCAAGAACTACTGCTCCAGGACTCCCCACTGCGTCAAATGTGCAGGTAATCACTCAACCGAACAGTGCTCCTGGAAGGAAAAATCACACCAAGTAAAATGTTTCAACTGCGGAGGTAACCACCCAGCTAGCTACAAAGGTTGTATCATCAGAAAACAACTAATACAGAAAATGTTCCCTAAAATCAGAGGCCGCCTTACCATAAACCCGATTCCACAACCGAACCCAGCCTTCTACCAGACCACACAACCAGGCAAAACCTACGCAAAAGCTGCATCCTCCACAAACCCACAAACTGCACCAGAAGCAAACTCAAGCAATAACGTCTCTCCCTCTCCATCGCCATCATCTCCCTTAGGAAAACTCGAACTCATGCTAGCACAATTAATGACTAGCATGAATACTATGATAAACCTTTTAACGACAGTGATTAACAAACTGACATAATGGCTAACAAGTCCTATAGAATCGGAGTATGGAACGCCAACGGGCTGGCTGGAAAAACCCAGGAACTTCAAACCTTCCTAATAAATAACAACATAGACATTATGCTCATCTCGGAAACCCATTTCACTAGCAAGAGCCATTCCAAAATAAACAACTACTCTCTGTACAACACCCAACACCCTAGCGGGGCAGCAATCTTCATAAAAAACAGAATAAAACACCACACAATAGAAGAAACCAAACTAGATTACCTTCAGGCAACCAGCATCATCGAAGAAGACTGGCACGGGCCCCTAGCAATCTCAGCTGTGTACTCTCCACCAAAGCACGTTATCAAAACTGACGAATAAACAAAATACTTCAAGTCTCTGGGACCAAGATTCCTTTCAGGTGGCGACTACAACTCGAAACACCCATGGTGGGGCTCAAGACTCCCCACGCCCACGCCCAGAGGAAGACAATTATTCCAAGCCATCCAGGACAACCATCTACAGACACTGTCAACAGGCGAACCAACTTATTGGCCAACCGACCCGAACAAAACCCCAGACCTCATTGACTTTTGCGTCACCAAAGGGATTGGAACACTATATATGAACATCGAATCCAACATGGACCTCTCATCAGACCACTCGCCGCTAATAGTAAACATCAACTCCAGCATCACCATGAAACCTGCTCCGCCAAATCTCCTCACCAAAAAAACCAACTGGAATAAATACAGAGAGATCCTACAGGAAAAAACCAACTGCAACATACCATTAAAGACTCCAGAGCAATTAGAACTGGCCATCCATTAATTCACCATCCAACTGGTAGAAGCAGCCTGGGAAGCCACCCCAAGACAAACTCAGTCAAACCGTCAAGACCACATCACATCCGAAATCCAAGCACTAATAACTAAAAAAAGACAAATAAGGAAACAATGGCAGCTATCTAGAAACCCTACCAGCAAAACCGAATTAAACAAAATTACAAGACAACTGAAAACCTTGCTATCTACTGAGAAAGACATAGCTATATAGAACTACCTGGAAAATCTTACCTCAACAAAAGGTACAGACTACTCGCTCTGGAGAGCCACCAAGAAGACCAAAGGTCCACAAGCTCCTATACCACCAATCAAGACAGGAAACGACACCTGGGCAAGAAGCGAAAAAGAAAAGGCAACAGCCTTTGCAACCCACCTAGCAAAAGTCTTCCAACCCTACCCAAGCACACTACCACAGGAAGAAGAAGAAGCAATACTCCAACATATTCAAGCAGACACAGGTACTTCGGCACCCCATAAGCCTTTCAAACTACACGAAGTCAGCGAAATCATAAACAAGAAAACTAACATAAAAAAATCCCCCGGTATAGATCTTGTCACAGGTAAGATGCTAGTGGAGCTCCCTCCAAAATCCAAAAGGCTACTAACTATACTGTTCAACGCGGTCCTACGTCTTAACCACTTTCTCATACAATGGAAAATCGCGCAAATTATCATGATTCCCAAGCCAGGCAAAAATCCTGAACAAGTCACCTCGTACAGACCAATCAGTCTTCTCTCACAAATATGCAAGGTACTGGAAAAGCTAATTTGTAAAAGGCTCAAGGAGCATACTCATAGCAATAATCTAATCCCACAGCACCAATGCGGCTTCAGAGGCAAACACGCGACTATTGAGCAAGTGCATAGAATAGCTAGAGAAATAAACACCTCACTAGAAACAAAAAAATACTGCTCAGCAGTCTTCCTCGATGTCACCCAAGCCTTTGACAAAGTTTGGCACGCAGGGCTACTATACAAGATCAAAGAATCATTTCCAGATAACACCTTCCTCCTCTTACAATCGTACCTGAAAGACAGACACTTCATAGTTAAGTACAAAGACGAATATAGCGACCTCCACGAAATCCACTCAGGAGTACCCCAGGGTAGCGTCATCGGTCCACTCCTCTATACCTTATACACAGTGGATCTCCCGAACTCTCCTAACACACTAACAGCCGCTTTCGCCGACGATACCGCCATACTAGCCTCTGACTCAAACCCATCAACTGCCAGTGACCACCTCCAAGAGAACTTAAATATGATGGAAACATGGCTCAAAAAATGGCGCATTCACATTAATGAAAACAAATCTACGCATGTAATATTCACACTTAAGAAACAAACTTGCCCTCCAGTCACGATAAATAACGCGACTATACCCCAGTCCGACTCAGTGAAATACTTGGGTATTCGGGTAAGGTCGACGAACTCTACAATAGCAGACCATAAAACAGGCTGAGCTACAGTGCAGCGTAGTCTTTGATAATTTTTCACGCCGACATTTATTATAAAAAATTAAAATTTTGTGATTGGATGTGTATGAGCGTGCATCAGAGAATGTCCTTGATTTTTTTCAGCTACCCGTCCATACCAGCTTTCATACAGAAACTGCATACCAAACCAAGAAAAACGAATAATAGTATGCCTTAACAATAATTTTCTTACAATTTCTATTTTTTTAGATAGCTCTGGTCGTTCCACATGTTCTAGAAAAAAGCCCATGATTCTTACATTATCCAATCGGGAGATATGAATTTCTCAATGTTTAATTTTCAATTGTCAATATCTCTTAAACAAAGCCCTAACTCGCAAATTACCAAAAGCTTTTTTCGGCTTAGTTTGGGCCATAGAATCACCTCCCGGAGTCCCCCGCTCTAGTGGTGTTCCACCCTGTATACGAAGGACAATTATCCCTCGACCCCAAATAATGCGTTTAATTTTTATTGTAAAAGATCTGAAAAAACGGTTTGGTGAGCGCAAGCAAGCGAGCATTTTCTCGCCGTCCATTGAAATTACATCGAAAATTAAGAAAAGTTCTGTAACCAGTGCTGTCAGACTTGGCCCTGAGTCGCGCATGCGCACTGTGCGAACGGGCACTGGGCCATGAGATTGCCGCAAAAAACTGGTACCTTCAATCGCCCTAAAGAAAAATCAAATTATATTGTTGTGTTCGTAGTGATTTATTAACAGGAACAAGAACCAAGCACAATTAGACTAAGGTCAGACACAACCGGTCTCTTCAATGTCTCCAGCTAGACTCTGTTGTGACCGTTGCTAACAACAGCGGGCCGTCGTCCTGACGGCCAAGCACCCTGAACTCGCTCACGCTCGACGGCAAGGTCCGACCCGCAGGCAACATCGGACTCGTAAGCAGGGACGGACGTAACAACTGCGACGACGATTCTTTCTCGCAGCCGACCGTGTTCGTCCGCGATGCCGATTTCGTTCGCAAAGTCCGTTGTTGTCAACAAGGTTACTAAGTCCGCAGACACGCACGATTCGCCGGCTCCTGGAGTGGGCGCCAGGCCCCCGAAAGGACCAAAATTGATAATAGAAGAGACCGGAAGATGTTCCGAATCGCGCGGAGAATTCGTTCATCCTCGGCCCTTTCCGACTAGCTCGTTGTAGGTCAAGGGGTCGTGCAAAGCCCGAACAAGGAAAACCAGAAAGCTCGACCGTCCGATCACGGCGGGATCGGCCGAGCGACCAAAGCAGATATCATTTAATTCAGAATTCAAAGGAGATTATTATTATTAACGCAAGTGAAGTACAACTGAACGCGGCCGAATCGCCCTGCCGCCTTAACTAACTGCTATCGCTCTTTTCACACGCGGCCACACACTCACTCGCTACCGCTTTCAAACATATTAACGGTCGCCGGCCTCTCGCGCGGCCAAATTATAACTTATTACTCCGAAAACGGAGGACTTGGTTTCCCGAAGGGAGGTAAGCCATTCTACATGGTCAAAATCTCGTCACCGGTCGGTCACCCACTTGGCCTGTTCCTGGTGAGACCTTCGAGCCCCCCCCCCCCCCCCCCCCCCCCCCCTCGAAGCCGTCGCTCTATACTTGCGACTTTGTTTCCCCGGTCAAACCTCTCCAGGCCTGTTTCTCTCAGGACCGACCCAACCACAGAATCCCCGATCGTCCGATCATCTCCGATTCAACTCTTCGAGCCGTCACCGATATCCCCCAAGAACCGCGCATAGGAGATAACGCAAGAAAGGAAGCAACGCTTACCTCGTCTGAAAATCCGTTCTTCTGCAAAATCCGTTGACTGGGGCCGAAACTCCTGGCACCCACAAAACTACTCACAACTATCGCGGCCGTTCGCCGCGCACGCCGGAAACCAAGTGAAGATCGTTTGGCTCTGGATTGGCAGCCGAAGCTCGCGCTGCCGATTACGCCGCCTAGTATAATTATTCGCTAATTAGGATCTTCTTCAGCGGCTGCCAGATGGTGGGTCCTGTCTCGATCCGCTGTTCGATCGTCTGGCGTCCCCTCCGTCTCCTCGTGCGGCTCTGCTCCCTGGTGTTTGTGATTCCGTCCGGGTGATCAAACCGGCCGGAATTGCGGATCTTAGTCTTTAATTTGCCAAAAACATAATTGGTTATTAATTCTAACTCGAATATTCTAACGCTTTTCCCCCTCTCCTGGCGTGTGTGACGACTCCTCTCCGCTGGGGTTAGTTAGACGGAGCACTTGAAAAAGTGCTACGTCACACAATATATACGCTTCAAATCACTAATTCCTTCCAAATGCGGCAATATTAATTCTACTGATAATGTATAATGTAGGGATGAGTGATAAAATAATGGTACAAAGAAAACACTCGTTATAAATGGAGAAAGGAAACAAGAAATTATTTATTTGGCAGGAAAATATCACGAATACCAAGATTCCTTGCAAAGGTAAGGGAAACCTGCCAAAACCTTACCAGTATTCATTTGACAAAATAAGAAATAAGAATATAATGTAATGAATAAATAACTATATAAATAAAAATTTACTGGACTAATGACGACTGGAAAAATCAAAGGAACTGAAATATAAGCATCAATAAACAATATGACATATATAATTGGCATTAAACATAAAAAATGAATTACTGGGCCCATGGTAATTTCCAGCCCAGCCAAATTGTAATCGTTGAACTTAAAACAGAAACTCTGTTAATAAAACAGAAACATAAATTTTGTAAAATAAAAACAAGTAATATAAATAAAAATGTAACAGTGTCACATTATTGACTAGCCAAGTAAATACCGTCGCGTTAGTATAAATCAACATCTATATTTGGTAATATATTTAAGAAAGGAATCTATTCTGCTAATTTGAATCTACAATAATTTATTTTGAACGACAAAATAATTTCAAATAAACTGTAACCGAGATTATTTACTTGCTTACTCAATTTTTACTAGACGAACCTCACAGAATACGGACTTTATGTGTTACGTTGATCATTTCATTATCGCAACGCTTGGGATATCAATTTTCTGAATTATGAAGCTCTAAATGCCGCGAATCTATTTCAAAATTTATGCAATTTATATTTGTGGATTGAAAAACTGACTTAACTAAAACAAATGGTCCAAAGGGTATCTGTATTTAAGCTATTTCGTTTTTTATTTTTAAAATCATTAACAATTGAGAAGATTCGTTCTGCCTCCGCATTACAATGCGGCAGGGACAAAACAATTTGAACCAAAGATTCAAAATTTGGAAACACTTTTTCTCCGTTATCATCCAATGACTCTAAAATTCTGGACCACATTAAATCTAATTCTAAAGATGATAACTCTGTTTTCTCATCAGCTGAAAAACGATGCAGCAAAATTCGCCATTCAAAAGCTAAAGCTGAGAGATCAAAATTAGTAATTTTTGAAAAGCGTGTAGCAATAGCACTAAGATCTTTAAAGGTGTCTCTAGCCTTACAAGATAAAGCTACGTCCGAATCTAAAAATCTTAAATGCTCGAAAAACGCGTCCTTGTAAGGTAAACGTTTAAACATTTCTTGAACGGCAGTTTTGTAAAATTCTAAACAATTTAAACGAATCTCTGCTGTGCGTTCCTGAGGTTCGTTTAGCAAAAATGCTTCGCATTCTGGCCCCAAATAAATGTCATGCAAAGCTTTTAATTGTGTGTCAAGATTTGGATTTAAAAGGGACATATTTTCTACCACGTCAAGAGTCATAAAACTATCTGCAATTTGCACGATCAACTGTTCACTATTGCGTCTTAATTTATGAATTAAAATTTTGCGCGACTGAAATAAAGCATTGAACGAATTGAAAAAATTTAGCACGTATTTTAAAAATAAAAAATATGCCCGAATGTGGAAATCTTCTAAATTTTGCAATACTGAACGTGCGGATTCTAATTTATCTTCGACAACTGCTGAATTAAAAAAATGTTTCAAAGCATCTGTTCGCACACGATTTGACCGCACTGTTGGACGTGGTGTGGACTGTATTAGGTGACGGACGGGTCCGATGACCACTGGACAGCAGCCGAACCCAAAATAATGTGCGGTCGGTTGTATCGGGGCGAATCGCCGGCACGTCCTCTAATCAAGGATTTTCCCGGAAGAAAAGGAACTGGGCACTGGTCACAAAATTAACTCGATCGCTTGAAGCACACAAGTCCGTCTTTATTATCATGTGAAATCGGATATTTCGGACGAAAATTCGCGAACCGGAGCACTGGGGCTGGGTGTTCTTGTTAGCTTCGAAAGCTCGACTCGCCTAGGGACGACGCGCGATCAGGCTTCGCGGCAAGAAGACGTTAATGTCCACGCCCTTCTTTCAAGCTGATAGGTTCTGGTAAGATCGGGTGATATCGCGCGACGTTCCTAGGCGATTGAATTGGTTGGTGACATGAGGTGATGTACCTGCCGAAATGTCGCGACGCGCGGAGCGAAGCGCGAAGTGCGCGGCTTTTGTGGGAAAGGCAGGTGAATAGAGCGAGAGGCAAGGAACTGAACCAAACAGCGACGGAGTGTTGGTGCCTCTCGCTCGCTCCCCTGTGATCATGCACGAACATACCGCCCGCCTCGGATTGACCAATCCGAAAAAAAGAGAGAACGAACAAAAAAAAAAAAAAAAACAAAAGAGAATGATGAAAATCATGTTAGGATAACGAAATCGGAACACTGATCCCGCCGACGACATATAAACCTACGCGAAGAGGCACAGCACCAGAAGACTGGGCGTGCGACGAGCACATGCCGCCCGCCGTGACAAGTTGTGACCGCGGATACTCGCGGGATCAGCATAACGGACACGTAACGAAATTGACAGACAAAGCGAAAAGAACAAGGTCCATCGCACATTACACTAGGACCAGTAATCTAACGACACCGTACGAAATAATCACCGATCCGCAGCGAATTATGGCGACGTGCTGGACGGCACCGTCTCAGAGCGGTCAGTTTGATGCAAGTCCGCCGGCAATGGACATAGTTTGACCAGTGGTCGCTTGTACTCGGACGAGGCGGTTTTAACGGTAACGACCCGGACAATACCGTCATCGCCGGGATGACACGCGGTGATTCTTGCAAGTTCCCATTTTGTCGGAGGGAGATTGGGATTGCGAAGAAGCACTAATTGTCCACTCGTAATTTTGGGACCGAGACATCGCCATTTCCCCCGCTGTTGCAAGCCTTGTATATAATCCTGCGACCATCGTTGCCAAAAGCTTTCTGTCATTTGCTGCACCAACTGCCATCGCGATAAGCGTGATTCCTTTAGGTCGAGGATCGACGGTTCGGGAAGCGCGGTGAGGGCCGTTCCGACTAAAAAATGCCCGGGTGTTAACGGAGCATAATCGTCAGGCGTTTCCGAAAGCGGCGCGAGCGGTCGCGAATTGACACAGGCCTCGATTTGACACAGCATCGTGGAGAGCTCCTCGTACGTCAACGTATGGGCGCCCACGACGCGTTTTAAGTGGTACTTGACGCTTTTTACTCCGACTTCCCATAGACCTCCAAAATGTGGGGCGGAGGGAGGAATAAATTTCCACTCCACGCGATCGGTCGCGAGAACATTGCGCACGGAGAAATTCTGAGTCGCGGATCGAAACGCCTGTGTCAACTCTTTGTCGGCTCCCTGGAAAGTGGTTCCATTATCCGAATACATAGTTGACGGATAACCCCGACGAGAACAAAAGCGCTTAAGCGCTGCTAGAAATGCTGCAGTGGAATAGTCCGTCACAAGCTCCAAGTGGATGGCCTTGACGACCATACAAATAAAAAGCGCGACATAAGCTTTATGCGACTTATGGCCTCGGCCTGGCGACGTCCGAATTAAAATTGGTCCGGCGTAATCCACTCCGCAATGCACAAATGCGCGGGCAGTACGCGTCACGCGAACACTGGGCAAGTTCCCCATGAATTGACTGGATGTGGCGGCCCGCTCTCTCGCGCATGTTACACATTTATAGAGAACGGCGCGAATAGTCGGGCGCGAACGCAAGATCCAGAATTCTCTGCGGAGGAGAACAGACGTCAGTTGTAGACCGGCATGAAGAGCTTGAACGTGCGCGTTGTTGATAATTAGCGTCACCAACGGATGGCTCTTGAGAATGATCGGGTGTTTCGCCTGATCGGGTAAGACCGCGTTCTGTAGCCGGCCACGGACTCGTAGGATATTCTGTTCGTCGAGGTACGGGCTGAGCGAGAGCAAAGAGCTGCGTTTTTTGATTGGGCGGTGAGCCTGGAGACAGCGCAGCTCCTCGAAAAAACATTCGCGTTGGACATATTGAATCCAAAACGTCTGAGATGAACGAATTTCATCGGGTGTTAAAGCGAGTGACGTTGCCTGAAAACGGAGCGGTGGGTTTTCCATTTTTGTAGGACGCGTATGTGTTGCGAATCGACGGACGTACGCGGTGACACGAAGCAACTTGCCCCACGAGGAGAAGCGTTTCGCAAGGTCCCAGCTTCCGTGTTGCAGAGTGCTGTGCAACGCCACGGATGTGCGCTCTTCAGGAGGGGACGCGACACGCTTCGTAATGTCCTTCGGCCAGGAATCCGATGTAGCGCTGAGCCATTGGGGACCGGACCACCACAGATCGTGCGACAGTAATTGCGTGGGAGACAAGCCCCGAGACGCGCAATCCGCGGGATTCTCGGACGTAGGCACATGTCGCCACGAGCTTGTAGGAAGCTGCGTTTGGATTTCCGCGACTCGATTCGCAACAAAGGTTTTCCAGCGAGATGGAGGTTGACTCAACCAGTAGAGCACAATAGTTGAGTCAGTCCAACATTGGCACCGCGAACTCGGCATGTTTAATGCACCGACAACGAATAGCATTAGGCGGCACAATAATAATGCGGCTGAAAGCTCCAACCGCGGAATAGTCAATGGTTTTACCGGCGCGACTTTGGACTTGGCGGCTACTAGCGAAACTACGATCTGACCGGACGCGGTCTGGACACGCAGATAAACGACGGCGGCGTACGCGACTGACGACGCGTCGGCGAAACCATGCAATTCGTAGCTGTGATTATCGGGAGCGCCATGGGTCCAGCGCGGAATTCTTAGTTGATGCAACTGCGATAACTGCTGATAGTGTTCTCGCCACGGGGCTTGAATCGCGTCAGGAAGCGGGGTATCCCAATCGACTTTGAGCGACCACAGGGTTTGCATAAGGATTTTAGCGACGACGATGACCGGGGTCACCCAACCCAAGGGGTCAAACAAACGCGCAATGGTGGAGAGCAAGGTGCGTTTCGTAAACGACGGCGGAGCAGCGAGATTAACGCGGAATTGAAAGGAATCGGAGTCTGGATTCCACGTTACTCCAAGCACCTTCACGTTATCATCGGCGTTAAGAGATTTGGAAAGTGCAAGACCGTGATTCTCCTCAGCAAGGTCGCTTAAGAGCTCCGGCGCGTTACTCGCCCATTTTCGCAAGTGGAATTGAGCAGTGGCGAGAAGCGCAATTAATTGATCGCGTGTTTCCCGTGCGGAGACGACAGTGTGAGCACCGAACACACAATCGTCAACGTAAACGTTATGACGAAGCACGGGGACCGCCAGCGGAAATCGCGAACCCTCGTCCTTTATCAGCTGTTGTAAAACGCGAAGAGCAAGATACGGCGCGGGGGCGGTTCCGTAAGTCACCGTCAGCAATTGGAACGCTTCGACCGACGTAAAGGGAGGTGGTCGCCAAAGAATGCGTTGATAATCAACGTCGCGGGAATCTACACCAATCTGTCGATACATTTTCGCGATATCCGCTGTGAGAACGTATTGGTATTGCCGCCAACGCAAGATTACCGCGGAGAGGTCCGTCTGCAGCTTGGGGCCAATGTGTAAATGGTCGTTTAATGCTGTGCCGTTTGAAGTACGACTCGACGCATTAAAAACAACGCGCAGCCGGGTGGTTGCGCTGGTTTCGCGTATGACTGCGTGATGCGGTATGTATACGCATTGGGAAGACGCGGGGACGGACGCTGGTACGCGTCGCATATGGCCAAGACTCAAATACTCCGCTAGAAACTGATCATATGCCTCTCGATGGGTCGGCGTTTTGTTCAACCGCCACTCGGACCGCTCGAGCATTTTGGTCGCGATCGATTCGGACTGCCCGATAGTCAGCGGAGGGGTTTGTTTGAACGGCAGTCGCACAATATATCGGCCCGTAGAATCACGACGATGAGTAGCGACAAAGTGGTCCTCGCATTGAGCTTCGTCCGGACTCAAATGCGATTTTTGAGGGAGATCTTCCGCTTCCCAAAATCTCCGAATATCACGGTCGAGATCGGCTAATGTTGTGCAATGAAGGACTGAAATGTGCGCGGTAGCCGTGGCCGACCGCGGAGACGCGGGACCTGATAAAATCCACCCAAAGATCGTATGTTGCGCGACAGGTTCGGTAGCGGAGCCCACGCGGCGGCCGTCGAGCAATAAGAATCCGTACAAGTCGGCGCCAATAATAATATCGATTGGGTGGTCGCTCATCGGATGCGGATCCGCAAGCGAAAGGTTAGTCAAATGCGCACATGATTTTAAGGCATTTGCCTGACGATCAGGCAGATATCGCGTCAACGTCTTCATAATAAGTGCTGTAGTGGTAAAGGAAGGTTCGAAATCCGTGGTCGGTGCGATGGTGATCGTCGCGGCGTACTGCGACGTTGTCGATGCATCTCCGACTCCACGAATCGACACGGACGCGCGACTTTTTTGTAACCGCAATCGCTGCGCCAAATTTTCGGTAATGAACGTGGTAATGGAACCCTGATCCAGAAGAGCACGAACGGTAACTCTCCGACCTTGAAGAGAGCCGACCGACACCCACGCGGTTGCCAAAAGAATCGACACTTTTGACGACATTGTTTGCGAAACTAAATGTGACGAAGTTGTTTCCGGCGAGGGGTTGCTCACTTTTGAGCTCGCTGGAGCCACGTTCGCCGGGTTCGTAGGAGTGGCTGTTGGCACTGCAGACGCATCATTTTGAAAATGCAACATTGTGTGATGCCGTTTACTGCAAGTCTTACACGTCGCCTTTTTCGGGCAATCTTTCACGGTGTGACTCGACGTCAGACAATTGATACACCGTTTCTGAGCTTTAATATACGCGAATCGGTCCGACGGTGATTTCGCTAAAAATTCGGAGCAACGAATCATCAAATGAGGAGTGCGACACAACGGACAAATTGGCGATGCCTCGGTCGCGGCGTGCGCTTGAACTGTGCGAGTTGTCGCGGATCTAGATTTCGTCGTGGTCGAAAGAACTTCAAAAGCGCGCGCTCGCGACGCAAGGAAATTGTCGAGCTCTTGATACGTCGGAAACGCGGTCGTATCGCCGAGTTTGAGCTCCCACGCCTTGCGCGTGGACATATCTAACTTACTGGCTACTAAATAAACTAACATAGAATTCCAATGCTGGACCGGTTCTCCGAGATTTCTCAAGGCTTGAATCGCGATGTTAGCTGTATCGCGAAATGTTTCAGATCTTTGACCGAGTCAGGACTGACCGCGGTCAACGAGACGAGCGTCTTTAAATGAGCAGCAATGAGACATCGATTGTTATCATACCGAGCTGAAACGAGTTGCCATGCAGGCCGAAAATTCGCGTCAGTAATTGGAAGATGTTTGATAATACTACTCGCTTCACCGGTCAAACAGGAAGACAAATGATGAAACCGTAGCACATCAGATAAGGAATGTTCATTAAGAATTAACGCCGTAAACTTATCTCGAAAACTCTCCCATTCCTGAAGATCCCCAGAGAAGGTTGGCAGGTTGATGCGGGGCAGCTGAAACGACGGTGGTTGATGACCATAGTAGCTGGACGGTCCAGGGATGGAGTCCTGAGAATGTTGTGAAGGTAGCGGTGATTGCAGTCGGTGCAGATGCTCATCGATGTAGTCACACGCTTGTTCATATGCGGCTTCACACTGGAGAAACATCTCATCTTTGAAGTAAGGGAGAGGCGTGACGTCGAGCGCGGATTCGTAACCCCTCAATTGCACATGCAGTTTAAAGCACCGTTGGAAATTCTCCTTTAACATGTCGAGGCGGCGGCGGAGAATCTGAACAGTGAACTTGTTCTGGCCCAGTTTCTTCAAATTCGGCAGAGCGCGCGCGATAGCGCGCATCGCTTCCTCTTGCTCCAGTAAGAGTTGTTCCATGGTGGGGGATGATGACGTATTCCCAACCAAGATGTCGGCGAGAGCGTTGAATTCAAATCCCGAGAATCCGGCTCGAAGGACCAAAATTTTATGTTCGCACACGATTTGACCGCACTGTTGGACGTGGTGTGGACTGTATTAGGTGACGGACGGGTCCGATGACCACTGGACAGCAGCCGAACCCAAAATAATGTGCGGTCGGTTGTATCGGGGCGAATCGCCGGCACGTCCTCTAATCAAGGATTTTCCCGGAAGAAAAGGAACTGGGCACTGGTCACAAAATTAACTCGATCGCTTGAAGCACACAAGTCCGTCTTTATTATCATGTGAAATCGAATATTTCGGACGAAAATTCGCGAACCGGAGCACTGGGGCTGGGTGTTCTTGTTAGCTTCGAAAGCTCGACTCGCCTAGGGACGACGCGCGATCAGGCTTCGCGGCAAGAAGACGTTAATGTCCACGCCCTTCTTTCAAGCTGATAGGTTCTGGTAAGATCGGGTGATATCGCGCGACGTTCCTAGGCGATTGAATTGGTTGGTGACATGAGGTGATGTACCTGCCGAAATGTCGCGACGCGCGGAGCGAAACGCGAAGTGCGCGGCTTTTGTGGGAAAGGCAGGTGAATAGAGCGAGAGGCAAGGAACTGAACCAAACAGCGACGGAGTGTTGGTGCCTCTCGCTCGCTCCCCTGTGATCATGCACGAACAGCATCCCAATTCTCCGAAATCCTGACAATGCACTGATGCAAAACAGGCCATCTAGTTTTTGATAATTTAAAAATCTTACGTTCTTCAATGTCAAAAAATTCCTGGAATTTGCGTAAAATTGCAAAACGCCTTGCACTGCCAGACACATATGCCGCAATCCCTCTGATCAAATTTTCACACGAATGGGGAAACTTTTCACTGGCTTTGCTAGCGACCAGCGCAGCCGAATGACAAACACAGTTAATTTCTACTAGATGAGGAAGATCGATTTGTAAATGACTAATAAAAGAATTTTTGTGGCCAATCATTACTGCCGCGTTATCGGTTGCCACACCGATGAGATTATCTAACGGAATACAAAACTTTTCTAATAAATTTTTAAATGTGGCATGCAAATTTATAGCTGTACAATTTGTTGGATCAAGAGGGAGTAAACTAAACAATTGCGTAATGACTTTTCTACCGTTACCTGACATATACTTTACGAGAATACACAAAAGGTTGGTGTCACTTATATCGGTACTCTCGTCTACTAAAATTGAAAATTTAGAATGTTTTAATATTTCTACAAGTTTTTCTAATTCCCGCTGCGCGATAACGTTTTTTATAATTCGCGTGCATTTGGTTCGTGCCAGTGTAAGATCCTATACAATTCCGGTTCTATACACTGCAACGACGATCCGTGCCCGCGCACGGCCGTACCCGTTGCCGCGGCCCGAACCGCCCGCAACAATCGCCCCGATGTCCAGCACGCTCCGCCGATCTCGTGTGTGGGCGCCAGGCCCTCCGAGAGGAGCCAATATTTAATAATAAATCGAGGTCGGACGCTGATCCGGAACGCGCGTGTGGACGGTAGTTCTCCCGACTCGGCTAGCTCCGGTCTTCGATAGGGGTCCGTGCGATGCCCGAGGGAAAACGCCGGAACGTCCGGCCGTCCTGGTACGGCGGAAACGGCCGAGACCCGTCAACGCGGCTGAAAAGGAAGCATGCAAACCCAAAGAACCCCGCGGAGAGAAATAACCCCGAGTTCGTAGATAAAATAACAGAAATGAGTTTATTCCAAATAATCGTAATCCGCAATCGAGTTAACAAGATGGCCGCGTCCGCGTGCCGTCACTGAACCTTCTAGAACACGCTACATTCAAATCCGAATCGTCGGCCAATCGCAGGGCCGCTCACCGCTCGCGTGTCGTCCGCGGCCAATCACGGGGCCGCTCGCCGCTCGTACTACTGTAAGACCGCGCAGGCGCGCACCCGTGTAGTACCCAAAAGTGAACGGGTGGCGGCGCTGGCCGCACGCCACGAGGCAGCGCAGCCGTTGGCGCGACGAGAACCGGCATTCCCTTGTCGGCGGCTGCAGAGCGTGCATGCTGCGGAATCACCCGGAGAGAGCGGAGCCAAGGCTATTAGAGACAGTTATGGAGTGGTTGGGAGTTTGAGAGTGTGTCGGGTGGTTGTTATATTCGGACTTGGATAGTGTAAGGTGGTTAAATAAAAGACCCTTGTTAATCGCACATTCGACGTTTATTGGAGTCCTGGAGGTGGCGTGGTTTTCGGAGCTTCGCCGCGAAGCACGTGTCGGACATCTTGTTGGTCGGTAGTTTGAACAACGGTCGGTTCTGGGAATTTCGGCTTATACTACTATCGCTCGATTCACTACCTTGACTTGACCACGAAACGGGGGGGGGGGGGGGGGTTACGCGTCTTCAGGCCCGGGGACTCGATGCCCTTCGGTCGCCTCTTAGCCTGTCCCAGGAGAGGCCTTCGAGGGCCGGGGACCCCCCTCGAAGGTGTCGCGAAACGCGCGACTTTGTTGCCCCGGTTACACCCCTCCTGGTCTGTTCCTCCCACGACTTACTAACCCACCGAGTCCCCCTTAATAGAACCCCTCAAAGAGCCGCACCGGAATATCCCCCAGAACCCCGCACACGCACCAGAGAGAGACGCAAAAGAAAGGATCAAGCACTTACCGTCGCCGCCAAACCGCTAACCTCGTGCCCTGCTTCTCGTTCTCACTTCACCCGGCCGAAGAAA
Source organism: Trypoxylon attenuatum (assembly GCA_963989405.1). Lineage (NCBI taxonomy): Eukaryota > Metazoa > Arthropoda > Insecta > Hymenoptera > Crabronidae > Trypoxylon > Trypoxylon attenuatum. The sequence goes on along the minus strand of OZ022492.1, from coordinate 12,896,011 downwards.
TCCGCAAAGGGTCGAACACGCGGCCGAAAGACTCTACGCGAGGACGCGACACTCCAAACTCACTCGAATAATCGCTCAAGAGAAAAGCCAAGATGTACGCAATGCAACTCTGACTGCTCGCTACGCCCGCCGGAAGTCAAGTGACGCGAGGTTAGCACGTGGCCGGCGGCGAGAGTTCATGCCGCTCATTACGCCGCCTAGTTTAGGGGGATGCGCTAAGTGAATCCCGCGGCGTTCGACAGGTGGTAGGTCGAGTTTGATTTTCCATCGATTCGCGGCCTAGATCCGCGCTATCCCGGTCCTGCTCCCTCTCCGGCCGCCGCTCTGTCTCCGGGTTCTCCGCTGGTTGGTAGGTGTGATTCTTGTCGGGATGTCGACCGGGTGATCAGTCCGGCCGACATCGCCGAACTTTCCTGTCTCGGAGATGTTAAACAAAAGATGGGGTTAATAGTTTTCTTATTTACGGTGCGCTTGGCCCTTCGGAACGTGAATCCCCCCCCCCCCCCCCGTCCCGGCGCGCGTAGCAAGCTATCTCTCGCGAGGGCCGGCGGCGACGGGTCGGTGACGAAACGCTTCGTCACAACACACATCTTTTAATAATGGAATTAAATTATCTGCCGCACAAAAAGCTACATTATGTTCCGCGAAAAAAGCTGCTAATTTAATTTCGGCCCGCTTTACCTTGTCAGAATGCGAAACAGTTTTTTCTAAATGAAAACTAGCTATTCTACCACAACTATTGACACTGTCTAAATGAGAACCCGATAATGAATGCCTATCTAAGTTATACATGCTACATTTTAATGAAATGTTACAAAGCCGGCAATAAGCTTTTTCCCCATCTGCGGAAGCAACAAGCCAATTTGCAAAGCGTGCATCCTCAAGCAAAGATTGCCTAAATTTTCTTTTGCATACCTGTTTTGACGGTCCTTGTCCTGCATCCATCTTCACTTTTCCGAAATCCGGTAATTGTTTTTATAGCACTACTACGATTGCCGAAGCACCACAGTTTTATTGAGCAGTTCCGAAAACGACCAGTAAACCGAGTTTTTTGTTTTTCGATGCCCATTGCGCATCGTGGGTGGGCTTGCACATCGCACGTGGGCATCCCTTCCATCAAAATCGACTTTTAATTGGCAAAGATCTATTCAGCCAAGACGTTTATTGTTTTAACGCTTGCGCTGTTTACATGCCCGCGTTTTTTCTCGCCTGCGCACTTTTCCAGTCCGCGTTTTTGTGACAAATGCCCGCTCTTTTATCCCTTATAGACTCAAATCTAAAGGTATATCAGCGTCTATTCTAATCCTTGGTTTTGATACTTTAAAATACTCTCGGGCTATTATTTGACAATTTTCTTAATAATTGGTGTAGATCGGGAGCGTGAGTAGCTGCGGTTAGGAAAGGGATCTTAATAATAACAAATAAAAATTATCCACACGATCCTTTGTTACATCCGCAATTTATTATCTTCTGAGCCCAAACTCCGTTACAATTAATATCGTTAATAACTAAAGGGACGGAATATATTCGGTGTTTATAATAATGATTAGTAATATACACTTGTTTTGACGCATTATAATAATTACAGATCAGGGGAGGTAGTGTTTTATTTACACATAACACGTTACAGGTTTCAGTGTGTCACATTTAAATAATGTATTAAATCAATTCTATATGTTAAATTTTTTCGTACGGGGTTCTGAACCCCATCGTATTTGCTATAACTACAGTGGTGTCTGTGACGTCATAACCCACTGCGCATGCGCGACTCAGGGCCAAGTCTGACAGCACTGTCTGTAACTATACGCAGCTTTAAAAAATTGCGGACTGCGTTTTGAAAAGAGCAATAGTCCGCCCGGAGCGGGCTTCATTTCTGGTCACACAAAATAATCGATCACATACACAGCTATACGTGGTTAAGCTAGTGACAGCGATTCTGGCAGAAACAAAAGATGCGCGACTTCTTACGGGACGGCTACAGTGGCTCAGTCTTCATTCCAGTGTTGGATGCCTAACAGGTCAGAACGTGATCAGTTTGTGAAATTATTTAGTTCAGTTATTATTATTCAGTTCAGTTATATGTGTTCTGGTGTTGTAGGTAAGTAAATCATTTTAATTCAATAAGTGTTTTGATACCAGTTTCAAACAGTGCGTAGTGCAAATTTCTTGTTTTTGAACCATTCTGTTTTAGAATGTTCTCATTAGTAAAATGCAACAATGATGAGTATTGCATTGTGCCATCAGACCGAGTGGAACAAATAGATAATGTAAATTGTCTCATTGCCCCGTATTCAGAATCGTGTTCTTAGTCGAACTTTAATTTTGACTATGCCAGGTCAGAATACACTGTCCAACAGCCAAAAATTTTCGGAACATCTGATAGGTGATCCTTGTAGATTTGGCCTCCTAAAAACGAATCCGGGGCCCGTTTTTGTCCTAGACCCTCAGTTTTTGAGAAAATCAAATTTGAAAATTTAGACCTTTTTCCAACTTTGAACCGAATTTACCACGCATCTGTTAACGTTAGACTATTTTTATTAATGGCATCGGATTCTGTGAACTTTTACGAATAAAATGGTGTATTTAGGTTATAGGATATCTAGTTGCAAAGTTGTTAAAACAACAATTAAAGCCAGCGGGACCCGATTTTTGTGCTAATTTTTCGACCTTCTTTTCGATTTTACTCCAAATTTGGGGGTCTAGGACAAAATCGAACTAGCCTACGCGATAGAGCAGACTTTTTTCTATGGAAAACCATCTTTACAAAATCCCGAATATGATCCGTTGTTGCTGAAGAAAATAAAATATTCGTGTATGTCAAAAATAGTCTAACGCTAACAGATGCGTGGTAAATTCGGTTCAAAGCTGGAAAATGGTCTAAATTTTGAAATTTGATTTTCTCAAAAACTGAGGGTCTAGGACAAAAACGGGCCCCGGATTCGTTTTTAGGAGGCCAAAATCTACAAGGACCACCTTTCAGATATTCCGGAAATTAAAAAAAGTTAAATTTTGTTGGACAGTGATATCTAACTCACAAGGGAACCTCCCGAGGTGTCCGCCTCCGATTTCAATTAAACTTTGCAGGCCGATTAAGCTCGTGAAAATAAGAGATACGTATTTTATTAGCGGCTAAATTTCATTTTTAGGGGGTGAAACTACCCTCCAAAGTTAGAGCATCAAAGGGCTATCTCGGTAACTATCGCACATACAAGAATATTTTTTCGGAAAAAGTTTCATAGTTTTTCATGCTCAATTTCAAAATGTTCATGAATTTAAAAAAAAAAATAATTTGTTTATAACGAAAAAATTATTCTTCCTCTATTTGGCAATTTTTTGCAATTATCAATAGGACATTAAAAAAGCAATTTTTTTCTGAATCCATATATGTATAACATGTTGTTTTTTTCTCTTACAGTTTGGTACATTTTGTATTACAATGGGGTGTGTCCAAGCGATTGACCCAACAGTTTCATCAATTTTACAAATAGTGGAAAAGTTGGAATGGGCACGTGGGATGGGAGTGTGGGGATGTTCTTACAGAGATATTTTTCAGTTGTTAATGTTACTTTAATTCTCTAAAATAGACGTACCTACTTTTTTCGATGTTTTGACAATACAATTTGTTTGAATATTCCTTACTATTTTGTACGAGACGCCGATTATTATTGGGTGTGTCCGAGTGATTCAAAATGGATACATTTATAAATTTTAAAAATAGCCGCACACCGTTTCCTCTATCCAGTTACAGCTGTATCATTTTACTGCAAGCTGTCAACGCTTCTTGGTTATCTTTAAAATTCATAAAAATATCAGGTTCGAATCATCCGGACGGTTACCTTTAAAATTGAAAAAATATCAATTTTGAATCACTCGGACACACCCAATAATAATCGGCGTCTCGTGCAAAATAGTAAGAAATATTCAAACAAATTGTATTGTAAAAACATCGAAAAAAGTAGGTACGTCTATTTTAGAGAATTAAAGTAACATTAACAACTGAAAAATATCTTTGTAAGAACATCCCCACACTCCCATCACACGGGCCCATTCCAACTTTTCCACTATTTGTAAAATTGACGAAACTATTGGGTCAATCGCTTGGATACACCCCATTGTAATACAAAATGTACCGAACTGTAAGAGAAAAATACAACATGTTGTACATATATGGATTCAGAAAAAATGGCTTTTTTTATGTCCTATTGATAATTGCAAAAAATTACCAAATAGAGGAAGAATAGGTTGATCATAAAAAACTATGAAACTTTTTTCGAAGAAATATTCTTGTATCTGCAATATTTACCGAGATAGCCTTTTGATGCTCCAACTTTGGAGGGTGGTTTCACCCCCTAAAAATGAAATTTAGCCGCTAAAAAAATACGTATCTCTTATTTTCACGAGCTTAATCGGCCTACAAAATTTAATTGAAATCGGAAGCGGACACCTCTGGAGGTTTCCTTGTTAGCCTCGACTGTTAGAGCAGAATTATCAGGAAAGTGCCCGAAGTCGCGGCGCGTAGCGTTGTAGGCGATGTCGCGGTGTGAAATAGGAAAGTGTCAATGTCTTTCAAAGGTCTCAGTATATTGTTATCGAAAAGTCTACAAAACGTCTGCACACGTAGAAGTACAAAAAGTAAGTGAGAGTCGGGTCCCGTGCTGGAGCCTTCCGTCTAAGGGCCTCAGAGTGTACCCCTGCGTGGGGGTTTACGACCCTCTCGGTGGTCCGTCGCTTGGCCTGCTCGGTGTCGTGATGTTGTGCAGGCCTCCCTGCGTGACGCATTCGTGGGAGAACTCCGAAAATCGCGTACACTCGGCCAACCTGATGATACGTCTGTCCTCAGACCGGATTTCTAAAGAAAACACAAATCAACAGCATTAATCCTTATCGATTATATAGCACCAACTCAACTCAAGAAACATGGAGAACTTATCCTTGATTTTTCGGCTGCGTCAGAGGAGGCGTGTCCTGCTCTCATTTTTGTTTTCTCTTTTCCTTTTGCCCTCCTTCACACCTCTAGTCCTTGACTGCTGCTCAGCTGCTGCTCTCCAATTCCGTGGTTGAGAGTCCATTCTCAACGGCTGCTCCCCTATGGTCCTTGGCTGGTTGTCGAAACGCTGAAGTCGTCCAACGACTCTGAAGTCGTCCAACGACTCTTCGATGTTCCAATCATCGGACTGTCGCAGTCGACGTACCACCCATCGGCCACCCAGTGACTGAATGGTACGCGACTCCTCAATGTCTCAGGCATTGGATCTCTTGGTCAGTGTACCGCTCAACAGAGCTCAACCAACTCTGGAACATCGGTAGTCGCCCAGCGACTAGACGGTACACTACCCTTCGACGTTCCAAACGTCGGAATTCTGCTACAGTCGACGCACTAGTCCGTAGTCGCCCAGCGACAACATAGTACGTGACCCCTCAATGCCACCAACATTGAGTCCTCTGCTGCAGTCGACGCACTAGTCCTTAGTCGCCCAGCGACAACATAGTGCGCGACTCTTCAGTGTCCCAGACACTGGATCAGCGTATCACCCATCGGTCGCCCAGCGACTGGATGATACCTGAATCTTGGAAGCACTCACGAATTGCAGCCAATGGGCACACATTCGCAACTGCCAATTCGTTCCGGGGCGGTTGTCGCGTGCCTACGCAACCCTGCTTCCTCGCTGTTGACCTGCTAGCGGCAGCCGTGTCGCACGGACCTCCTCGTCCGTTCAGGCGACCCTCTCTTTGGCTGTCCTCGTCTCGCTGCTCAGTCAGGTCCATTTCGATGTTGTCGGCGTCCCCGCCTCCCTCTCTCTCTCAAGCTCTCTCGCTCACTCCTGGGGACCCTCCGTCTCCCTCCTTCGCCGCTCGCAGGTAGTCCTCCTCGACTACCCCGTCACCAGCGCCTAATCGTTCCTGGCTTTCTGTAAAAACAATGTAGAACCACGTTACCTACAAAATACTCTCTACAATCCAGTATACGAAACTCATTTCGCAGACTCGGGATCAATGGAACCCCGTTCCGCCCGTTCGTCTCCCTGGATCGTAATCCATGGTTTGATGCGATCCGCGGCCACCACCGAACGGATGCGCCTCAACCCTTCCCGCAGATCTTCCACCTCGTAGCGATCATTGGGCAGCACCGTGCGAATCCGAAATGGTCCCTTCCATTTCGGGAACAGCTTCCGACTGCTTCCTGTCACCGGCTCACTCGTGATCTGGACCAGCACCAGATTTCCCTCTAAGTATCTTCGCGCCTCGCGTCGGCCACGATCGTACCGCTCCTTCTGCATCCGCTGGTCCTCGGTTATATGGCGCGAGATTTCGTCCCGTAATTCGCGCAAATCGATCCGATCAATTTGATCGCGCACTGCACTCAGTACAGCTCCCTCGGCTGCGCTCCGCACTTCACATCCGATCAACGCCTTTATCGGAGTCGTATTAATCCCTTTATTAAACATCGTGTTTAATGCACTTTGAATTGGCTTCACATGTTTATCCCAATCCCGGGGATCTCCTCCAGCAGTAGTAGTCGCCAATGCATCCACGATGGTTTTGTTATAACGCTCGCATTGTCCATTTGCCCTCGGCGTCGCAACAGCGTTCAAGACGTGCTTGATTCCGTACGTGTCACAAAATGTCCGGAATTCTTGCGAGGTAAAACACGTACCTCGGTCACTAACAATTCGAGTTGGCGGCCCAAACAGGTATACCAAGTTCAATAGTACCCTGACAGTGTTGCGCGTCCGTTGATCCTTTACCGGCTCGGCGATGGTAAATTTGGTGAAGGCATTCACAATCACCAGCAGGTATTTATTTTTCCGCCGGCTAGTCTCGAACGGTCCCACGTAGTCGATGTGCACTGTGAGAAAAGGTACCGGAACTTTTTCGATGCTATTAAGAGTGCACTGCTTCTTCCCCGCCGTGTACTTATAATATACACAGCTCAGACACGCTCGTACATATTTCGCGACAAACCTCCGCATGCCTGCAAACCAATAATTTCGCTGCATTCGTTCCAGCGTCTTCTCTGCACATGTCCTGCATCATCGTGGCACAATCTGCATATCTGCAATCGAGCTAATTCCGGAACCACCCAAGCTATCTTTCCATCCTTCAATCGCCGGTATAACTTGTCCTTTTTCAACTCGTACTCCACGAAGTAGTGCTTGGTTTCCGCTGTCTTCTCTTTATTCTGAAGGATACTCCTAATCCTTGCGAGTTGTTCGTCCTGCATCTGGGCTGCAGTTATCCAGTCGGCTTCCGTGATGTCAACAGTAAAAACTTCCAAGGCTGTAGGCTGAGTGCGTCCACGTGCGCCATTCGGGTCCCAGGCCGATATTCAATCTCGAACGTGTACTCCTGTACTTCGAGCCACCAGCGGCCCACCCGCGGCAATAAATCCTTCCGAGAAAAGGTCGTCCTCAGCGCATTACAATCGGTCAACACTTTAAATTTCAGGCCCAAGAGGTAGACTCTAAAACGTCTTAGAGCGAATACAACGGCCATTGTCTCCAGTTCGTAGGAATGATAGCACCTCTGATCCGCCGTTGTCTGTTTGCTAAAATACGCTACAACAGTCATATTCCCCTCTTCGTTGCGCTGCATTAGCATTGCTCCAACACCTAAAGAGCTGGCATCCGTATGTAATTCGGTCGGTCGATCTGGATCAAAGACGGAAAGGATTGGTCTGGAAGTGAGGATTTCCTTCACTCTTGTAAATGCATGCTGCTGCTGCTGTTGCCATCTCCATGGCGTATCCTTCCTCGTCAATCTCGTCAACGGCTCGACGATGGTGGCATATCCTTTTACAAATTTCCGAAAATAACTGGCCAATCCCAAAAACTGCCGTACTTGTTTAACGTTCTCAGGGGGTGGCATCTCCACCATTGCCTCGATCTTACTGCGACCCGGTTTCACCCCTGCTGCGCTTATCTCGCGTCCCAAGTACTCGATGGTAGTCTTGAAGAACGAGCACTTCTCCAATTTCAATGTCAAGCTATGTGTCCTGAACGCTTCCAATACGCGCCGAAGTCTCTCGAGTCCCTCTTCCTAGGTGCGCGACGGAATAATTACGTCGTCCAGGTATGGAAAGGCGATATCTCTCTTTAGCTTCCCAAGTACTTTGTCCATCAGGCGTTGGAATACGGCTGGCGCGTTTGTAAGGCCAAACGGCCTCCTCAAAAATTCGAAGTGGCCTTCGGGTGTAATAAACGCCGTCTTTTCTATTGATCCCTCGGCGACGGGTACCTGGTAGTATCCTGATGCCAAATCGAGCCCCGTAAAATACATGTTCCCGCAGAGTCTATCCAGTTGGTCGTCAATTAACGGAAGCGGGTATTTGTCCTTCACCGTAATAGCATTCAGCTTTCGGTAATCCACGCACATTCGGTAGTCACCCGTTTTCTTCTTCACGAGGGTAACTGGACTTGCGTACGGCGATTCCAATTCTCTAATAATCCCGTTATCGAGGAGCTCATTCACGATTCTTCGGACTATCTTCTTTTCAGGTTCCGCGAGACGATACGGACGATACACGACGGGTATATCCGACAATACCCGAATTTCGATCGCGGTCGCATTCGTCCTCCCCAGATCTCGCATCGATGAGGACGTGCACTCGCGAAACTCCTCAATAAGTGCGATGCACGCGTTGCGGGTCTCCTTGTCGATGTCGCCAAAAATCAACTTCGCTTCGGCGTCCACGGTGCAAATATCCATCGTTGAATCGCTCGGACCCTCCCCCGCGGTAATCTCTCGCAAAACAATTCGATTTCCCCGCTTAATCATAACGACATGTTCTTGTTGGAGAAAATCGCGTCCAACGATGACCTTCTCTGCCGTACAGGCGTCAGGGATTATGTGCGTTCGTACGTCGGCGGTTACATGCTGAATTTTAATCGTGACAGAGGCTGTTTCGCTCGTTCTCGTTATGTGTCCCCCGAATCCTCTTAACGCGATGGTACAATCTTCTTTCAAACCGACGCGGAGCTCTTTTGCAACCGACGAGTGCATCAAGGTGCATGCACTCCCGGTATCAATTAAGCTCTCCATCCGAATCCCATTGACGCGTATCGGCACTCTAAACATATTTTTATTACGCGTTATAAACCCAACAGCCATTACCTCTTTTGTCTGCCGGTCCTCGCGCGTCATTTTCTCCGTCGATGCTCTGGCTCTCTCCTTGCTGTGGCACTGCCTCGCGTAGTGTCCTGGCTTGTCACACACATAGCACCGCGGTCTGTTGTCTTTTTCGGTGTCCGTCGCACCCTTGGATCCCCTTTTCGCCTGCTGCTGGCGAGGTTTCGCCTTTCGATCATACGGCGCGAACTTACGTTGATCCCTACGGTCATTGTTCTTTGCCGGTCGTCCCTCCTCACCCATGCGTCCCAACGTCGACATGTACGTGTACAGTTCGTCCGCATCGGTGTATTTCGCCGATCTGATGGTCCTCGCAATCGCCTCGTCCGGAATGCCGTCAATGACGATGTCCACCAGGTGTTGCGGTGGAATTTCGAAGTCCACCTTCCCTAACTTGTCCAGTTTCCGGGAGCAGTAGTCGCCCAGCTCCTGCCCTGGACGAGCTTCATACAAAACGGCCTCGCGAAGAAGCTTCGCGACAGGTAGTGGTCGGCAAAATCTTTTTGTCAAGAGTTTCTTAATCTCGTTCCATGTCGATGATTTCGGGCGGCGCGACTCGAACCACGATTTCGCGTGCCCCTTCAAACGCGACGGAATCAACCGCATAACGGACCGATCGTCCCACTCATAGACTTCGGCCAATTCGTCCACCTGGATGATCCATTCCTCCGTCAAGATAGTGTCCGCGTCCGGATCAAAGAAGGGAATTAGCTGCTCGTCCCCCGGGCGAGTACGCGCTGGCGAGCGATGAAAGCACGAGCTTGACGTGTCCCGTCGGGGCCGGTCCCCCGTGGCTCTACCACCCTCCGAACGGGCGTTCGCGTTCCCCGAGTCGCGATTTCGTGACGGCGATCTCGATCGCGAACCCGGTGACGATCGTCGATCCTTCCTTCTTAGTTCCGCAACTTCACGCTCGAGCAAGTTGATGCGCATAGCGCGAGCAATAGCTTCGCCGGACTCGTTGCTCAATGTCACCACAAAGTCACTTTGACACCAAACGTCACACCAAACTGTCAATCACCAATTCACTTTTCACACGCGGTGTTTCACACACGGTGTATCCCGCTTCTGATTTGTTAGAGCAGAATTATCAGGAAAGTGCCCGAAGTCGCGGCGCGTAGCGTTGTAGGCGATGTCGCGGTGTGAAATAGGAAAGTGTCAATGTCTTTCAAAGGTCTCAGTATATTGTTATCGAAAAGTCTACAAAAGGTCTGCACACCTAGAAGTACAAAAAGTAAGTGAGAGTCGGGTCCCGCGCTGGGGCCTTCCGTCTAAGGGCCTCAGAGTGTACCTCTGCGTGGGGGTTTACGACCCTCTCGGTGGTCTGTCGCTTGGCCTGCTCGGTGTCGTGATGTTGTGCAGGCCTCCCTGCGTGACGCATTCGTGGGAGAACTCCGAAAATCGCGTACACGACTTTGAATACGGGCCTTTAAGTACAAACGAGGAGGAAAATACAAAGCTTACTTTATTAATGAAGTTGGTAAAAAAATTTTATTTCTAAATGCATGCAGTTCCGTGCGCCTGGTCCCCGTAAAGCTTTACAACGTATAAAATTTAACGTCTGCCCATCTGATCATTCTGTATATTACATATTGTATTTGGGGTCATCCTGCCGGGTTATAAGTTTACCGGTACCGGTGAATAAGGAGATTGTCGAACTTGATCGGGAGTAAAGTTCACTTTAAGGTGCTACAAGGTACATCAGGCTTTCTGTTATGCACAAATTTTATTTCCCTTTTACCGACTACACGTTTTCGCATATGCCACAGCGTGAAACGGATCAAAAAACTCCTTATCTGTCGATCGATCCCTTTTTCTGCACGTGGCTTAACCGTTCGGTTTCCAGACGATGTCTAATCCTTTGTATCCTACCGGTACGCACGTACGCGCTGAGCTCCCGCAACCGCGAAACCAGTCCCCGCGCAGACGCAGTATATAGCCTCGGGACTCTGCATTCAAACGTTTACTGTTTGCTCCAACAAAGATTAAAAAAATTACTGCGTTTAAAATGAATTTTACAAGGATTCGTGGAGATCGGTAAAGCATGTCACAACTATTAAGCAGTTTTTTAACAATGTTTACTAATATTTCCTCAGTAATAAATGATTGTTGTTTCGGGTTACTGGATGTATTTCATTTGCACGAACCAATATTAATTAATACGACTGTATACCATTTTGAAACTTGTTACGCCATAACTTTTTACTGAGTTAATTTAAAGTAACTAATTTATTATTCAGATACTACGGAAGAATTGAAAGACATTCAACAACGTATTGAACAGGAAACTTCGAATGCTGGTAATAATGTTACAGCGATATCGTTTGGAGAGGAACAGAGGCAGGAATTATTGCCAAATAAAATTAGTGATGGTGTCCAGCCAGACACGAATACAATGTCTTGTTCAACACCGCTTCAACGTAAAACCCCACCAGCATTAGCAACTCACTTGGCAAAAATAGGAGGCTTTTCTACCATCATTGATACACAAGAAATCAACGTTTCTCTTGGTGCTGCAAATATATTTGATCATGATGAGACACGAGGTATCGAAGTCCCCTCTAATTCCGTAAATATATTAAACGCTGGTGATGATACGAAAGACAGCAGCGAGGTACCTAGTGGTGCTTCTGATATTTTAAAAGTTATTGGGAATTCTTGGACAAGAGACAGCGAGAAGTCAAGTGACGATATAAAAGACAATGAATATGAAACCCCATCTAGGAATACTCCTGAACATGAAGGTTTTTCCGAAATTGAAAATACAAGTGAAAGAAGTAATATGGATTATTCAAGCAGTGAGAATGATGATGCCAGTGATGATGCCGATGATCCAGATTATCGCCCGACCGAAAGTTTCCACGACACAGGCACCGACGTGTATGTATCGCGTTCAGAGGCTGAGCATCTGATATCATTAGAAGTTAAATCAAATGTAGATGCTCGGATTTTACGCGTGCCTGTTTCAAGAGAATGTGCAAAACGGACAGTTAAAAAATACTTTTGTCCATTCTGTAAAAGTTTACAAACTAAGTTTGCTAGGCATCTTGAATTAAAACATAAAACGGAAAAAGGTGTACAGAAATTTATATCTCTAAAAAAGGGATGTCGCGGAAGATTAAAAATCATTGAAACGATTCGAAATTATGGAAATTATATTCACAATAGTAAAAGCGAATTAAATACAGGAATATTAATAACATGTAGGCAACGGCAGTCCAAATTTCAAAATACTGCGGAAGACTACATTTATTGTACGAATTGCAAGAAACTTTTGTCGAAACGTACCATACGGCTTCACTATAAAAATTGCAATAATGAACATAAAAAGGGTGTACGGGAAATTACTGTTATGGGTAGGCGATTAACAGGGTACATTCATAGTTGTGCAAATGATGTGTTTCGTCAATGTGTATTTCCTGTTATGCGAAATGATGCTATTACGAGGTCGATAAAATATGACAACTTACTCATTTTATTTGGAAATAAACTATGTGAGAAGTATACCAGTCCGCATCAGCACGATATGATAAGAGCGCAATTGAGATTGTTAGGTCGCTTCAAGCTCGCTATCAAAGAAATCCGAAATGATATTATTGATTTTGCTAAAATTGTTCGACCACAATGTTTTGATCAAGTTATACAGGCGATTAGAGTAGTTGCTCATTGGGATACCACAATCATATGGTTTAAAACGCCGGCTGTTGCTACTATGGTTACTACGTTATTAAAAAAATGCGCATGCAAGTTGAGATCGGAATCTATTAAAGGACCGTACCAAACTGCAAAAAAAATACTGAAGATTTTATGACGTTATTTGAAGAAGAGGTTCCAGTTTTAATTAACAGAAAAGCCATAGAAGATCACATAAAGCAAAAGCGCTGGAGAAATGTAGTTCTCCCACTAAAACAAGATACCAAATTGTTGAACAACTACCTAAAAAAACTGTATGATTTCCCTTGCAATTTTAAAGAGACAATTTCATTTCTCGGCTTGGAAATTACTAACGGAGTGTACTTTAGTTTTTATACAAATATTTAACCGTAGAAGAGCGGGAGAAATCGAAAGATTAACGAAAACAGACTACGAGAATTGAGACACATTAGAAACTAATGTCAATGTGCACCTCTATAAAGATTTGTCTGTACAATCTAAACAATACGCTAGAGACTTTGTACGAATAACTATTCGTGGAAAATTGGGTAGGACTGTACCTGTCTTACTTGATTCTTTTATGTCTGAATGCATAAAATGTATAGTATTACAATATCGTAAGCAAGCCGGTGTAAAGCCACAAAATGAGTACATATTTAGCACAACGGGTGATACAGCATTAAAAAAAGAGTATATTAGAGCTTGTCCATTAATGCGCAAATTGGCCGCAGAATGCGGAGCAACAATGCCATCGTCCCTACGTGGAACTATTCTGCGTAAACATATCGCTACTTACACTGCAATATTGGGTCTGGAGGAAATTCATGTTGATACGTTAGCTAATTTTATGGGGCACGATAAAGAAATTCACAAGAAATTTTATAGAATGCCGGTTCCCGTTATGGAGATAACGGATGTATCTCGATTATTGCAAGCAGCAATGGGTGGTCAAGAAGAGGATAATAAATGTGACGAATCGAATGATAATGCAGAAGAAAGCACTCCTGAAGTTCCACAAAGTTGCCAGCCTAGTACTAGTCAAATTGCACAAAACAACAGCATGAATGGATCTAGTAACTGTTCTGGGAAAGAGAACACGAGTAACTCGTGTGCTAATTATTCCGGCAATAGCTCTGGTTCCAAATGTCGGAGCAGTAAGTAGTTGTAGTAAATTTATTGTCTCAATTTTTATTGACCGTTGAAGTAATTATGTTTAATACACTTCGCACCAAAATTAAAGGACCACTTCTCTCCAGTCGTAAATTTGTCAATGTTCGCACAGCTGTAACTTTCTCAAAAAAAATCGTAAAAATATGAATTTTTTTTAAAATAAAGCTTGAAGCCTCTACTTTACAACGCACCATTAGAAATTTGATTTGCTTGCATTGGGGCTGTGGTAGCACATAAAATATGAGGGCATGTTTTTCTTGCAAAAAATTGCAAAGTTCAACAAGGGCCACGGGGTCAGGTGAATTTTTTTGAAGGACGCCAATTACAGGGTTGTGTAGCTTGAAGCTTCCTCTTTAATTTAAAAAAAAATAAGCCGCTACGATTTTTTTATGCAAAGTTACGACACTTTGAATGAAAAGTAAGCCGCCGACATTAGAATAACCCAAGGTACGCCACGAGGAGGTTGCACGGTCGGACTTGTACCCCATGTGTATTTGTGTTGTATGTTTGGTGTATGTGTGAATAGAAATGTGTATTTTAAGTGTAGTGTGTGTTTTGATGAATGATGTACGGATCTTAAATGTGATGCTTAAAATCGTATGTTGCCTCCCCGTTGTCTTAGAACTTCTTCGCATCGTTCTCTCATATTGATACAGTACCGTATCAAATTTTGGGGGAATTTACGAGCATTAGCGACTGTTCTCCAGAGACTTCGACGCAGCATCCCCCAAAATTTTGCCACGAGGGGGAGCGAGAGAGAAGGCTGCTGGCGGCCGAAGGATTCAGCGGGCGCTAATCAATACAGGGATCGCCATCTAGGGCGCGCGCCAGGACCAATTAATATTGATTTTTCCCACTCGTAGCGCGCACGTGCTCACCGCTTCCTGTCCGGATCATCGTTTCCTCATTCGGTTCTCGGGACCCCTAGCGTGCGGACGTATTTTCTCTAGCGAGTGCGATTAGCGAAAGTAGTAACGGGCGTGTGACCATCAGCAGCCATATTGTACGAGGAAACGGAGATCCAGCAGGAGCGGTAAGTCTTTTTCCCGTATTTCTTGGGCATGGGGATTATTCTATGGGGACTATTCTCCGGATTATTCTGCGCTTGGTGATAGTCGATAGTCGCGACCCGCCGATTATTCCGCGCATTGATGCAAATGGGTTAAAGTGAAATAGTGAAGTCGGGCGTGGATAGGCATGAGGGCTTTCGGTGGCGAGCGGTCAGTAGGAGGGGAGCCGGTCCACATGCGTGCGGATTAAATAGGGGGTGTACGAGGCTGCGCGGCGGGGTTTCGGGTCCGTGGCCAGTGGGCAGCGCACGTGGCTCCTCTGAGGAAAGCCATCGAGAGCTCGCTTTCCCGCGTGGATTCGGGAAGGTCCCGGGAGTCGTTAGACTAGCATCCGTTAGGTTAGTTAAACTCAGCCGTCGTGGGGAGTGCGAATCTCCCCGAGTGTAGGGAGTCTTTAGATCGAGCATTTCCAACCCGAGAACTAGTCATTGTTGCATGCTAGAGAGGATCGGTCGTCGAAGAGATCCGGAATATGTCGGGTTCGACCGCGTTGTGTGACTCGGAAGGGCTAGTGACGCCATCTTGGGCGTAACCGCGTGCGAATTTCCATCGATTCCCTCAAGTCACGATCACTGAGCTCTTGTTATCTCTCCTTATTATATTTTGGGTCTTCCGTTTTGGTCCATTCCACCTTTGTTCGGGACCGAGTCCCATATTCATTAATAAATTATCGTTCTGAGGACCATTATTTCCGACTATGGTTTCTTGAGCGCGATCCCGTTCCCTGTGCGCGGCTTCCAGTGCCTCCGGGCTTCGCCCGGGCCTACTTCCTGGGGATTTTCTAACTGAGCTGCCGAAAGGGAGAAGATCTCAAAGAAGGGAGGATGACTGGATGACCATCGACCTCGTGAGCATATTAGAAATTACGTGTGTGAGCGCGTGGCGCCCTATTCCCGGGTGACCCATAATTCTGACCGACGAAGCCTAGTGCATAGCCCGTGTCCAGTATCTGCCGGAGAACGGCCGACAGGGAAAAGCACGTTGCAGTCTATATTTTTGTTTATTAAGAAAGTTTGTAATTCCTGGGTTTTTCCTACCAGTCCGTTGGCGTTCCAAATACCGATTTTGTAGGACTTGTTGGCCATTATGTCAGTTTGGTGATGACTGTGGTTAAAGGGTTTATCATGGTGTTCATGCTGGTCATGAGCTGTGCTAGCATCGATTCAAGTTTCCCTTCGGAGGATGATGGTGGTGGAGAGAGAGAGAGGTGTTGTTGTTTGGGTTTGCTCCTGGTGTTGGTGGTGGGTTGGCTGAGGCTGTGGCTTTTGCATATGTTTTGCCTGGTTGTGTGGTGGGGAAGAAGGCTGGGTTCGGCTGAGGAAACGAGTTTGAGATAGAACGGTCTCTGATTTTAGGAAAAATTTTTGGGATTAGTTGTTTCCTTATTGTACAACCTTTGTAACTAGCTGGATGATTGCCACCACAGTTGAAACACTTCATTTGATGAGATTTTTCTTTCCAGGTGCACTGTTCGGTTAGATGGTTACCTGCACATTTGACGCAGTGGGGGATCCTGGAGCAATAGTTCTTGGTGTGACCATGCGCTTGGCATCTTGTGCATTGTGGGATGTCCTTTTTTTTGTAAGGCTGTTCTACGGTCACTATTGTCTGGAGGATGTGGGTGATTGCGTATAAGGATTTGTTGTTCGCTTGAGGTTTCAGCTCTATGAAGAAGAGTGGGGTTGGAGCCTTAGTGGTTGTATTGCGTACGTTGGTGATCCTTAGGATGTTTTGACCTTGCACTTCTAGTTCAGATTTGATGTCATCGGGTTGAGCTGAGGGATGTAGGCCTCTAATTACTACTTCAAAGCTTCTTTGGTTTTTTAATTGATATGTATGGAACTGCGTGTCCCTGGATTCTAGTTCTCTTATTATATTTCTGTAAGATTCAATATTATTGGATTGCACTTTGACTTCTTGGTTAGACAGGGTCTTGGTGGGATATTGGCCTCCTGCTGTGTTGTTTAATTAGTCCCGTAGAGGAGCAATATTTTCAACTTGGGTGATGAAGATTGGAGGAGGTTTAGTTTCATTTGTGTTTGGCTGAGTATTTGACTGATGAGATGTGTCCATATTGCTGTTATTTGGGTCATCGCATAGAGGTTGGAAGGTATTTCTGCTTACCACTGGGTTGCTTAACCAGTAGGTGCTTTTGGAGACCTTACGTATCTGGTTGTCTGCTGTTTCACTGGTGTTTTTGTGCCAGGATCGTTTTTTGGGGTTAACTAGACTCCACTCTTCAGGTGAGGTGTTGTGTGCGTTACTGGTGGTTGGATTTGCTGTCGCTAGTGTTTGGGTTGTTCCTGAGGTTAGATTTGTGCTTGCTTGATGGTAGATATTCTGTCTTAGGTGAGGATCTTCGTACTGCTGCATATTGATGTTTGGCCCTGTCCTGTATGCATGAAACTGCTGATTAGTACTAGGTACCTGTTCCTGCTGCTGATCGTGGCAGTTGAGGTTTGGTAGAGGGTGAGTTTCGGTTTGTCCATTGTGAGTTTGTGCTGTGTTCGTTATGTAGTAACTATGTTGTTTCAGGTTGGAATGGTATAACTGGTTTACGGAATCCATCTTCTTTTCAGTTTCTTGTTTGGAGGCATTTGGCTAAGTTGGAGTCACTAGCACTTTGCACTGTCACGTTGGCTGCGACTAGTTGTGTTGAAGACCGCGCGGAAGAACCTTAACCTAAAAGTAGGTTAGAATTTGGCGGAAACTTATGCCGAGCTGTATTTTCGGTTGCTAGTTTTTCGTTTCTGAGGAATTGTTTATGCGGAGTTCTATATTGTTCAGACGTCGTGAGTCGACTTCTTGTCGCGGGTTCAGAGTGTAAGAAAGTTTTATAACGTCCGAAAACAAGGGCACTCGCAGCAAGCGTGTGTGCACTCACTGCCTTCTTGAGTAGGACTTGGACAAATTATTAAATATTTTTCGCTAGAGATTCTCAATCCCGGGTTTATGGCTGCATGTGTCACTGCGGCGGTAGAAGGCTCGAAGTCGGCGGGTCTCTGTTTGCCTAGGTCAGTTAGGCCCAGCTTATCTCGAGGGCCTGCTACCGAACACCGCTGTAACTGAATAGGCGTTAGGGAGTGCGAGAGAGAGAGAGAGTGAGTGCGAGTGAGAAAGAGGAAAAAGGGTCAGGTTGATGAACTCTACAATGCTGCCATAAACCTGGGATTGAGAATCTCTAGAGAAAAACTTCCAATAATTTATCCTGGCCACATTTATTAAAATTTTAAACTTTTCATAACGCGATATTTTCTTGGGTGCATCACAGAATGACAGTGATTTTTTTCGCACCTGAAAATGTTGCCGCTTCATCGGGAAACTGCAAGAAAATCAATAATAATGCGACTTAATAATAATTTTTACATGGTTTCTATTTTTTTCACATAGCTTTGGCCCTCCCACACATTCTAGAAAAAGACCCGTGACGCTAGCATTATCCCGTCGGAAGATATGATTTTTTAAAACTTCAAATTTCAACCACCTGTATCTCGGAAAGGGTTGAGATTTCAACTTATTGTTCCCGGACTTTTAGCCTTCTATTGACCCCCAGAATAGGTGATTTGAGTTATTGCATCCATCACTGACTCACCCTGTAGATTTGTTTGAAAAAAAGAAAAAAAGGAGGAAACGGTTAAGAACTTTGAATTTAAAAGCATATTTTTCTATGTTATAATAGTTCTCCCGACTTTAGTTTGAATGATCTGATTGGGTTTTACTGGGTTTCCGCAATCCTGAGCATCAAATGTTGGATCATATGTACTACTTCCAGATGCACGTAAGTAGAAGAGTTCTTGCAAACGGTTCATAGCAACTAATAGTATATGTAAATCAAGACGGTTGATTTTTGAGGGGGCGTGTTGGATTACTCGGTATAATACATTCCTCATCGCCTCCACTAGTTTACGATCTAAATACCGAGAAGTCCTCGCTAGGCGGGGACCGCACAAAACTGAACCTCTTGAATTGGTAGAGATAACCGATGTTTATAATACGCAGCTGGTCACACGCGCAGTCCTTTGTTCTTGACTGGCATGCGGATGCAAGGAGACACTTTGAGCTTCACTTCATTTTGACGACTTGACCTGGCAAGAGCCCTTTTACAGTGTGCGATTCGTTAATACAATTGAGTTCTGTTTTAACCGAATTATACCCGAGTTTCATTCATTACCCTCAATAACCAACAGTTCCTCAATAAGATTTGACATAAAGTCCGAACCCTGATGGGTCAGGAACGTCTTGGGTATACCGAAATACACAAAGATGAAAATTAATTTTTCAGGGATAGTTTGAGCTTCATGGTTTGATACAGCAAAGGCGAACGAATATTTTGTCAAATCGTCCTGGGCTGTAATTATAAAACGATTGCTTTCTTCCGTCAAGGGCAGTGGTCTCACTACATCGATAGCTAATCTGTCGAAAGGATTTTCTTCGGTCGTCGTGATTTCCATCGGCTGTTTCGTCGGTCCAAAATTTGCCTTGTTTAATTGACAAGAGTGACAGGTTTTAATATACCGTCTGATGTCACTTTTCATAGTAGGCCAGTAGTAATTTTGTTTGATTTTACTGTAAGAACGATTGAAACTACAATGCCCGGATAATTTACTGTCGTGATTTGCCTTGAGGATTGCTTGGATTTCGTCTTGATGGCTTGGAGGAGTTCTCATCGTATTCAGAATAATAATTTCATTTTCTTGAAACATAAATTTAATCATTTCGTTTTTAATTCCATTATTCTTTTTCGGAGGAATCAGTGTAAATGAATCTGGGCCTATCATCTCCTTTAATGTTTGCAGCGCTTGGAATAGAGCGCGGTAATCGATTTTGTCGTGATGTCGCGTTTCTGGGAATATGATGAATATCTTTTGATTTCCTTTCTCTATTTTGGACAGTCCGTTCGGGGTAGGATTTAATTGGCTTATGTCAAACTGTTCGCGTATGTAGTCCGCGTATTGGTTACTCGCGTCCAAGTCCTCGGACCAGAAAAGTATTAACTTTCCTTTTGTTTTTGAGATGGTACTATTGTCGGATGAAAATTCAATTGGACCGGTATTTTTGTAATAGAACTCTGTGAATTCTTGGTAACTTTTTCTTGGACTGCGCGTATAGTATGATACTCCGGAATCAGGAGCGAAATCAGGGAATAGACGGGATAATCCATCCGCATTCGAGTTGATTCTACCCGGTTTGTATTTTATCGTATATTTATATTCGTTGAGGCGTAGTCGCCAACGTGCTAACCACGAGGAAGGGTTTTTGCAATTAAACAACCATTGAAGAGGTCTATGGTAGAGAAAATTGTGAAGTCTCGGCCGTAAAGGTATGGTCGGAAATGTTCAGTGGTATTGATGATTGCGAGAAGTTCCTTCTCCGTTGTCGAGTAGTTCTCCTCTGCTCAGTTTAAAGTTCTAGAATAGTATGCGATTGGTAGGTCCTCGTTATTTCTTAATTGTCACAAGACGCCACCAATTCCTATGTTGGAAGCATCACAAGTGACGAAAAAGGGATGCGAAAAAACGGGGTACTCTAGTAACGGTTCAGTTATCAGGAAAGATGTTAAACTTTCGAACGCGGGCTGTTGTTCAGTAGCCCAGACGAATTTGGTATCGTTTTTTAGAAGTGTTGTCATTGGCTGTGCGAGTGTCGAGAAGTTAGGAATAAATTTGCGGCAGTATCCTGCCATACCGAGAAATGTTCTTATTTCCTTTATGTTCCTTGGAGGACTTAGCTTCTTTATGCACTCGATCTTTGATGGATTAGGCTTAACTCCGTCCTTTGAAATGACATGACCAAGGTATTGACACGATTCGCGTAGAAACTCACACTTGTCGGGCTGGCTTTTTAAATTATATTCGCGGAATCTGTTGAATATGTTGCGCAATTTAGTATTATGATCATTGAGGCTAGATCCATGAATTACGACGTCATCTAGATACACGAAACATTGATGGTTATTCAGTCCGGTTAAAACATTCTTCAGCATCCGCTGGAAAATGGCGAGCGCATTTTTTAAGCCAAATGACATACGGGAATACTCGTAGTGCCCGTCTGGAGTAGTAAAAGCAGTCTTTTTTGATTCGTTAGGGTCCATAGGGATCTGATGGAATCCGCTTGCAAGGTCGAGAGTAGCAAAATAGTGCGCGTGCCCTAATTGATCCAAGATGTCTTCGATGTGGGGGAGCGGATAAACGTCGCCTATTGTTTTCTCGTTAAGACGTCTGTAGTCTATCAGGACTCGCCATTTCTGTTGACCTGGAGCGTCCGTTTTCTTTGGTACAACCCAGAGTGGGCTGGACCATGGGCTAGTAGAAGGTTTGATGATCTCTTGGGATAGCATTTTCTCCATTTGTTTTGTAACTTCGTTTTTGTGGACTTCCGGATAACAGTATGACTTAGTAAAAATCGGGATTTCGTCTAATGCAGGAATTTTAGCCGCTGCTGCAGTGGTTGACGTTAAATTGTCGCCAAGTAAATGGAAGATGTCCTCGAATTCGCGACATATTGAAATAATCGAGTTTTTCTCCTCAAGATTCAAATGATCTGTACGTATATTTTCCCCTAATACTTTGAATCGCGCGGTTTTGCCGCACTGGTTAGCATCATTTGCCGAATAAAAGATACGGAGTGACTGCACAGGGCGTAGAAGTGGTAATTCGGGTTTGGGAATCGTAATTTTGTTTGTAGATCGATTTCTGATCGTTGTTATCGCTTCGTTCTCATTTGTTACTTTTACGAGTGATCTAGGTACGAACAGTGATTCTCCTAAGTTTTGATTTTGTATTATTCCCTTTTCTAATTGGAGCGGGTTCGCGAGCCCTACCTTGACTACGCGTTCTGAGCGAGGAAGGATTGAAATATGATGCGCGTCCGGAGATTGGTGGGCGTTGCGTTGTAATGGGATTGGGAAAGGAATCGCTTGAATGGAGATTGTTAATTCCTTAAAGTTGATTTTACAACCTTGGGCTTCAAAGAAATCTTGCCCGAGAAGGCCATCAAAGGGTATAGCCGTATTTGTGCGTAGAACTTGAAAATTGCAATAAAACGTACGTTTGCGAATGCCTAAATAGAGTTTGGTTTCTCCCGCAGTTGCGATCGGCGAGTTAGGATTAATTCCGTTTAGCGTTATTGATTTAGAATAGTCGATGTCAGGATCTCTAAGGCTTGATCCTTTTACTAAAGATACCGATGCTCCCGTACCAATTAAGAATTTTAAGACTCCGTCGGAGTTTTTAGACGATGCAGACTCATATAATACAAATGTTAACTCGCTGTTATTGAGGTAGATATTATGGAAGGTGAACGAATTAAGTTGTGCTGTCAAGTTTGACTGATCGTCATAAGTGGTCGTTCGTGCCACGGAATCCTGTTGTTGATCTACCATATTCGTGTTACTTACATTAACATTTGGTCGCTGGGTGTTTCGCGAGTTTGAATTATCTCCAGATATCCTATTTTTCTTTACATTAGCCAGAAATCTCTTTACACATTCGTCTATATTATAACCTTTGTTTTTGCAATATCGACATTCGTCGTTCGAACGGTACATATTTTGACTCGAACCTGGGGTAGGTCGGTATGAATTGTTACTAATGTTTTGTTGATTCGTAGTTCGAGATCGATTCTGTGAATTGGGTTGCCTTGAAGATTGACCTTGTTGGGTGAAATTCACAGGTCTAGCTTGGCGCGGTGTTGAGCGATTTGATCTTGAATTTTTATAAAAATAATTTTCACTACCATGATTTGTTCGAGTGCAATAAGTGCATTTCGTGAAGCTGTCATATCGAATACGTAAGGCCTTTTGTTTATAGTTGCTCGACTTCGACGTTCGCGCACGAAGTACAACTTGTTTCGAGGGTTCGTTTTTGGAAGCGGAAATGAAGGAGAATAAATGTTATCTGGAGACACAGTGAAATTCAATTTAAACACGCGATTTTATTTTATTAATATAATAACTCATATAAGGCTATTAGGTAGGTCCTCGAGGCTGCTGGCTCCGGCGACGCGTTAAATCCAGTGAGTCCGCAAAACAAGACTACAATAGAATTAGGCGTCAATATTATGAGCGCTCGAGCGTAACGACGGCGAGCGCGAAGCACTCGCAATCGCTGTCTTCTCACTCGATCAAATTGTGGACTGTATTTCCTGATATTAATTCGAATAAACCAAAACCTGAATTTAATTGATTTATTCAATTCCGAGTCGAAACTATTTTGTGCACGCAGAGGGTCGTAAATCCTCTGCGCGTTTTGATCTATATGCAGGAGAATGATCTCCCTTTGATCGAAGTAATTTCGGCTACTGCGGAGACTTAAAGCCTTTGCAGTGACTCGGTGGAGCCTGCGTTCGTGACGCGCGAGGCGGTAAGCCGTCACACTCGTGGCCGCGAAATAATAGATGAGCCGATTATCGCGAGACCGCGATAATCGTGAGTCTAAATATTTCTTGCTGCTGGAAATTTAAGATATTTTCAGAGGCTGCCACGAAGGTATTCCAAATAGATGTGCAGCATGCAATTACTTGAGAATCAAGTATCGTCGGCTGGCAGTGTCTTGTCGAGGATTAGCTCTCGAAAACGAACTAGTGCTCAGCTCGGCGATTAGCATGTGAATGACGGCTCGTCTTCGGTGCTTTCTCAAGGAAAGCGAAGACGAGTCGTACTAGGTGACGTGCAGGATAATTTCTTATAGAACTTACCTGTCATGCCTTTGGTTCTCTCGCGTACGAATTGCTGGAATTAACCGAAGTGACCGAACACGCATCTCAGTCGCGCGAGTCGGTTTTGCACATTTCTTTTCACAACACTAGCGCGTATTAACGAATATTAAACACCTTTACTTCTCCTGATGCCGCGGTGAAGGCTTCGTTAATAGTTTTGAATTCGCGATGTATAGCGAAGTATTTGGGAAATATGAGGGTGAGTATAATGAATGAAGCGATTTAAGGGCATTCTAGATACGCTAGCTATGCAACCTGGTGAAAGAACTTGATCTTGTTCGGTCGCATGAACCGCTGCTAAAATTCGAGACCTAAGGTCTTCGAGTCTTTGGAAAAATTGGGATACGGTTTCGTTCTTTTCTTGAGCAACTGAATTGAGTTCCTCATACAACTGATCTAGTGATTTCTTATCCTGGTACAAGTTTAATAGTAATTCTGATACTTCCTCCCAAGTCGTGAAATTGTAGTGAATGTCAATTTGTTCGCGAGCTTGACTCGTGATACGACTCTTAACGTATAGAAGTAGAGGAACTTTTTGAGAGGCTGTGGCTAATTCAAATACTCCGTCTACTTGTTTCACGAAGCTGCGAATTTTATATCGATCACCGTCGAATGTTTCAGGAATGAGCTTAATTAAAAATGAGATATCGTATACGGTTGCGTTTCCGTTGTTCGCCATATTTTATGGGATATTGGTAAGATCATTGGAACGAAAATAGGAAGGAGAGAATTGTCACGTTTTGCCGAATAGCCACTTCAGCAGTACTTACTGTGGGTGATTTGCCCCTGTACTTGGTGCTGGAGTTGCTAGTTCCATGTCGCGTTACTTCGTGCTTCAGTGTGTTCGGTGTCCAAGGTTTCAGCAACTGGAAAGTTGCCACTCGTCTACAGGGTGGAGTTGCTAGTTCCACTGTTTTCAGACTGCTGGACCATCTCGGATCCTCGTCGCCAGTTTTGTGTTCTATTCCGTGTAACTCAATTTATTGCAAACTCGTACAATTCATTGGCGGAATAGCGTTGCGCTACGAAGCGTCGTGCGATGTACTCTCACAGTTCGGCGGACTCTACTCTCGAGGGGAGATGGTATACAAGTGTTGCAGAGCGATGTTCTCGGATGACTTGTGAGTAAAAATCTGACTTGAAGGAGTGTAGGACAGGGTATTTAATACATTGAAAATATGAGGAGCGGGGATGGTTAGTTTGGAAGGTGACTAGGGATGACCAGAGTCCTGCAATGACCAAGAGGGTAAAAGGGCCTAGGTGAGTGAGGTCATGGTGATGCAGTGTCGATCCTAAGTACATAGTGAGTAACCCGTGTATGAAATGACTCTCGCCTATGATTAGGGCTACTATGATTAACATAAATATCAACTTAAACTAGTATGAGAAGTTCTTGGATACTACAGTGTGGTAGGTATACAACAACGCCAATCCTGCATCTGAGGATCATAAAGCATATGTATTCTTTCTCCATTAATCTCTGTCCTAATTTTGTGAAGACAAAATCTATTTGTAATTCTAATTCTATTTCAAATATAATGCCATCCACATTAGAAGATGGACAGCCGTAGATGGACAATTGGAATTTGGAGGAGATGTCCCTGCTTCAAGCGAGGAATGGAAATAAAACAGTAATATTGTAATAAAACTGTAATCTTTTAATAAAACTGTTTATTTTCTAAATCGAAAAAGGTTTTCTATTTCATTCCTGTTTTGATTAGCTAGTTCTAGAATTAGTTCTGCCGATCGCGCTTTGACAATGCTGAAGCTTAACACACGTATTTGAATTCGAGTAGAAAGCGGGAACGATACAAGGAGCGATTCCACGCCAAATGATCACAGTCGATTGACACTTGGTCCCCGATTTTTTTTAAACTTCACAGATTTGTAGCGCTAATCGAACCCTGTAACATGCTTTTTTCCGTTCCTCGATATCGTTATTAGTTTTTAAGTTATTCAACTGCAAAGTTTGGGATCAACTTTTTTCAAAAATTCATAACTCGAAAACTAATAAAGATACCAGGTTGTGTGACCTGGCGTTTTACGCGGAAATGTTCAAATTTTAATAAAAAAAATACTTCGTGCCGATACAACGTAAATAAATAGTTGTAAAATATAAATAAACTTTTAATATTTAAATAAAATAGTGAATGGGAGCACCGATCACTTTAAAATTAATATCTCAGATGCTCTGTAGTCTACTAAAGAGAATGCCACAAAGTTCAGGTTGGTAACTATTATAGTTTCGGAGCAATAAACTTTTATAACTGGGAAGAACCGGCCGGGCGCGCGATGGAGCGCGCCGCGACAACCGTTCACGTTTTGGATCAATTTTTCTTTAAAAATTCGTAACCAGAAACTAATAAAGATACCAGACTGTGCGAACCGGCATTTTCTTCGGAAATGTTTAAATTTTAATAAAAAAATTCTTCGTGTTGGTCTCGCCGAACGAGGGCGTGGAGCGGCTCAGTAGATAATAAGAACCAGTTAAACTAGGCTAAGTAATATTAAGTAGGATTAAGTAATGTATTATTAAACCAGCAAACAATAAATCAATATTCCCGATGACCGAGGTGGCATTTCGCGCGATGTATCCGGAAGCTTAGGGGAGACGAACCGGGACTTCCGAGAACAGGCGTGTTGTTGTTGCGAGCGCGTTACAGGTCGCGCATTGTTATGAGGAGCGCGCTCGATGGAAGCCGGGCGGATTAAGGAGCAAGCACGAACAAGCGAGGGCAGGAGAGTTAGTGTCGAGTCGGCCGTGAACGAAACGAGAAGGTGCGCGGCGTGTGAGATCGGGTCGGAGCGAGCTGGCGGGGACGGCCGTGGTTCGGAGGGTGAAATGGTGCGCGAGTTGGGGCCGGTCGACTGGACGCCCGTTGGAGGGAGGCCCCGTGTTCGCGCCCCCTTTTTTCCGCGGCGGGGGTCCCGGTGGGCAGCATGCGCCTCCGGAGCTTGGTCTCGCCATGCTCCGGGGGCGATGCGGCGCCGCGGCGGGCGGCTCCGGGACGACCGGTCTGATCGCGGCGGCTCCCTGTTGGCGGAGGGAAAGTCTGGCGCGGGTGGCGACGGACCATTCGCCGGGGGGCCGTCGCGGGCAGCGCCTGGGGTCACGCGGGGAACCGAAAGGTCAACCCGTCTCCGCCGGCTCGCTTCCGCGGGCGATCGGTTTGATACCATATTGTCGAGCTAAATGTCTATCTCGCGAATAAAGTGTTGAATTTGACTGAGCCTGGTGTTGTGTTGATTGTTTACCCGACACGTCCCTCTTCGTTGCCGGCGGCCGAGCGGAATCGCCCGCTCGGTCGACGACAGTTGGTACAACCTCAATAAATAGTTATAAAATATAAATGAAACGGTGAAACACTTCCTCGATTACCTTAGAATTAATATCTCAGATCCTCTGTGGTCTACTCAAGAGAATGCCACAAAGCTCAGGTTGGTAACTCTAATAGTTCCCGAGCAATAAAATTTTACAACGTACCAAGTACGGTTGCCGCCGCGGCGCATGTCGGGCCAGGGCTTCCCAGTTTTAAAAATTTATTGCTCCGAAACTATAATAGTTACCAAACTGGACTTTGTGGCATTCTCTTGAGTAGACTACAGAGCATCTGAGATATTAATTTTAAGGTAATCGAGGATGCGTTTCACTGTTTTATTTATATTTAAAAAAATTATTTATATTTTGTAACTATTTATTAAGGTTGTACCAACACGAAGTATTTGTTTTATTAAAATTTGAACATTTCCGCGTAAAACGCCGGGTCGCACATCCTGGTATATTTATTAGTTTTCGAGTTACGAATTTTTGGAATAAAGTTGATCCCAAACTTTGCAGTTAAATAACTTAAAAACTAATAACCATATCGAGGAACGGAAAAAAGCATTTTACAGGGTTCGACAAGGGTTACAAATCTGTGAAGTTTAAAAAAATCGGGGACCAAGTGTGAATCGACTGTGATCATTTGCCGTGAAATCGCTCACAGCCTCGTCCGTTGTAACCTGTGATTTAACTGGTCGATACGTCAGACACTATCCCGACAGCGCCCGAAGTCTTCTACATCACACACACACGCTCGTAGTAAATGGCTCAGCTTCAGAACGCCGTTTGCTCCGTCGATCTAGGCTTGAGCCACGACTGTGAAGACGGCGCGGCTCAGCTCAAAAATTCGGGCTCCCAGATGTCAGGCTTGAGCTCCCGGCTCAGCCACGACTGTGAATACGGTGTTGCGGAATCGCAACGTTCGCTCACCGATTATGCAATTTCTAGACGCACAACTCGTTTTCTATTTCATCTCAATAGTCGCTGATAACTTCACGCGCCGCGTTCGCGAACCACGGAATAGAACCAGCTTAAAGACGCGCGGAAATCAAATACAATAGGTGCAATTCGGGAAATACGCGTAAGTATCGCAAAATAAGACTCTTGAAACAAGGTTTTGTTAACAAAGATAAATAGGACCGGATTAGCTTTTCGTAAATTGCTTGTACGTGACTTAGAGAAATTTAGGACAATCGTATACCCTGAAATTGTAAGAGGCCAAAGAAAAGCATACTATGAGGTCCAAGCAGCACTACGATAAAAGGCAATAACGTACAGCTAAATTAAACAGATTGCCTCTCGACCTTTCTGAGAAAACATAGAAAATGTGAACAATGCCTTAAGTCGTAAAATAGCCGATTACTTTTACCGGAGGGCTGCTGACCACATGGGCTTGCTTGGGCCTTCGCGTACCCCCTCCCCAAAGTTAGCGCAGTTTAGCCGGGCATAGTTGCGAGATGCGCGCGTCACCATCCAAAAAACATCAAGCCAGCGGCCACCCCATTGGCTCACCACCAGAGGCTGGACGCGTGGAGGAGGATCACCCCCACGCTCAAGGACAACAGGAGTGGGAGATTTGAAGCCCAGAGCGCCAGGCCCGCAAAAACACCAAACACTTCAATTTCGGACTCCGAATTGGAAACTTTGTATTCGCTTTGGTAATTTGTATATCTTTATTTCAATATAATCATCTTCTACCAGAAAGTCAACATCTCTTCTTCTCATTTAATCACCTTCGCAAGTGAACTCGGATGCAGAAAATCCCCATTCGCGTACAGTTCATCGCACAGATTCGCGCAACAACGGGCCATGGTAAACTTTACCTGAAGTCTGAGCGATTTATCGGGCCCTCTTTTTTATCCCAATTTGAAGTGTGAACGATTTATGGGCCCTTCGAAGTTGTTTACTGTATTGGAACGTGTCTTTCACGGTTTAATAGATTTAGCTGGAAAGGATTCAGATAACAAGGCCCTCGTGTTGTTTCGGCCCAATGAACCTCTTGTTAGGATTGCTATTTAGCATTCCTTGGTATTTGAACCTTCATAACTCTTCAGGATGTAAACGCAATACTCGGCGTAGCCATATAATTAGCGTGTAAATGTAAAATGCTGCTCGTAATAAATTAACGTCGATGTTGAATCGCGCGCGTTGGATAAAGCCGTGATCATAACTTAACAATGCAAGAGAAGGGGTATATGAACGGGTGTTTACAGATAGGCTGTTGCTGATCATACGACTTTTGATAGAAATATCGACCGTCAAAGTTGACAAACTTCTTTCGGAAAATTGTTCTACACCATTTTTTTAGTGGTATGTTTGCTGTATAATTCTCACGAATATCACAGTATTTAGGCTAGGGAGGTTGTCTTGGAATTGAGAACAGCTTTAAAATTACTCGCTATTACGCTAAAATTACTCCTATATTTAAATCTTTATTTAAACTACAATAATCATATAAAGACGTTATAAACAGAAATCGGAAGGTATACGTTTTGAAAATACCAGATTAGATTCATCTGTACCAAAAAATCATCTTACTTCTCGGAATTTACGCAATTTTAGAACGTAATCCTCAGGTATAGATTATCCAATCTAATTTGAAGTCACTATATTGTTCTTATGTGGACCAATATCATTTCTATATATTTACTGCAAATAATACTAACGTTTCGATCGTCAATATTTTCTTCAGAGTTTTCTAGTCTTCCACGCAGAATGTAATTATGCTAAAGTAGGTTTATTCTGAATTTCTGATTCATTCCTATGAAAATATAATTCAAATCCAGAAAGTAATTAAATGTTCGGTACGTTGTTTCATCTATTATACTTCATAATAAAACATTTGAAGGATTAGCGAGGAGGTAAGATGGATAGTAGTGCTGTCCCTGAATTTGAAGGGAATGCTTAACATAATGAGGGAGAGTTGTGTGAAAAGTATTATAACAAGATAAGGGTAGTATAGAGTAGCAGCCCTGGTGTGAAATGCAACTATATCTGTTGCTATGTTATCAATGGGCTTATATGATACGCTACCATAGACGAACAGTGAGAACAAATGTTGCAAAAATAGTAGAATGAGGCCGGAGAAAATATAGAAAAAACTAATAAGACAGGGAATAATATTTTGACAACCAATTTAAATGAAGCAGAAACCGCTGGAATGAAATAAGGACAGGAAAGGCAAGATGGGACGATGAGCGAACAAAGGAACAATACCAATTATAACAAAACATATGCGATTACTTACTCTCGTTCCTGTATTAGAGTTCTTTCCACAGCTGCATTCCTGGAAAAAAGTGATTTCCACTTCAAATCGCTAGATATATGTATATGTACACTTGTATGTATCTGTATACACATGTACACATATGTGTACTATAAAATATTAATATTCCTGACTACGCACTTTAATATTGAAGATACTGTAGTATTTTCTGAAATTTCGTAACCAGTTTCCTTTAAAAATTGTAATGTTGCAATAAATGTTTTCCGATATTCAAGTTTCAAAGGTTTGACTGGGTTTTGTATATCTTTTAGCCTTTTCCATTTTTTGCAAGCTTCCTGCCAGGTCAGACCGTACCATTCAATATCTTCTCGGGTATACTGAAATTGTATTGAAGAAGAAACAAATTACAGATGTTATTTGTTTGTCTTTGCTTTGGGGACTGATTCCTATACGCTGTGATATGCTCCAGGATCTATGATTTCAAATGTAGTTCAAAGCACCTTTGTGTGAGCAATTTGAACATTATGAAAATTGTACCGAATACTGCGACAAGGCAAGGATTTGACTCTGTGATTTGCATCTAAACAGGGCAGAGCGTTGCCCTTTGCGTAACTTCAGCACTTTTGGCAAATGTTTAAAAAATTGTCTAGAGATTATATTAGGAAAGATTTTCAAAAACAGCATAGCTTGGTAATTATTAATTACCTGTGAAAGATAATCTTTATACTTCTCATAAATCGCTTCCCTTTTCTCTGGATCATCGGGATATAACGATTTGTCTGCTAACGCAAGCAACAGTAATCTTTTCAATTTTAATGCCAATTCTGATTTTAAGTCGCAAGCCGGAGACTAAAAAAAAAGTCCAAATGTTAAATACATATGAATAACATTACACAATACTTGCTTTATAACGTTACCCTTACCTTCAACAAATAATGATCAAATCCTTTATGTTCATGTATTAAATGAATTGTTCTATCAGTAACAATGGTTTTCATGTATTTGTTTAGAATTTCACTATACACGATAGACTGTTTCAAAGTTGGAAACCAGTAATGTGGTGCTTTGGAAGCACGTCTATGCTTTTGTTTAAACCCTTGGACAATGGCTTCGCCTCCCAATATCGTTTGATTAAATTCCTTTGGAAAAATCAAAGGCAACGGTGTATTTTGTATTGGTTTCCTGTATAAGAAGATAAACTTTTAATCGTTTTAAGAACTTCTTAGGACGAGCAAAAAAGCTACTCAAAACATGACAATAACTGTCGATATTTCTTACACTTCACCAGTTCTGTTATTTCTCTTGTAAGAACCTTCTTGCTTAATATAATGAACAGGAGCAGGTGTGGTCAGCTTCCATTCTCTCCAGAACTTTCTGTATGCTTCTGGTAATTCCGCACCAATTCCATTTGTCCATCGTGTTACTCTTGGTAAATAATATAATCGCTGAAATGTTTAATTCAAAAGTAAGATAATATTGAGAGAATCAGCGTTATAAATGTGCTCATTATGACAATGTATTCGTAATTAACTGATATTTTTTAGATCCAGCAATTATTACTGTGGAAATGGTGCAGTATTCTAAATTTATCAATATACAATCAATTCAATTACTATTTATTAAAGACTTGCAATATTATATAAGCGGTAGTATCACAATTATAGTATACGGTGTACTCGGTTTCATAAAAGCTGAATTAATAACAAAATATTACTTGTGCCGTGTTGACTGCAGACATATTCTATGTATAAGAAAATCGTCGGCGCACGTTACAATAGTTGACCTGACTTGACCAGATTTAAGGTACGGCTAGATCAGGCTAGATACGACCAAGGCCCTGATACTCCATGT
Organism: Trypoxylon attenuatum; assembly: GCA_963989405.1. Taxonomy (NCBI): domain Eukaryota; kingdom Metazoa; phylum Arthropoda; class Insecta; order Hymenoptera; family Crabronidae; genus Trypoxylon; species Trypoxylon attenuatum. The sequence goes on along the minus strand of OZ022492.1, from coordinate 12,863,877 downwards.
AAATATTTTGGTACAGGTTCACAGTGCCATCAGTTATCGTAGACGTGAAACCAAAGGAAGTGACGTGGGTATAAGAATATTACGTCACGCCGGGAACGCAACCTTAGATATACGGGATTAAACGCGAAACCATAGGCCGCGATAAGATTTCAGCTGCGCGGTTAAATTAAATCGCCCAGCGGTCTAACATCAAATTTCTTGATCAACTAGGAATACAGTAAATAGTTGAAGGTTATGTTTTGTATACTAATCTGCACCCAATTCAACTTCTAATTTATATTTCTTTTTTGGTCTTTAGAATTTGAACTTTTACAACTATTACAATTCAAAGCCCCCTCAATCTTGCACGACTACATTGCGATCACGGCGTGGCGTGACACGCGCGTATACCCAGATAGCCAAGTATGGCGGTGCCACTTTTTTCCACGCAGTGACATGCGGTGTGATACCACGAGTACATCACTGTCGAGGCACTTGGGTCTTACACTGGCTCGCGTCACAGATTTCCACCCGGTGACATTACAGATAGCCAATCAAGTGAGCCACTTTTCTCCACGCGGTGACATGTGGTATGACATGACAGGTACGGGCCATTCCACGTGAAAACGATCACTTTTGGCAGCAGGTCCTCCGATTTTGTTTAAATTGTAGTATGCTGTAGTTTTTGCAAAATAGTGGTAACTTTAATTCATCATTTCGCTGAAATAAAAAACGCTAAAAAAATACGGGATGTTGAAAATCGCGAAAAAGTGCATTTTTGCCAAAACTTGACCCCATAAATGAAGTAATATCTCCGAAACTATGGCACTTATCGCGAAGTTTTTTTTTTAAACTATACGAGAAAGAACCGCCCGTTCTGAATATATTTTTGTTTTTGTTATAGCAACCATTTTTCAACCTGAAAATTGTTAATTAATTTTTATTTCACAAAAACGACGGCGTGCCCAGTGGTCGTTTTCACGTGGAATGCCCCGTACATAACCGCCGAGGCGCGTTGCACGGGCTCGTGTCACAGATATGCAATCCGGTAACATGTCATGCGAAAATTCTAGGTTAACGTAATATTCTAACAGTCAGTGCGATCGACGAACGAGTGATGCAGAAGCGAGTGCTTGTAGATACATAATATAATTATAATTATACGCAATATTGCGTTAAATATAGTGTGTTAGAGAGTTCGGTTGGTGACGGCTAGCATCTTTCAATCTAGATCAATGTCATTAGTTATGAAAATCGAAGTTGGAAGAAGAATGTGTGAAAGAAACAAGTAAGGAAGATGACATGATTTTAAGGTTACGGTATTTAACGATTTCTTTCCTAATCTAACGATTTCCTTACAACTATAGTTGTAGAGTTTCAAATAGGAAAGAAATATCATACTGTAATCACACTGACAATAATATATTTGATCTGTTTTTCTTTTCATATTCCTGGTGGTTAAACTGATGGCGAGGGAGTAAAACAGAAAAATAAGTTAAGGTACATAACCATTTCTTTCCTATTTGAAACTTTACAATGCTCATACTTTATTCACACTGACAATAATATATTTTTTCTGCATTTATTTTCATATTCTTCCCATTATAATGAATTTCATCTGGTTTTCTTTTCATATTCTTTCCAGTATTTTCTAAGATAAATTCTGACTTTCTAATTGTAATTCACATTGTCTAATTTTTGTTTCACGTAAATGGTTCACCGACTCAGCGAGGGGAAGAAAATTAGAAGCAGGACATCAGTTGGACGACGAAGACATACCCTCCCAGATAGCCAGGTGGCGTGAATGTGATATTGTGGTGAGGCGCCACGTGACATGACAGATATCGAATTCTGTGTCTCAACGATTACGGGACTGTCAAATCACGTCGTTGAGTCACGCGATAGCATGAGCGTGACATCGCACCGTGATATAAGGGTGACATGACGGCACAGCCCTGTGGTGCTACGCGGTGGCAGGGACGTGATGCCACAAAATCGCAATATGCATTTAATCCCATACCCGTAAAAGAAAATTAAATTAAATTAGACTCGCGGATATTTGTTAACATGTATTTATTTTTTAATAGCCACAAAATCGCAATATGCATTTAATCCCATACCCGTAAAAGAAAATTAAATTAAATTAGACTCGCGGATATTTGTTAACATGTATTTATTTTTTAATATTACATTTCATATATACACAATAAAATTCATGTTAAAAATATGTGTTTGTCGCCTATGTCTTCGTCGTCCAACTGATGTCCTGCTTCTAATTTTCTTCCCCTCGCCATGAGTCGGTGAACCATATACATGAAACAAAAATTAGACAATGTGAATTACAATTAGAAAGTCAGAATTTATCTTAGAAAATAATGGAAAGAATAGGAAAAGGAAACCAGATAAAATACATTATAATTGAAAGAATATGAAAAGAAAAGCAGATGAAAGCACTATTGTCAATGTGAATAAAGTATGAGCGTTGTAGAGTTTCAAATAGGAAAGAAATCTTTACGTACCTTAACTTATTTTTCAATTTCGTTGATTCAGGAGCACCTTGGATTCCAGGGATTGGGTGCCACTTTAACATCTGTAACAAAACATCCATGTGAATCATACATATAATATTTGCCAATATATTGAAGAATACATGAAATAAATGAAAAGACAGAAACACAAATCTTACATTCTTTCACTGTGTACAATTTCAGTGACAATATATGTTCCTGTGTTAGAGGGAAGTGCACGTCCTTCCAAATCACCCCCACAGTTGGGAGTAACGGGCAATTCGCTTTACTTATTTTAATATACTCTTATTATTTTATATTTTATATTTGTTATGTTATGTTTTCTAGATTTAGGTTACTTAGATTTTATATATGTCTTTATTTTACTTTATATTTTGTATTTTTCTATATGTTATGTTTTCTAGATTTAGATTACTTATTTCTTTATTTTATTTTATTTTATTTATTTTATTTATTTTATTTATTTTATTTATTTTATTTATTTTATTTTATATTTTGTATTTTTCTATATATTATGTTTTCTACATTTAGGTTACTTAGATTTTATATACCTTTTTATTTGTTATTTTTTGGCGCATAAAAAAATGTACTGTTCAAAATGAGATTACATATCAAAAAATCATGTCATCGTTTCCTTACCTTTTCCTTTCACCCATTCTACTTCCAACTTTGATTTTCATAAATAATAACATTATAATTGAGATTGAAAGATGTTAGCCGTCACCAATAACCTAGAATTATAATTCTACGCATGTCGAAGAGATCTCTTGACAGGTCATCGGGTTGCATATCTGTGACACGAGTCCGTGCAACGTGCCTCGGAGGCTATGTACCTGTCATGTCACACCACATGTCACCGCGTGGAAAAAAGTGGCTCACTCGATTGGCTATCTGTAATGTCACCGGGTGGAAATCTGTGACTCGAGCCAATGTAACACCCAAGTGCCTCGACAGTGATGTGCTGGTGGTATCACACCGCATGTCACCACGTGGAAAAAAGTGGCACCGCCACACTTGGCTATCTGGGCTGATAGCACAGAGGCACAATGTCGGCATAGAATCCGCACCGACATGTGCCCCCTGTCGGCATGGACTCGATCCAATTCTGTGCAGAAATATGGATATGTTGTTGTAGTAGTCGTCACTCTTTGGCATGAAATCCCCGCTTTAAAGCGATTGATAAAGCTTGATTAAACAATTGTTGCAGTGTGGATTTGCCTGCGCAGTCAGATGCGCAACATGCTCACACCCAATTGGGTAAAACAGATCTCGCCGGTGGGATTTGTATGCTCCAAGTCGAAAACATCAGAGGAAATGTTGGCGAGAAATGAGTAGTACATATGCGAATATCTAAAGTGGTGTAAACCGCAGTGTAAAGTACAATGTGGGATTCTGTTGTGAATATTTTTAAATCAATCATGTTAATACTAATTGGTTTTATTTCTCTTTTTGTTACATGTTCTTGGTTCTTTGACTCATCACAAGCGGCAGAAGATAAGTATTGCACATTTCTTTCATAGTTAACATTCTATCTCCGTGGTTTTGCAATTATATTAATACTAATTTGTTTTATTCGTTGTCCGGGCCAGGGGCCAGGGGCCAGGGGCCAGGGGCCAGGGGCCAGGGGCCAGGGGCCAGGGGCCAGGGGCCAGGGGCCAGGGGCCAGGGGCCAGGGGCCAGGGGCCAGGGGCCAGGGGCCAGGGGCCAGGGCCGGGGCCAGGGCCAGGACCGGGGCCGGGGCCGGGGTCGGGGCCCCAGGGCCGGACAACGAATAAAACAAATTAGTATTAATATAATTGCAAAACCACGGAGATAGAATGTTTTTAGTTTAATGTATTTAGTTTGTTATGTATTTAGGTTATATTGCTTAAGTATTATTCTGTTTTTAGTTTATTGTATTTTTAGTTTAAGTTTATTGAATTATTATTCTGTTTGTAGTTTTTATTGTGTGGTTTTTTATTGTACGCCGGTGTTAATAAAAAAAAGAAAAATGTGCGAACAGTTTATATTTTTATTAAAGTCAGAGAGAATAACATAATTATATTTTACCTTGATACATTCTGTCCTGGCCTTTTTCTACGATTTTATGTTAAATTTTATGATGCTCGTTGTCAGATTGAACCGCAGACCCCAATTTTTCACTCATCTGGTCCAAATTCACATATTGTACGTCTCACAAACGTTGACTGTCGACAGTCAACATCCGCGCTCGCGACAACCGGATAACATGTTTTTAGGAAAGGTCATATATTTTTATAGACCGTAACTGGAGGCATGAAGGAGGCCCAAATTCTACTCATATTGTCCAAAGCTTGCCTCGGCCTGGCTATCAGGGTAGGCGACAAACACATATTTTTAACATGAATTTTATTGTATATATAAAATGTAATATTAAAAAATAAATACATATTAAAAAATATCCACGAGTTTAATTTAATTTAATTTTCATTTATGGGTATGGGATTAAACGCATATTGCGGTTTTGTGGCATCACGTCGCTGCCACCGCGTAGCACCACAGGGCTGTGACGTTATGTCACTCTTATATCACGGTGCGATGTCACGCTCATGCTATCGCGTGACTCAATGACGTGATTTGACAGTTCGGTAATCGTGTAGACACAGAATTGGATATCTGTCGTGTCACGTGGTGCCTCACCACAATATCACATTCACGCCACCTGGCTATCTGGAACATTGCGATCACGGCGTGGCGTGACACGCGCGTATACCTAACGTTATACGTCCACGGCGTGATGTAAACAGTTGCGTTCGTGGTGTAACGTAACAGTATGGACTCGCGTTTACGTTGCGTTCATAGCAAAACGCAACAAGCCAATACCGATTTATTTGGTTTAATTAGGTACTGGATTTTAAATCCAAATTTCGAAATAGATGTTGTTTTGCCATAGATTTTGCTATAACTTGTAACATAACTGACAATTGTTTTTATTAACTTCCGTGCGCTTCTGACTTAAAAGATTCTAACAAAGCATACATCCCAACTGTCAGACGAGTTGCAAGCGAATATCAATGTAAAAAAAGAGGTTAGATATGCATTTACTCTTTCACTTATAACATGCCCTTTTAATTCTTTCATACGCCTGTTTGTATCTTGAAACATATAAATAAAGTATGCATCGCTTGTGCAATTATATTACACTTGTTTTTCAATCACAATATATTAATTATCATCTTTGGAATCTCAACTAATGCAGTATCGACAAGTTGAATAACTAGATTGTATGTTCATTCGATTTTCAGCTATTCCTTTTCCCTAAAATGCCGTTTAAATTTCACCTGAAGAAAAGTCGCCAATACAATGTAGTTTCCAAAAATCAGTATGTGATTTGCATTGAGCTTTTGGATACAACTACGATAGAATGTACTTTGAGCATCGATAGTCTTGGTCAAGAATGCTTAAATAATGTCACGCAACGCTTGGGACTTGGCCAGCCAGAATTTTTTGGCTTACGATATATGTCGAGACACAATACTCCATCATCAAGATGGATCGATATGGACAAGCCTCTTAAGAAACAATTAGACAAAGATGCCAAGAGCTTTAATCTTCACTTAAGAGTCATGTATTATGTTACCGATGTACAATTGATCCAGGATGAAATGACAAGGTACAAATATTGATTTATGGTATAATAATGTTATAACAATCCGAAGAATATAATTAAAATAATTGAAAAGTCGCATCGTAAAATCAATATTCTAAAATATTTCTCCAACTATTCCGATACAGATATCATTATTATCTCCAAGTAAAGAACGATATTTTGGAAGGAAAATTTCCGTGTAATTCCAGACAAGCTAGTTTATTGGCTAGTTATTCGATGCAAGCAGAGTTTGGTAATTACGATTCAGAGAGGTATACGACTGAGTGTTTACAACAGTATACATTATTTCCAAAGGTAATGGAAATTGAGATATGGTTTACGATTTTTTTTTAACGGTTACTGGTATTCGATTTTAGAAATTGAACAATGGTTTATTTTGTTAGGATGTTGTTCAAGGTGACCCTGGTGGCTTGGATAATCTTTTGCATATTTCAGTATGCCAATATAAAAGCCTTTCTGGAGTAACGCAAGCTACAGCGGAAGAACTGTACATATCAATTGTTATGCAATTAGAAGGGTATGGTAATGAAATGTTTCCCACCAAGGTACGCTTACTCATTTTTAGGAAGCTTCGAAATTAAGTGTTCCAAACACTGCATAGATTTTCTTGCAGGATAATGCTAATAATGAAGTAATCCTTGGAATTTCCATAAATGGAATTATGGTTGTTTACCCTAATACACAGACCACACAATTTTATAGGTTCGAAATTCAACATTATTACAAGAATCTGAAGGATCGTCGCAAGATTTCCAATTGTTTCTGTTTTAGGTGGAAAGATATAAGAAATGTGATTAATCATAAAAAAACGTTCAAAATTGAATGCCAAATTGAAGGGGAAGATGGTAAACAGTTTATATTTGCTGAATCTCGAGACTCAAAGTATATTTGGAGGTTGTGCATAGCTCAGCACAAATTTTATATACAGTATCAAGAATCTCGACCTCAAGAACGACTTCCAAATGGCTGTTTCGTGAGTAATATAATAATATAATTCAAATATGCATATACATATTTACAAGGTGTCCCAAAATTTAAATTTCAACATCCACAAGGTTGTTGAGGATAAAATTTCGAGGAGAAAAGTCCTATTGCACTTTTCTTCCCCGAAGCATCCGTAACAAGATACACTGCTCAAAAGAATTATGGCAACAAAAAGTTTTACTAAAAAATAGGCCAATTTCAATTGGCGATAACTCAGCCGATATTGATCGAAAAATTCCGACCTTTTTAAAAAATGAAAGCCTAAACCCTCTACTTTTGATTGGTGTATTTGAAATTAAAATTCGATGCACACCTGCTACTACAACCCCTTAAAACTGAGGGCACGTTTGACATGTCGAAATTGGCGAAATTCAACATCGTCTATAGGCTCAGACAAATCTTTTTGAGCAATTCTTTAAACGGCAAAAGAAAGTGTGAATCTTCCTCTTTAAAACTAAAAAAAAATCAAGTCACTACGATTTTAGATTACGATTCGTGGCTATTCTTTTGAGCAGTGTACCTCACTGTATTCACTAATGATTTACATCACACATATATTTACCTATATTTTCCCACTTTAGGATAGCGATACAAACGACTCGGGCGATCATGCAGCATCTGTCAATCTTGAAAATCGAACAACCGAGGGCCATACACGATGGACAAGTTACAATGACCTTTCCACATCTCCATATCCTCCTGTTGTATCCGTCTCTACTACAGACATAAATAATTTACGTGCCTTGTTGCCTTCGTATCGACCAGCACCTGATTACGAGACTGCTGTGCAAATGAAATACAATGGAGGCAATCCACCCCAGCCTTATTATGCGAATCAATCGACAATCGTAGGAGCTGAAATTACATGCCTTTTGGGTAATGTTGTTAATCGAAGTAGATATTAAATCTAGATATATGTACAATATGTGATTTAAATGTTTAACAAAGAAAGCCGCAAGTACGCAAAAAGTGTTCAAATTGTAGTTGCATGCTTCGGTCGGGTGCGTCCAATGCGGCTACCGGAATATTTTCTTAATGGAGTGTTGTGGTCTTGATTTTGCGAAATTACCCAAATTTTTTCAATCAATGATCTACAGCAGTGCTGATCGAAGCCTAGCTTCACAGACAGCTAATTTGACTCCTTTCACGTGGCCTGAGTGTTCCGAGCTTATAGTTGCAAGCAAGACACTAAGGGCGACATTATGACAGTTACTTACATGCCGCGTTATCGCCGGCTATAACAGAATCTATTATTGAAGCGATGGAGCTAAACCAGACTCCAAGACGACTTCGATGAGCTAACAAAGGGAACATTTTTTTAAATTTCAAGAAAATCGGTGACCCACATTGCTGGTTCACCCTTTGTAAGGTAAAAATTCATTAGGGGCACTTTATCCTCTGAGGTTTACAAATTTAGCCGTGTAAATAAGGTTTAGAAATACTCCTTGATTATAATTTACAATACGCTATCAGACAAGGTAAAGTATCATATAAGTTCTGCTATTAATTTTTTTTAAAATCATTCTCACAGAAATTCCATCATAAATAAACTATTGTTTGCTAACAATGATTTTTAAATTACTGTAACCTTTATTTAATAAACTTTGGTGAAGACAGTGTAATACTCTTCTTTCGCAGATTAGCTTATATTACTTTAATGTAGTTCATGACGCCAAAAACAATTTTATTTGAATAACGTTATCAATCATTATATTTTTCAAAAACTTACTATCGGCTAATGATAGTTCTATTAATTTCATGTAGGTTTTGTTCAACAAACTTTTCTTGCAACCTTCTATCCACCGGAGTAAATTTATAAACACTGAAGGATGATTTACCCCTCATGACTTTTTGTCATAGCTCATGAAACTGATCTTGGATTTAAATTTTATAATATTATGAAAAGAATATACTGGTCTATTTAGAAAAACTGAGGTGACTTTACCGACTCAAAATTGTCCCTTTGTAATAATATTTTGATAGTTCTATTGGGCATCGCTCCGTCGAATTTAGTCATTTTGCTGTGAAGACTTTCTACGTGTTCGCAACAGCAGGAAAATACCATATGTATATTCATAGCCGGTTAAAGCATTATTAGAGGCTTTTAAATTCGCCAGTTTGTTTAACAAGTTCATTAAGAAACCGAAATGGTGACTTCCTTCATTTTCAACATTCTGTTGACTCGAAAAGTTATATACTTTTGTAAATTTTGCAACGTATTAGTGTGGTATATTATCATGATGATGTATTATACACATGTATGTAATTAGGTATCTGGAAGTTTGTCATGCATGAAGTATAGTTATGCATTACTTATTAAATAGATGAATCCTTTCGATGAACGGGTTACTTATACTTACTTTTTCTTCGATATTCTGGAAACTGAGGCCAAGACGAATTCAATGAGCTATGTGAAAAGGTGATTGGCGGTGGTTCATCTCCCAGGGTTTGGGAATTTTTACCTTTAAATATTGACAGAACCACGCGATTTAGAGAAAAATGTATTTAATCAAAGGTAAACTGTTTTATCGAGTTTTTAAAAAATTAAATAATATAATGTTTTTGTTTAAACAATATTGACGACATTTCTCATGACGAAGACCTATTTTTGCTGTTGGATGATAATGGAAAATCGCAAGACAAATTCAACAATAGGCAATATAAGGTCAGTTTAGATCTAGTTTAGACTCCTGCCTTAAAAGTGTGCAAGATTATCATCTTAAATAACAAAAAAATTGGCGGGTTTATAATATAATTTTATTCGCTAAATAATTATGTGTTCGAAACTTGATTAATAATCATAATATATTTATTGATAGAAACGGACTAACATCTCTTTTGCTTATTTTTTCTTACGTGGGTTTCTATTATTAACCATTTATTACAATACGTTGAGTATATTCTGCATGTCTGGTGCCGTCAGCATTAATATTTTGCGAAAAATGTATTTAGTGTGCATATACGGTGTGTAAGCCCACTCGCACCATAGTCAGTATTTACATATAATATTCATTTGACAAGATAAATTCATTGCCTATGGTAGAACTAAACTTTAAAGTGTCCGATAACATGAATCAAAAATAGATTAGCTGTTTATCATTTTAATTTTTTGTCAAGTGTTTAAGATATTGTCAATTCTCGTTGTGTCACATACAAGTTAGTGTGATTATCGTTACATAAGATAACAACAGAGTGTTATTTTAATATAGTTAAACGATACATATCTATTTTGGATCAAAGAAAATACATAAAATTGAGAATACATGTAATGTTTATGTTTAAAATCCAATTTATTTATAAGCAACGAACTGAAACAAGATATAAAATATATTTTTCACAAATACAACTACATTAACAATTTAAACAATTTAGTTTTCATTCTTTGTCTTTTCAACCTCAAGTATCGCTTGTACTAAGGAGTCTGGTTCAGGTTTCTTGGCAGTAGCATATACTGCGTATCCAGCATCGATTAAAGCTTGCTGTGTGGCAGGACCTATTGCAACTGCTTTTATTTGATCAAAGTTCAGAAACTGTTTCTTAATAACACGTAGGACATGTGCTACTATAGATGGGCTAAAAAATACTAATATACAGGGCATAGAGCCTATTATAGCAAGCACATCGTGCTCAAGAGTCTCACTAATAATAGGTTGATAAGAAACAATTCGATTCACGGATATATCACAATCTTCTAGCCTTTTTTGTATAGTTTCCCTTGCGATTTCATTACACGGATACAAGAGTTTCTTTTCACATTTTGTACTAGTATGTTTTATTATCGACTTTGATAATTCTTCTGCATTTCCAGATTCACTGCCATAACAATTCTCTAGCTTTAATTCAGATTTGACAAAAGCTGCGGTTGCTGGCCCAACGCAATATGTCGGTAAACTTTTCCATAGGTATAATATACTTGGCTGTTCTTGGATAGCTAATTTAACAGCTTCTGCAGCACGTTTACTTGTTAGTATCAAACCTGATATAAAAAAGTATGAAGGGAAATTATTTGTTAACACAAGTATTGAGCTTAGATATTGATACCCTGACAACAAATTATTAATTATATTGAATATGAAATAAAAACTAAGTCACAATCTACTACAGTATTATTGACTCGTATGGTTAAATGCAAGATAATTCGAATAATTTATAAGACCAAATGTCTGAAGTAAGTACAATATTGAAAGACCTTACCGGCGTATAATTGTGGCGACAATAAACATTCTTTTAAAAGATTGATGTTAATAAATTTGAAGTGTAAAGTGGGCAGGATTTTGCAGGAATAACCTTTATTTGTGAAAGCTTCGATATATTTATCTTCTAGGTCACTTTCGACTGCCCCTCGACACAACACAATGTTCCAATACGGTTCAGTCATTCTGCTTGCGGTTCATATACCCAGATAGCCAGGTGGCGTGAATGTGATATTGTGGTGAGGCGCCACGTGACATGACAGATATCGAATTCTGTGTCTCAACGATTACGGGACTGTCAAATCACGTCGTTGAGTCACGCGATAGCATGAGCGTGACATCGCACCGTGATATAAGGGTGACATGACGGCACAGCCCTGTGGTGCTACGCGGTGGCAGGGACGTGATGCCACAAAACCGCAATATGCATTTAATCCCATACCCGTAAAAGAAAATTAAATTAAATTAAACTCGCGGATATTTGTTAACATGTATTTATTTTTTAATATTACATTTCATATATACACAATAAAATTCATGTTAAAAATATGTCTTCGTCGTCCAACTGATGTCCTGCTTCTAATTTTCTTCCCCTCGCCATGAGTCGGTGAACCATATACATGAAACAAAAATTAGACAATGTGAATTACAATTAGAAAGTCAGAATTTATCTTAGAAAATAATGGAAAGAATAGGAAAAGGAAACCAGATAAAATACATTATAATTGAAAGAATATGAAAAGAAAAGCAGATGAGAGCACTATTGTCAATGTGAATAAAGTATGAGCGTTGTAAAGTTTCAAATAGGAAAGAAATCTTTACGTACCTTAACTTATTTTTCTGATTTAGCTCCTTCGTCATCAGTTGAACCACCAGGAATATGAAAGTAAAGACGATTAAATACATTATTGTCAGTGTGAATAAAGTATGAGCGTTGTAGAGTTTCAAATAGGAAAGAAATCTTTACGTACCTTAACTTATTTTTCTGATTTAGCTCCTTCGTCATCAGTTGAACCACCAGGAATATGAAAGTAAAGACGATTAAATACATTATTGTCAGTGTGAATAAAGTATGAGCGTTGTAGAGTTTCAAATTAGAGATTTTATATATGTCTTTATGTTATTTTATATTTTGTATTTTTCAATATGTTATGTTTTCTAGATTTAGGTTACTTAGATTTTATATATGTCTTTATTTTATTTTATATTTTGTATTTTTCTATATATTATGTTTTCTACATTTAGGTTACTTAGATTTCATATACCTTTTTATTTGTTATTTTTTGACGCATAAAAAAATGTACTGTTCAAAATGAGATTACATATCAAAAAATCATGTCATCGTTTCCTTACCTTTTCCTTTCACCCATTCTACTTCCAACTTTGATTTTCATAAATAATAACATTATATAATTGAGATTGAAAGATGTTAGCCGTCACCAATAACCTAGAATTATAATTCTACGCATGTCGAAGAGATCTCTTGACAGGTCATCGGGTTGCATATCTGTGACACGAGTCCGTGCAACGTGCCTCGGAGGCTATGTACCTGTCATGTCACACCACATGTCACCGCGTGGAAAAAAGTGGCTCACTCGATTGGCTATCTGTAATGTCACCGGGTGGAAATCTGTGACTCGAGCCAGTGTAACACCCAAGTGCCTCGACAGTGATGTGCTGGTGGTATCACACCGCATGTCACCACGTGGAAAAAAGTGGCACCGCCACACTTGGCTATCTGGGTAGGCTCGTACCCAGATAGCAAAGTGGCGTGATCGTGGCGTTGTGGTGATGCGCCGCGTAACGCGATGGTAACACAATTCTGCAGCGCCTCTGTACGGTAACTGAAACGTCACGCGATGAGTCACGCATCGGCATGAACGTGACGCCACACTGTTCCATAAATAATTAAAGAGATAAATAAATAAAAATTACAATATACATATTTGTTAACAGTATTTATTTATTAATATTACATATAATAGTATTACAAATGCATTTTGTATACAATATGTTACATCGGTGTTGTCTGTATCTTCGTAGTCTAAGCGATCTCCTGCATCTCATTTTCTTCCCCTCGCGCGAGGCGCCATGGGTGCGTTCCACTTAAGGACCGCAACGCTCGCGGCGCCTAAAAACCGTTCCGCATAACGGCCGCGGTCGCCGCGGTCGTGGTCGAAATGGCATAAGTGACGTCATTGTTCGCGACCGCGTTGAGCCCACTTCGCCCGTAGAAGAACGTGGGTCAGCGCGGGCTTTCGGTCAAAAACGCGGGAAATCTGATGTTGGCAACCAAGCCCGTAATTTTTTTAACTCCGAAGCGGAGGAAGAAGTTCAAGTTGTTTTATCAGTGGAAGATGCCGAGCGTGCAGAAAAAGGTAAATGCTATTTGTTTTTTACATAAAAAAGAAAATTGAGAAGAAAAATCTTAACCTTACTTTTATTGATAAAATGGGTTTCAAATATTTTCTCAAATGTTTACATAAACATTTTCTAATATAACATTCAAATGTATATTGACCAATGTATGTAACATACATTTGTCACTTTTCAGCAACAAATCTTAATATTATGAAATGGAAAAAGATCACCTCAAAATGATAACATCAATTTATATCAGGGAGTGTTGCGCAAAAATCTCCTAACAGTAGCAAAAAATGACTTTTTTAATTTCAGATGTAGTATTTGCGACGACGGTAATGGAAGCAGTTTTGCGAGAACGAAAGACTGACAATAATAACAAGGAAGGATTTGTGGATGCCCAAGCAGCAATATCGGATGAAGAAAGTAATGAGAATAATGGTAGGCAAGTATAGTTTTCGAATAACATTCATTTAATTTTCATTTTAATTAGAAGTATTATTGATTTGTACTGACTGCAATGTTTGAAATCGCAATTTGCTTTTAGGATTATATCGGTGGACAACACCAATGGTGTTATTATTACTTGACACCTATTTTTCGCGTCATTAAAATTTTATTTTGATTCATTTTTGAGATACTCCTTTTAGCTTCCTTTGAGATTCCAAAATTTGACAACTAAAACAATATGGCCGCACGTTCGCGACTACATCTGCGTACCACTAAACATTATTGCCCGTGGCGCCAACAGCTAGTGGAACGCAAATTTGGGCGTTGCGGTCCTTAAGTGGAACGCACCCCATGAGTCGGTGTAGCATTGACATGAAGAAAACAAATTAGACAATATGAATTAGAATTAGTAAATCACAATCCCAAAAAAAACTTTACATAATGTAAGCGAATTTTTGGAAGTACCCGAGATAGCAGCGCAGGCCTGGACTTTGTCACGGAGCCGAGTCGACCAAGTAACCCGACACCACGGAGGACTCATAGATTCCCACGCGGGAATGCGTTTCGAGGGCTCTTAGGGACTAAGGCCCAGCGTAGTTTGGATTGCGTCACTTGTGTCCTTCGCAGCGGCTGAGACACAACGTGTGAGACTGTCGTGCGAACTGTTTGTAGTCAGCGTCTATACTTCTAATGCGTTCGAGACTCGTTATTGTACTCTCGGAATTCCACCTTTTATATGATTACGCCCAAACCGTCATCCTCGAGGATCCGCGCGTATTGCGATACGGCTATCCAGCGATTGTGTCTAACAATAAATGCAATGTAAAAAAAGGTGCGCTAAGTAGAAGCAGAGCCGTCTTATGCCTGAAATAAAGTTAAACCGTGTTACGCCAGAAAAAATAGATATCCATTTCATTAGTAAGAAAAATTTCTCAAATCATGTTTACCAAGCACGTATAGGAAATACGGGCATATGTGGGTGTTGGAATTTAGAAATCGCGCGTCGTAGATGGCGTTGGGGTTGCGTGCGTACCCGAACGTGCGTGTGGGTTTTTCCGTTTTATCGTTTTCCTTAGTCTTAAGAGTTTTGTGCACCGCATGGGTAACATGTACATTCACTGATAATAAAAGCACATTATGAGAAAATAAAAATGGTTATTGCCTAAACCATGCTAACAGGTTATGGGCCCAGGACCCCAAAAAAATTAACGTAAATGCGTAAATGCGCAAGAAATAGAAATCAAGTGGTAAAATAGTGATCGGCAGCGAAAGTGAGGTTAACCACGTGCCACATGTTCGAACAAAAGGACCCAAAATGAATATAGGCAAGGTAGAGCACATTCAGAAGTTAAACTCTACAAATTATGACACGTGGAAGGTTCAAATGAAAAGCGTACTTCGCTATAACGAGTTGTTGGCTATGTAAATGGAAGCATCCAAAGATCTGAAGAAAATCGCCAGGGTTGGATCACGAAAGATGAAAAAGCTCTGGATGCAATCATTCTCAGTGTGCAAGCCGATCAGTACAATTACGTTAAAAAGGCAAATACTTCAGCAGAAGCATGGCAAGTACTAAAAGAAAAATATGAATCTGAAAGTCCTATGCGGCAATGTGTTCTGTTTAAGCAACTATACCGTCTGAAGAAGACAACAAATCAAAGCATGTCAGAATTTATAAACGAGTTTATGAGCATTGCAGAGCGGCTTCAGGAGTGCGATCTGAAATTACCAGAAAATTTGTTGTCCATTTGGTTATTAAATTCATTGCCTCACGAATATGAAACGTTGTGCATTGCGATAGAATCTAGAGAAACAATGCCGACGCTGGAAGAGTTGAAGAACAAAATATTAGAAGAGGAGTCAAGACGGGCAGAACATACAAAGGAACGCGAGGGAAATGCGGAAGAAGCACTATTATCAAGCAAAGGAAAGACACACCAGAAGGAAACGCAGAGAAACACAATACAAAACGAGAGATGGAATAAGTTCAATACAAAGTGTTTTACATGTGGTAGAATGGGACATATAGCTAAGCATTGCAGGTCAAAAACAAAATTGGAAATTAAGAAAACAGCACAAGATGCTTTCACAGCCAGCCCTTTCAGCACGACCACACTAGGAGCAGGTTTTTGGTGTCTGGACAGCGGGGCTAGTACACACATGTGCTATGATGCAAAGAAATTTAACTGTCTGGATGAAAATGAAAAGACGAGGATCTATACGGCTGCAGAAGAAAGGGTTGACTCACAGGGGGTAGGAGAGTTAAATATAAAAATAAAAACCCCCAATGAAACAAAAAGCATCAAATTGCAGCAGGCAATGTACGTCCTGTTGTGTGCGTGACTGGGATAGCCTCAGCGCTCCCGATTGTAGCCGTGCACGTTAGAAGGTAGGGGATCGTGTGTCACTCAAGGATAGGAATCCACTCCGGGAACGTTATCACTTCGTTGCTTTATTCAGATGTACCTGGTGGTTGTTACAACGACGGTTACAGGGCGCTCCGCGATATTAAGATCGGCGGTCGACGGGCAGCCAGCGGCGTGACGCTGCGTACTGTTGCGTTTTCAGGAAAGTCTCTCTTGCTTCGCCGCGTGCCATCTTTTATACAATATTTTTGCTTACTTTACGCTTTTAGTTACTAGGGCCTTATTCTCGAAGCCTCTATTCCAAAATCGTTGACGCTGCATTTCGGCACGTCGAAGGTTATGCCCATATTTGGTAATGTTTGTGATCGCGCGGCCTATGACTCATCCCTATCACGTTTCTTATTGCGTAGTTAATTCGCGGGGTAGCTAAGTTGCTTTGGGGACCTACTACACCCCTCCACCCTTATGAGAAGGAAGCTTCCTAGTTTCCTATTGCGTTGCATTTATCTCCTTCCGCAGTACTTATGGGTCGGATTCCGCGTGCGCTCTAATCGTCCCACGGCTCGCGGGCCGTCGCTGTCTTATCGGCTACGAAGTAATATTCGCGGTTTGCGGTACAAGCCGCTTGGTCTGGTAGTTCGCTCTTATTCTTTTATTTTTCTTTTTCCTCTTTTCTTTTCCTTCTTTAAAATATATTTTTTTTTTGTTTTTTCAAGGATAGTGGGGTTGAATGAACGATGTGATATAATACGATATAATGTAGTGTAATTGGTGTAATATGACAATGAACAATATAGTGTGAACAATATATAGTAAGACCTTATCACTAGCCCGAAAGTTTTTCCGTTGATGGGCACCAGTCACCCGCCGACGGTGGGTGGTCTAATGGCCGCCTTCGCCACGTGCTAACGCCAGGGCGGGAAAACAATGACACTCCACTTTCTATGTGTTCCAACTCGATTTAATTGCGACTATGATACACCCATCCGACGAGACCCACGCCTAGCGCCCGCGTTACATTAGACTTAACGTTCCGTTATGTTCCATGCGGAACCGACACGGGCCTGAACCCTCGACACGGCAATGTCCGACGACGGCAGAATCGACAATGGCGACCTTCCTCTTTTCCAGCCATCTCCACCCATGCGCCGCCTCCTGGTTTCTTGCGGAAACAGCCGCTGCCGCCGACGCCATCTTCTCGCGGTGTCTTACAATATGATATATATGATATGATATAAAGAGATATATATAATATAATATATAAAGATATAATATATAAAGAGATATATACAGGGTGAGTCAGTGACCTTGCACCAAACTGAAACCACGTATTTTAGGGGTCAGTAGAAGCCGAAAAGTCCGAGAACACAAGGTTGAAATCTCAACCCTTTCGGAATTACAGGGGGTTGAAATTTCAAGTTTAAAAAATCATATCTTCCGACGGGATAATGCTAGCGTCACGGGTCTTTTTCTAGAATATGTGGGAGGGCCGGAGCTATGTGAAAAAAAATAGAAATCATTTAAAAATTATTATTAAGTCGCATTATTATTGATTTTCTTGCAGTTTCTCGATGAAGCAGCAACATTTTTAGGTACGAAAAAAATCATAGTCATTCTGTGATGCACCCAAAAAAATATCGTCTTATAAAAAGTTTAAAATTTTAATAAATGTGGCCAGGATAAATTATTGAAAGTTTTCCGCTAGAGATTCTCAATCCCAGGTTTATGGCAGCATTGTAGAGTTCATCAACCTGACCCTTTTTTCTCTCTCTCACTCTCACTCACTCTCTCTCTCGCACTGCGGTGTTCGGTAGCAGGCCCTCGAGATAAGCTGGGCCTAACTGACCTAGGCAAACAGACACCCGAGCCGACTTCGAGCCTTCTACCGCCGCAGTGACACATGCAGCCATAAACTCGGGATTGAGAATCTCTAGCGGAATACTTTCAATAATTTATCCTGGCCACATTTATTAAAATTTTAAACTTTTTATAAGACGATATTTTTTTGGGTGCATCACAGAATGACTATGATTTTTTTCGTACCTGAAAATGTTGCTGCTTCATCGAGAAACTGCAAGAAAATCAGTAATAATTGCGACTTAATAATAATTTTTAAATGATTTCTATTTTTTTTCACATAGCTCCGGCCCTCCCACATATTCTAGAAAAAGACCCGTGACGCTAGCATTATCCCGTCGGAAGATATGATTTTTTAAAACTTGAAATTTCAACCCCCTGTAATTCCGAAAGGGTTGAGATTTCAACTTTGTCTTCCCGGACTTTTAGGCTTCTATTGACCCCTAAAATACGTGGTTTCAGTTTGGTGCAAGGTCACTGACTCACCCTGTATAAAGAGCATATATGATATAAAGATATCATATATGATTAAAGATGGGGTCTATTTTACATTGGGCAGTTTCGCCCATAAAAGTCTGTCCAGCATACCCGGACCGCTTTAAGCCGGCACGTATCGCAACACATGGCTGATTGTAGGGCTATCTCAAGTCGTTCGTCGCATAGGTCGCATTTCTGGGGAGGGCCGTCTCCTACTAGGATCCCATGAAACTGCCCTCGCGCTGTTGGGTTCCCTGCATTATAGGCACAGAGCCCACAAAGCACCTGGCCGATTCGGTTTCTGCGCGCCCTAACTTGCGCGCACTGTAGGTTTTGAACCGCCGCCAGGATGGTCTCGATCTCCTCGCGGCGCCTCTCCTTGCGAGCTCTTATTGCTGCCATTATTCTGTGGCGTGAGGGAAATTGCGGTCGCGGATTATTGAGGGTTCGCGTCGTGTTGGTCGAGTGCTAATTACCGTTTTTCTACTCGTTGTTGTAGTGTCCCGTCTGGGCCGGTGGTTTGATTCTTAGTGAGGCTGAGCGAGCTGGTGCATCTTGACGTTTTCAGTCTTTGGGTTTTGCTGAGTGGGCTTTTCTCGTTAGATTATCATTATCATACGTGCGTTTCGTCGAACTGCCCCTTATCGAGGGTGTCTGTTTCGGTGCCAGTGAGACTGGCGGGTAGTATCTCGGTTCATACTCGTGGGAATGGTGAGCCTAGGGCGAACTGGTTTATTGGGGCATCTGGTATATTCGCGGTTGTAGCAATTGTCTGTTCCGTTATTCGATGAAGTGTTTGAGCCGATTCGCATGTACCCTCAGGGTTCGTCGGCCCATTTTGATGGTGTAATTCACAGGTGGGTGTTCTTCGATAATTTCGTATGGTCCTATCCATGGTGATTCTAATTTCTTGCTACGACCTCTTCGAACTGTTGGATCGTGGAGTAATATGTTATCGCCCTTGTGATATCGGGTCGCCTTGGCGTGAGTATCGTATTCCGCTTTCGCGCGGAGTTTCGCTTTGTAGCTGCTCTGTTCGGCTACTTGGTAGGATGCTCTAATTCCTTCGCGTAATTCTTGTGCATAATCTTCATAGGTATAGAGAGTTTTGGGTGGTATGGTTAATGCGGTAGGCAGATTTGCTTGTCGCCCGTATATTAATTCGAATGGGGTGAGCCCGGTGGCTGTGTGCGGGGTCGTGTTGTAAACAAACATTGCGTAGGGTATCCATCGGCCCCAATCGGTTTGTTGTGGGTTTGTGTAATGTCGTAGATATTCTGCTAGTGTTCGATGTGATCTTTCGAGCGCGCCGTTTGTTTGGGGGTGATAAGCGGTCGTTTGGATTTTATCAATCTTTAGTAATTTACACACGTTTTTGAATATATTACCTAGGAAATTAGTCCCTTAGTCTGTTAAAATTGTATCTGGAGTTCCGTATTCGCATATTATTCTAGTAGCGAACACTTCGGCTACCGTGTGAGCTTCTTGATTAGGGAGAGTTATCGCCTAACTGAATCGAGTCAGCAGGTCTTGGAAGTTCAGTAGGTATTTGTTGCCATGTTCGGTCTCAGTTAAGGGTCCTACTATATCTAACGCGCATTTCTCGCGGTACTTGGTGTGTCCGTTATCACCAACGGTGCTTTTTGTGGGCGATGCAATTTATTCTTCTGGCATAGTTCGCACTTGGCTATATAATCTTTCACGTATTGCGTAATTCCGGCCCAATTATGGCGTTGTCTAATTCGTCCTATGGTTCTTTCTATTCCTTGGTGTCCTCCCGTGAGATTGTCATGGTATTCGCGTAATATCGCTGCTTTTTCCTTTTCGCTGTATTCTTTGAACTCGGTTGGCTGCTGCGTCACTGTGTATATAGTTCTGCTAAGTGCATCGGCGTTTGTATTCATTTTTCCTGCTTTGTGTACTATCTCGTATTCATACTCTTCTAGCTTGAGGCGCCATCGCATTAATCGTGATCCTGGGTCCTTTACGTTGAATAGCCACACTAGGGGCTTATGATCCATGATTATTTTGAATTTGTTTCCGTATAGGTACGGTCTGTATTGTTTCGCTGCTCATACGATTGCGAGTAATTCCTTTTCCGTTGTGCTGTAATTTCTTTCAACTTTATTTAGTACGCGGCTCGCGTAAGCTATCGGCCGGTCCTTGCCTATTTCGCCTTGTGACAATATTGCTCCTATCGCCAAATCGGAAGCGTCCGTTGTTAGTAGGAATTCCTTCTCGAAGTCAGGGTAGATTAATAGGGGTGCCGTCGTGAGGGCAGTTTTTAATGTTCGAAACGCGTGATCCTGTTCGTCGGTCCAATCAAATTTAGTGTCTTTTACCGTTAGCTTAGTTAGGGGTTTCGCAATTCTTGAGAAATCTTTAATGAATCGGCGGTAGTATCCGGCTAATCCGAGAAACGATTGGATTCCTTTTATGTTATGCGGCGCGGGGAAATCTGCTACGGCGCGGATTTTATCCGGGTCCGGCAGGATTCCGTCTTCGGTGATTACGTATCCTAGGTAATTTACTTCCTTCCGTAAAAATTCACATTTGTTCGGTTGTAGCTTTAAATTGTGCTTGCGTACAATTGAGAGAACATCGCGTAATCGTGCATTGTGTTCGTCTAGACTCCCTCCGTGGATTACGATGTCGTCGAGATATATGAAACATTTGATTCCTTGTAGTCCTGATACGATAGTGTTCATTAGTCGTTGGAAGTTTGCGGGTGCATTCTTCAGTCCGAAAGGCATCCTGTTAAATTCATAGTGTCCATATGGTGTAGAAAACGCAGTTTTTTCACGAGCGTCTTCGGCCATGGCTACCTGGTGGTATCCTGAAGCGAGGTCTAATGTTGTAAAATATTTGGCTTTTCCTAGTTGATCCAGGATGTCGGTGATGTGTAACGGACGCTACGACGCTGACTATTAAACCGCTGACTCTGCACCCCCTACCCGGACGCAAAGCTTATCGCACCTAAGGACCGGACCGAAGAGACGACTAAGACTTCAGACAGATTTCAACCGCTCTAAATTACAGACCATATACAGATCCGACCCAGTTTTAACCTTTTAGATACGGCAGGATTCTGCGCGTGGTTATTTCTCTGGACGGCAGTGTATGACATGAACGATGTAAAAACGATACAACACTGCAAAGTGGAACGGGCAATGCCGTTCTGTGCACGAGTAGATTCAAATGAAGTAATTGATAATCCACTACAGCAGCGCGGCGGTCAAAGATGACATCTGCGAAAGCCGCTATAGTGGTTCCTCGTTCAGAGATATGATATCCGCGAAAGCCACTGTAGTGGCTCCTCGTTCAGAGAGATGACATACGCGAAAGCCACTATAGTGGCTGCTCGTACCTAAAAGGTTAATAAACCTCCTCTACATAATCTTTCAATTTGTGACTCGTTCTCCTCCTGACCATCCTCGACATCACATGGTGTCAGAAGTGTGCCCTTAACAAAAAAAAAGGGAAAAGTGAAGACGAACACCACCACGCAGCACGCAAAACGACGAACAGACCCACTCAACATTAACACCAATAACAAGCATTCACAAACAACACCTCGACATCAGCATCGACGAACAACGACCGATACAGACACAGAAGCATGCAGGCACCAACGAAATTGTAAGTCACACAAATTAACAATACCTAACAGGACTAACGTGCACGCTCATAATTAACACTGCTTCTTAACATACCGAGTTCTCCGAATAGTCAAAATTCCTCGCGAAAAGTCAGCGTTAGGGCCAGAACAAGGCCAAGATAGAATTTCTGCATCCACGTTTTACGTCAGACTACCACAACCGATTACCGAAACCGAAATAATGACGACACAAACCGTAACATTTAAAGACGTATTTATGACTATCCCGACGTTCGACGGGAAAAATGTACCGGCAGATAGATTTATAAGAGCATGTAAACGCACGGAGGAAATTTTAAACGAGACAGACCGACAGAAGTTTTTCCAGATGATACCCTTTAAATTAGCAGGCGCGGCCCTCGATATAGTAGACGCGGAAAAATATAATTCTCTGAGCGAAATATTAAAAGACCTAAAGACAACGTTTACGGAACATGCAGAATTAGGAGACCTTGAGGCTGAACTGAAATCGACACCACAGAAATACAACGAGACGGTATTAGAATACGCGAGTAGATTACATAAAATAAAAATTAGGATAGACGAGCGAATACAGGCAGTATACAATTCATTACAACACGCAGCATACTCAGACGGCAGACTGAAAGAAATAGAATTAACAACAACTAAGGCGTTTATTACACATATTTTTTACACAAGGATTTCAAATCATTCGAAGAAGCGGTAAAGCAGGTAAAAGACATAGAGGACGAAATTAATAGGAAAAGGAAATTAGCAATAATCCGAAAATCAGAGCAAGTAGATTCAATAAACAGCGCCCATGTAAAATTCGCGGATATAGTAACGATAAATGATGTAAAATATTGCAAAGTTTGTAAAAAATTAACGCATAATACGGACGAGTGTACGGTGTTAGACAGGATGTTAGAGGACAAAAACGCAGACGGTAACAGTACCCGATACGGAGAAAGACGCGGACCACAGCAGCACAGATATCGCGATAACGATTCCCACGACGACACACTACCCGGAATGCGACTTAGTAACACATCGCGCTACACTAATCAAAATTCGACCATGCCAGATAACAGATATAGACGAGATTCGTGGAACCGACAGCCAAACAGATTTTACAGCGAAAATTACTCACGGAACGGATACAGAGGCAATGCGTTTAATAGATATAGAAATAATTCACGTGAAAGGTACAGGGACGACTCAAGAGATAGAAACAATAGATATAGAAATAATTCTCAGGACCGATACAGATACGAGACGAACGACAGGTATAGGGAAAAGTCACAAGACAGAAATACACGCGAATCGAGAGGGAGATATAGGGAAAATCCGGCAGACGCAGACAGACATGATTCGAGAAGTCGGGACAGAGGACGCGCTAATTCAGGGAATAGATACGACAGCATAAATAGTTCGACTGATAGAGTAAGAAGTAATAGTAAAAGTAGGCCAGTAAGCTGGAGTGATATACAGGAATTAAAAGACGGAATGGCAACGCTCTTAAAAAACTCTGGAAGCGTTCCGAAAAAGGGCACGACACGGGATGCGACGCAACGTGCCCAATGGAGATATCGACTTAAATAAGGACGTAAAAATTCAAAAACCGACGACTCAAATAGTACAAATACAGGACAGGGAAAAACAAAAATTGACGAAGATAGACGAACACACATCAACGACTCTGTTACGGGCTAGCCGTGCGAGACCGTTTTTATATCCGTTTGGTTACGAAAAAAACGCGTGCTCGCTCCTAAACCTTTAAGGATATGCGAGCCCAATCAACAGTCGCCAATTCGAATAAGCCTGAAATTAATTAAGTTCCAAACATATCTCACTGCGCTGGTGTCAATGAGCACTATTGGCAAAATAATACCTTTCAGGCAGATTCTCCTTCACGGTCGAAGCTGATTAATACAGGAATTGGAGCAGGTTAGGAAAAACACAGCTTGAAGTACCACCAGGCTACGCAAAGCGCCAAGTCTCTCTCAAGTCTAACGTGCTTTTGGACTGGTAATCCTATTTATAAAATTGTTCTTTAAACTACCCAATTGTTCCCTGATTCGCGAGGGTGTCAGTCCGGAGGCCAGTTCTACCTGATGTGATGTCGAGGATGGTCAGGAGTAGAGCGAGTCACGCGGTTAAGAGTTCTGTTATTAAAGTTCATTAAAGCCGGGTCAAAATCGGTATGCGTCTGTAATCTCGAGTGGTTCGAATCTGTCTGTCTTCTTAGTCGTCTCTTGGGTCCGGTCCCTAGGTGCGATAAGCCTTGCGTCCGGGTAGGGGGTGCAGAGTCAGCGGTTTAATAGTCAGCGTCGTAGCGTCCGTTACACTCCCCTCGCTTTTGATTTTGATGCTCCTGCATCAATTTTTGTCCATCTAGTCTTTGGTCAGTAGCGTCCGTCATTGTCTTTGTGTAACTGTCTATCTGTTAAATAAATATTTATTAGTTTACACTATACCACGTGCTCGCTCTCGTTGCTTAAATTTGTTTCTAATGTTTTTTGTGTGTTCTTGTTACCTGCTGGCATTGATTGTATTATTATTTTCTGTTACCTTGCCCTTCCTATTGTTATTTGTGTACTTATTTTATCTCAATCCCTGTTATTGTTGTGTGTGTCTTGTCCTCACTCCTTGCTATTGATCGAGTATGTCCCCTGTGCTTATTGCCTGAAATGTCTTTGTTGCTTTTGGCCTTGATTATTTCGCTTGGTTGAGATGGATGAGTAAGACTGCGGTTAATTTGTTGTTACTTTCCTCGTTTTTTTTTTTTTTTTTTTATATATATAATGTACAAAACATACATTATACACATATGTATACAGGGTGAGTCAGTGACCTTGCACCAAACTGAAACCACGTATTTTGGGGGTCAATAGAAGCCTAAAAGTCCGGGAACACAAAGTTGAAATCTCAACCCTTTCGGAATTACAGGGGGTTGAAATTTTAAGTTTTAAAAAATCATATCTTTGGACAGGATAATACTAGAGTCACGGGTTTTTTTCTAGAATGTGTGGGAGGGCCCGAGGTACCTGGAAAAAAATATAAACGACGTGAAAATTATTATTAAGCCACATTATTATTGATTTTCTCTAAACGGGCAAATTTCACGTTCATAGAAGAACTACAAGAAAATCAATAATAATGTGGCTTAATAATAATTTTCACATCGTTTCTATTTTTTTCCAGGTACCCTGGGCCCTCCCACACATTCTAGAAAAAGACCCGTGACTCTAGTATTATCCTGTCGGAAGATATGATTTTTTAAAACTTAAAATTTCAACCCCCTGTAATTCCGAAAGGGTTGAGATTTCAACTTTGTGTTCCGGGACTTTTAGGCTTCTATTGACCCCCAAAATACGTGGTTTCAGTTTGGTGCAAGGTCACTGACTCACCCTGTATGTACATTACTTGTACATTATATGTACATTATATGTACAAGTAATGTACAAAAGTGGTTATAATTATGGATGTTAGTGTATTGTATAAAATTATATGTATAAAAGTATAAAGGTAGAAAAATATAAAGGTATATAAAATGTATAGAGTATATGTAGAAGTATATAAAGATGTGTTAGTATGTTTGTTGTCTATTTATATTGTTAGTTAGTTTTTTTTTTTTTTGTATGTGGGTGGTTATTGCTCGTCGCTGTCTATTTCTGTTATTTGTATCCCTCCGAACCTTTGTGTCGTCATTATCACCGTCCGTCTCATTAATTCGTTTTGTAATGTGTCTATTTCTGCTACTATGTCCGTTGCGTCTCGTCGTCTCAGTTCACGTCCTTCGTCGTCTATTTCTATTGTCCATTTCTGTTCTTCTGTCCCTCTTTGGTCCGTCTGTACCTTCTGGTCTTTGTATTCATGTTTTTCTCCTTCCGTTTGTGTTTTTTGGTCTTTGTTCGACTTTTTTGTCTGTTCTGTCCCTGGTTTCTTGTTTCTGGTCGTGTCTTCCGTTTCGTCCGTTTGTGTTGCCTGTCCTCTCGTCCATTTCACTGATATTTCGTCATCCTCCGCGGGTATCGTTTTGTCTTCGTCCTCCTTCTTCATTGTTTTTATTATTTTTTTCGCGCACGTGTCCATATGTCCAAAGATGTCCGTTATGGGCATCTTCTCGTCGCATAAGCCACACCTCTTCATCCTGGTCGGCTGCTGCTGTTGCTCTTCCTCCAACAGTTGTAAGCACCTCAATATGTGGTCTTTTCCCCTTCTGGTTATGCCCTCGCAGATTGGGCACATCATTTCTGGCCTTGCCATCTCTTTCGTCGTGATTGCGCTGTTGTGTTTGTTTTCATTTGTTTATTAGTTGCCGTGCGTTAATTTCATGAATTGTTAGTTGCTGGGGTTATTTACCTGTTATATTGGGGTTATACTATGGGATATCACTACGTGTTTGACCGTGATTACCGTTTTTAGTGCAATTTCGCCATTGTCTAAGTTGTCGTTCGTGTTAGTCCTTTTTAATCCTTGTAAAAACGTTTCGGTTTCCGTTAATATGTGTGTGAAATTTGTTACATCTTGTCCCTGTAATTCGTCGCGTATAATTTTTGTTACGTTTAGTGTATACAATGTTTTGTTCGGTACTGCTATTGAAATATTCGATACTATGTTTACTGAGGGTATTAATGTCGCCGGTTCCGTTCGCGCTGTACAATCTTCGTCTAACGTCAGTATGCCTACTTCGCTTATTGTTTCAATTTTTGAGTTTTGTCCGTCGCATGTCATATAAAGTGGTTCAGGTTTTGGTGCTGTAAATATCCAAGAGTTTGTATTTTCTATTCTCGTCCAATATGTTGTCCTCAGAGTCCTCAGTCTTATGTCGCAGTCTTCCAGATTTCTAAATTGTGGGTTAACTAGTATGCGGATTTCGCATTCCGCGTCGTTTCTAACTTTCTGTATCGGGTTTATTTGCTCGCATATATAGTCTGATGTCACCGTCTTGCATGTCGATAAGTCTTCAATGTTATAGTAGTCCTCGAAATTCGTCGCTATCGCCGAGTATTTTGTCGATGGTTTTATAAATGCGAATTTTACTGTCTTGTTACTGAATATTTGGTGTATCGGTACCGGAATGTGTTGGTATAAGTTATATCGTACTGTGTCCAAAAGTGGTACTTTAATTACGTAAATTAATTTCTTGCCGTTATGATATATCGCAACCTTGCTAAGTGTGATCAGTTGAGTAATATGCGTCGTGTCTAGTGGTACTGGTAGCTCGTAATTCGTTAGTGTCTGTTGAATATTCCTTGCGCTACTTAGAATTTGCTGTGTCGAAAGCACCTGTGGGTGAATCTGTCCCGTCTTTGCGAATAATGTAGCTTCGATTATTTTGTCTACATGTCTGTCAAGTTCTCTCACGATTCTATCTAGCTGTGCGACTTCCGCTCCTATTTCTATATTCCTCTGCGTTATTGCTTCTTGTCTGTTGATTTGCGTCAATTTCTCGTTAATGTTCTCTATTTCGTTTCTTAATATCGTCGTTAAGTTTCGTATCTGCTGTTTCGTCTGGTCAAATTTTGATTTTACGATATGGGTTCGATTTTCGATTACTTGTGCTAGTTCCTGCGTGCTGTCGGCCAATGTGTTAATTTGCTCGTCGATCCTTTTCGCATCCGTTGCGGCCAATGTCCCGAATAGCGCTTTGCTAATTTTCCCTACAAATGTTAACGGTGCTCCCCTTTTTCGTCTGTTAGTTTGTATCGTCGGTGTCAGTTCTTCTAACATGTCGATTTCCCGTTTTGTATTGTTTAACTGTCTTGCTATTGCTTTTAATTTCGCGTCCGAATAACAAGATGCGGCAAGTGTGTTGCAAATTTGTGTGAGTGCGTCCTCGTTCCGTCGTATTCTGTCATATTCGTTCGTAATTTCTCGTGTGTCTATGTAGGCTATCAGTGACCATGTTGTGTGGTACAGTCGTATCGTTGCTATCGCATTCGAATACAGTCCTTGGTTGTTGTTTAACGGTGTGATTGATTTAGCCATCGCTACGCTGATTACGTATGCGAGGCACCTGCAACATATGCGGGTTTGATTTTGTCAATGTGTACAATTTTCGTTTTTTGTTGGTCGATCTGTATTTCTACGTTATTCCTGTCTAATTCTCGTGTAATGTTATACGGTCCTACGTAATTACTGTCCAATTTGTCTTTTTTCGGTTGTTTCAATAAAAATACTTGCTGCCCTACCTGATATTCTACTTGTTTCGTGTTCTTATCATAGTACTGTTTTGTTCTTTCTTTGAATTTAACTAATTTCTCAAAAACCATTTGTTGTGTCTGTTTTACTTGGTTGTTTAATTGTTTCATGTAATCGTCATACGTCACTGTCCTATCGGGTGATGGAAATTTTGATGGTGTCCGTGCAGTTCTGTTGAATACTATCTCAAATGGTGTATACCCAGTGCTTTCGTGTATGCTTGTATTATATGAGAATGATGCTAATGGCAAGAGTTCGTCCCATTCCTTTCTATTGTTAATATAGTGTTTCAAAAATTCTACTAATCCGTGGTGGCTTCTCTCAATTGCTCCGTTTGATTGTGGGTGATACGTCGATGTCTTGTAATGTCTGATTTGAAAAATTTCTGTGAATTGCCTAAACGTTTCTGACATAAAATTAGATCCTTGATCGGATAATATTGCCTTCGGGGCTCCAAATATCGCTATCACTTTCATTGCTATTGCTGTTGCTACTTCCGTTGCTGTTTGTTGTCTTAATGGTATCGCTATTCCGAATTTACTAAAGAGGTCCAGTATCGTCAGTATGTATTCGTTTCCGTTTTTCGTCTTCCGTAGGGGTCCGCAAATGTCGATCGCTATTTTATCAAAGGGTTCTGTCGGCGTGTCACTAATGACCATTGGTGCTCTTTGTTTTACTCTAACCAATTTATTCTTTTGACAGTTTAAGCAGTACTTAATAAAATTTCCTATGTCCTGTTTCATGTTCTTCCAATAATATCTGTCTCTTATTCGCCTATACGTCTTCGTCAGTCCTTTGTGTCCACCTATTGTTGAACTGTGCATTTCTTTTATTATGTCTTGTCTTCTATCTCGTGATGGCACCGATATTACTCCCTCACATAATGTGACTTTAGGACTTTTTCTATTGATTTTACTTTGGAAATATGTGCTTATTGCTGACCATGTTAGATTATCTATAATATTCGGATCCTTCGAAATTGTCACACTTTTAATCTGTGCTTCGTGTAGAACCTGTAATAGCGTCTGCAAGCATTGTTTTATCGTCTGTATATTAGTACCGTCCGTGTATTTTTGTTTACATATTAGCGCAAAATAGCATGTCAAGTTACTTCTCGTTATTATTGCATTCCCTACTTCCGGGTTATGAGTTAACAATGAAGCCCTGCTAATCTTTCCTTTTTCTTGTAATACTTTTGTAGTCATAGTATTAAAAATGCAGTCAGCTGAAATGAAGTATGCTATGTTGTCTTTTTGTTTCAGTATATTATTTCGCGTTATTATTATTGTATTATTTTCGTCAGTGTAACGCCCCCACCAATTTCGCGCCAAAACTATATGTAAACGTAGAAGCATAGAAGTAACACGCAATACACTAAGAGCGCGCGCAACAAGGATAACCTATACTTACCGCGGGTAACAAAGATAGCGATACCAGCATAGTGCGCAGCGCCACCACGATTAGCATTAGGAAGGATATAGGACCAATAGGAGCGATTGTTAGAAAAATCCGTATAATGTTAAACACAGGACGATTACAAAGAAGTTTCGCGATTAGGTAAAGAACAATATATAAGTCAGACGAATTTCCCAGTTTAGTCAGTCGGGTTCGCGCATCGCGCATGCAAGAACCTATCCTGGAGCAAGTATCCAACGGATTTCAGACCGCTCCTCTGCTCCATAGTACAGGTAGCGACTGGTCCGAAGAATACCTATACTCTCAAGGAAATTTTGAGTCTTTTCTGATTACAGACCGCTCCACCACCTAGGTGCTGGCAGCGATTGGTCAGAACAGACTCATATTAGTATACCGCGATAAAAATTGAACCCCTTTCTCGATTGCAGACCGCTCCACCACCGTCAGGTGCTGGCAGCGACTGGTCAAGAAGGGCTCACATACATTTAATTAACAAATACGTAGAAACCAAAAACCTTTCTCGATTACAGACCGCTCCACCACCGTCAGGTGCTGGTAGCGACTGGTCAAGAAAGGCCTTACTTAGAAAAACACGAAAACCGCACATTGCCGACAGCGATAAAATTCAACAAACATCGAGATCACAAATTATACCACCGTTTTAATTAGCAATCAAACAAAGCGAACACCCTAAAATCACCACCATGTTACACTAAATTACACAAATAAAACCAGAAGCACTTTCGAATCTTGAATTTTTATTCTTTATTACACACAAACCCACGTTATCCCACACACATCGACGAGTAGCCGCTCACTCGTCGAATACCAACACAAACGCGAAAAAAGATCAGCCAGTTCGTTACATCAGTCTCATTTCGTGTATCCATCTGGTGATCCTCCGCGTTCCTTGTCGGTCGTCTAGCGTCTCGTACCGTCAGCTGTTTTCTGTGATAAGCAGTCGGTTGGTATGCCTCGTCGTATGTCTCGGTATCATAGTCTTCTGACGTCCTTGAATCTTCTGTATCGTCTTCTGTGCAGTCTTCCATCGTCGTTTTCCATTTGCCAAATTCGTTCATTTTGGTCTTCAGTGGTTTAATTGCTTCTTCTATCCCTGGTGGTGAGCGGAAAGTTGGTTCGATATCCGTGTTTATTGATATTTCCATGTGATCATCGGTTTTCGTTTCTTTTTTTGTATCTTGCGTTGGTGACCTAAAATTCGCCTCCGGTGGTGCTTCTGTCTGCTGCTCTATATCACGTTTTTGGATTATGCTCATTTGTCCTTGTTCCGTTTGTCCAGTCATCGTTACCTTCGTTTTTTCCGCACTTTCTTCTTCTATTCTGTCTGTTTCCTTTGGGTTCACTGGCTCCTTGGGGATTTTTCCTTTATTTTTTCCCTCTATTGGCTCTGACCCGTTACTTAGACTTTTATCTTCAAGTGCACTCTTATCCTCTTCTTCGCTCCTTTCTTCATTTGCATTTTGTTTATCGTTTTCGTTTACTTTCTTCATAGCTTCTCTTTTGTTTTCATTATTTATTTCTTCTTTTTCCTTATATGTTCTTCTTTTCCTTCTTTGTTCCTTTTCTCTTGTTTCTTCCTCCGTGTCGTAATACCCTAAGTCGTCATTCTCCACTTTCCTCCTTCTTTCTTCTTCACGTCCGCTTCTTTCCTCTTCTGTTTCCAAGTTCCTGTCTTTTTTCGTAAATGCCTTGTCATCGTTCGTTTTCCGATTTCTTTTTTGTTTTCGTCTCGTTACTTCCTCTATTTGTTCCATCTCCGTGTCCTTATCTGTGGTTGCCATGTTTTCGTCATCTGATGTCCAGTCCATTTCGTCTTCGCTGTCTTCTATTTCTTCGCATCTTTTCTTTCTCTGTGTTGGGTTTCTTGATTCCTCTCCCGATGTGCTCCGTGGTCTCGTGTTGTGTTGGTGGTATTGCTTTAGTCTTTTGTCGTCTGGTCCGTCGTCATTCGTGTCGCTCGATCTCAATCTAATTGGTAATACACTTACTGGGTTTCTTGATAATGCGTCTGCTACTGCGTTTAATTTGCCGGGTTTATGTTCCATTTCAAAGTCATAGTCATTTAGTATTACTTTCCATCTCTGTAATTGTTGAGGGGGATTCGGTTTGCTTTTCAGATACACTAATGCTCTATTGTCCGTTACTAACTTAAATCTTTTCCCATATACGTAGGGTCGAAAATGTTCTATCGCGTTCATGATTGCCAATAATTCTTTCCTCATTGGGTCGTATTTTTGTTCAGCTTCCGTCAGTCCTCTTGAGTAGTATGCTATTGGGTGGTCAAAATTGGTATGTTTCTGGGTCAGTACTGCTCCCATGGCGTAATCTGATGCGTCAGTCGTTATCGTAAATGGTCTATTGAAGTCGGGGTATTTTAAAATCGGTTTATCTGTCAATTTCTGTTTTAGCGTATCAAATGCAGTCTGGCAGTCAGTCGTCCATTCAAAGTCTTCCGTTTTCCGCAATAGTTTAATTATTGGTGCTACTATTTTTGCGTAATTTTTTATGAACCTCCTGTAAAATCCTGTCATTCCGATAAACTGTTTGATGTTTTCCTTGGTTTGTGGTCGTGGAAAATCTTCGATTGCTGTGATGAGTGCTGGGTTCGGTTCGACTCCTCTTGATGTTATCTTATGTCCTAAGTATGTCACTTGTTTTTTCAAAAATAAACATTTTTCGGTTTGTAATTTAAATCCTGCGCGTTCCAATCGTGTGGCTACTCGTCTGAATTTCGTATCGTGTTCCGTCAAGTCTTTTGCGTGGATTATCATATCGCCTATATATTTGAATAAGTCGTTCTGTAATCCTGATGTAACTAGATCTATCGCGTTCTGAAATGTGCTTGGTCCATTTCTCAGTCCGAAAGGCATATATTTATATTCGAAATGTCCGTCTGCTGTCGAAAACGCTGGCTTGTGTGTATGCTCTGGGTGAATTTTGATTTGGTGAAATCCCGATGCTACATCTAATACTGTGAAATATTCCGCATTTCCTAACTGGTCTAATATGTCTATCGGATTTGGAATAGGATATGTAAATGGTACCGTTTTTTCATTTAATTTTCTGTAATCAATTACCATGCGCCATCTCTTATTTCCGTCACTGTCCGGTTTTTTTGGTACTATCCAAACTGGGGAATTATAGGGTGAAGTCGAAGTCTGAATTATATCTTTGCTCAACAAATCCTGTACCTGTTTTTGTATTTCTGTCTTGTGTGCGTGTGGGTGTCTGTACTGTTTTACGTTTATTGGTCTGTCATCTGTCGTGTGTATTTTGTGTTCTACGACTGTCGTTCGTCCTAATTGATCTCCGGGAATGTAAAATAAATTTGGAAACTCTGAAATTAAACGATTCACTCGATCTTTCTCCTCGCCACTTAGGTCGTCCAAGTGTAAGAGAGATCGGATTTTTTCTAACCTGTCTGTCTTTGTCTTTCTTTGAGCTTCTGTGCAATATTCCGAATGAATATTACCAGAGCTGCTAGATATTTGTTCAACGGGCTCCAGTTTTACCTGGGGAATTTTGGTACGTATTGTGTCATTTGTTGTGTTAGCGACATGCACGTATGCCTTATTTCCATCATTTTTCACCAAAGCGTGTGAAAAATGTAGCCCTGGACAGGTCGTTATTTTTGGAATATATCCCTCCCTGAGATCTGTTTTAATTAGTCATATGTGTGTCTGTATTGTCGTTTTTGGTGGTACCGTGAGTGTTTCGTCTGTGTCAAATGGTATTATGTAATTGTCAAAGTGTACATGTCCTTGTGAGTAGGTGATGTCTGCCTTTGTTTGTTTAAAAAATGGGTTACCTAATAATCCGTGTTCAGGTACTGGAAATGTGTTTCTTACTGCGTGAAATTCTACGTTATATCTTTCTATCTGTACCCTGTACATTCCTAATGTCCTTATTTTATTGTCCGTTATTCCTGTCACTTCGTAAACTACGTCTGATTGTATCCTTGTCGGGTTTGCGATCCTACCTATTTTTATCAAATTTATGCCTGCGCCGGTGTCTCCAAATAATTTACATTGTCCTGATATGACGTCGGGTGAGTTTATGGTAACTGTCGGTGGCACGTGTTTTTGCGATAGTCCGTATCTGACCTCAACCTGTCTGATCTTCGGTTCCTGCGATTCTATGTTTGGTAACTGCATCGTTTGAGTCATTGATGTGTGTTCGTCTATCTCCGTCAATTTCTGTCTTTCCTTGTCCTGTATTTGCATTATTTGAGTCGTCGGTTTTTGAATTGTTACGTGGTTATTTAACTCGATATCTCCATTGGGCACGTTTGTGTCGCATCCCGTGTCGTGCCCTCCTTCGGAACGCTTCCGGAGTTTTTTAAGAGCATTGCCATTCCGTCTTTTAATTCTTGTATATCGCTCCAGCTTACTGGATTAATTTTACTATTACTCCTTGCTCTATCAGTCGAACTATTTATGCTGTCGTATCTATTCCCTGAATTAGCACGTCCTCTGTCTCTACTTCTCGAATCATGTCTGTCTGCGTCTGCCGGATTTTCCCTATATCTCCCTCTCGGTTCGCGTGTGTTCCTGTCTTGTGATTTTTCCCTGTACCTGTCATTCGTCTCGTATCTGTATCGGTCCTGAGGATTATTTCTATATGTATTGTTTCTTTCTCTTGAGTCGTCCCTGTACCTTTCACGTGAATTATTTCTATATCTATTAAATGCATTGCCCCTGTATCCGTTGCGTGAGTAATTTTCGGTGTAAAATCTGTTTGGCTGTCGCTTCCACGAATCTCGTCTATATCTGTTATCTGGCATGGTCGAATTTTGATTAGCGTAGCGCGATGTGTTACTAAGTCGCATTCCGGGTAGTATGTCGTCGTGGGAATTGTTATCGCGATATCTGTGCTGCTGTGGTCCGCGTCTTTCTCCGTATCGGGTACTGTTACCGTCAGCATTTTTGTCTTCTAACATCCTGTCTAACACCGTACACTCGTCCGCATTATGTGTTAATTTTTTACAAACTTTACAATATTTTACGTCATTTGTCGTTACTATATCCGCGAATTTTACATGGGCGCTGTTTATTGAATCTACTTGCTCTGATTGTCGAATTATTGCTAATTTCCTTTTCCTATTAATTTCGTCCTCTATGTCTTTTACCTGTTTTACCGCTTCTTCGAATGATTTGAAATCCTTGTGTAAAAAATACTTGTCCCAAATTCGTTGCATAACCCTCTAATGAACGCCTTAATTGTTGTTAATTCTATCTCTTTCAGTCTGCCG
This sequence comes from Trypoxylon attenuatum, assembly GCA_963989405.1. Lineage (NCBI taxonomy): Eukaryota > Metazoa > Arthropoda > Insecta > Hymenoptera > Crabronidae > Trypoxylon > Trypoxylon attenuatum. Next base: position 12,828,540 of record OZ022492.1, on the reverse strand, counting down.
TCTAAGTATGCTGCGTGTTGTACTGAATTGTACACTGCCTGTATTCGCTCGTCTATCTTAATTTTTATCCTACGTAGTCTGCTCGCGTATTCTAATACCGTCTCGTTGTATCTCTGTGGTGTCGATTTCAATTCGGCCTCAAGGTCTCCTAATTGCGCCTGTTCCGTAAACGTTGTCTTTAGGTCTTTTAATATTTCGCTCAGAGAATTATATTTTTTCGCATCTACTATATCGAGGGCCGCGCCTGCTAATTTAAAGGGTATCATCTGGAAAAACTTCTGTCGGTCTGTTTCGTTTAAAATTCCTTCCGCGCGCTTACATGCTCTTATAAATCTATCCGTCGGTATATTTTTCCCATCGAACGTCGGGATGGTCGTGAATACGTCTTTAAATGTTACAGTCTGTGTCGTCATTATGTCGGTTTCGCTAATCGGTTGTGGTAGTCTGACGTAAAACGTGGATGCGGAGATTCTATCTTGGCCTTGTTTTGGCCCTAATACTGACATTTCGCGAGGAATTTTGACTACTCCGAGAACCCGGTATGTTAAAAAGCAGTGTTAGTTATTAGCGTGCACGTTAGTCCTGTTAGATATTATTAATTTGTGTGACTTACAATTTCGCTGGTGCCTGCATGTTTCCGTGTTTGCGTCTGTCGTTGTTCGTCGGTGCTGATATTGTTGGTAGTGTTGGGTGGGTCTGTTTGTTGTTTTGCGTCCTGCGTGGTGGTGTTCGTCTTCACTTTCCCGTTTTTTGTTAGGGGCACACTTCTGACACCATGTGATGTCGAGGATGGTCAGGAGTAGAGCGAGTCACGCGGTTAAGAGTTCTATTATTAAAGTTTATTAAAGCCGGGTCAAAATCTGTATGCGTCTGTAATCTCGAGTGGTTCGAATCTGTCTGTCTTCTTAGTCGTCTCTTGGGTCCGGTCCCTAGGTGCGATAAGCCTTGCGTCCGGGTAGGGGATGCAGAGTCAGCGGTTTAATAGTCAGCGTCGTAGCGTCCGTTACACTGATGTATAGTCAGATCTTTAATTGAGGTCCAAACACATCTCACTGCGCTAATGTCAATGAGACCTATTGGCACAACAATATTAATCTGATAATACCCAGGTCGATCAGAAGGTCCCCAGAAAGTGAAAAGGTTTAGGATGGCTAAAGGTAAAAGCTTGGGATACCACCAGGCTACGCAAGGCGCCAAGTCTCTCCCAAGAGTTATATTACCCCGGATAGGAATAGTTGAGCGGCTAAATATTCCTACACTAAATGTGGGTTCTATGTACGATGTCGCTTTCAGTATTGGACGCTATGACCGGTGGTAATTGAATGTAGAAAAGGAGTAATTGACATGAAAAATAAGGTAACTATATTGAAACAATTGCAGAGAATAAAGTATACAATCGTGTTAAGTGTGTGTTCGTTTGTTACAAAATACCTTTGTGTAATCCTCGTCTGTTCGTATAGAGTTGATTCGCGGCGTAATTGTATGCTTACGAGAGTAATCGCAACTAATGCAATGATTTGGTCGAAAGTAACGAATACGATCTTCCTCGGAATAACCCCGTATTCCAATGTCTAAGATTATAAAGAGATTCGAATAGTTTGGTCGAAAGTAACAAATACGATCTTCCTCGGAATAACCCCGTATTCCAACGTCTAAGATTTGATAGTGGTTTGAAATGCTTCGAAAGTGCCTAGCACGATCAACTACAAGGAGGACAGAGTTTCGCCCTTCGGGAAAGAATCAAAGACTGAACTCCGGAGAGAACTAGCGCGGTCGATCTTCGGAAGGGCAGAGCTTCGCCCTTCGGAAGATCAAGCTACTAAAGACTCTGATGTATAAGATTTCGGACGGTTTATATAGTCGGAACCAGCTCTAGTTTGGGGTAAAAAGTGGGGTAAAGCCTTCAGATTTTCCTAGACAAGCACTAGGATGTGGCCGTATGACTCAACCGCGTCTTGAGTGCAGCTGTGTATGAATCACTGCAGTAGGGGCTGCATGGGAATGTTTACAGGACTGAGAGATTATGTTGGGTGCGGTTTGAGCTTGAAACTAAGATTTTAGCCGAATGCTAGAATATTCTCGATTTTTAAAGTGGAAAAATTGCGTGCGTAAAATACGGACGTAACAACTCAAACGATACAGTTACCGGACATAGAATCACAGGAACCGAAGATCAGACAGGTTGGGGTCAGATACGGACTATCGCAAAAACACGTGCCACCGACAGTTACCATAAACTCACCCGACGTCATATCAGGACAATGTAAATTATTTGTAGACACCGGCGCAGGCATAAATTTGATAAAAATAGGTAGGATCGCAAACCCGACGAGGATACAATCAGATGTAATTGACGAAGTGACAGGAATAACGGACAATAAAATAATGACATTAGGAATGTACATGGTACAGATAGAAAAACATAACGTAGAATTTCACGCGGTAAGAAATACATTTCCAGTACCTGAACATGGATTATTAGGTAACCCATTTTTTAAACAAACAAAGGCAGACATTAGCTACTCACAAGGACACGTATACTTTGACAATTACATAATACCATTTGACACAGACGAAACACTCACAGTACCACCAAAAACGACAATACAGACACACATACGACTAATTAAAACAAATCTCAGGGAGGGGTATATTCCAAAAATAACGACCTGTCCAGGGCTACATTTTTTACACGCCTTGGTGAAAAATCATGGAAATATGGCATACGTGCATGTCGCTAACATGACGAACGACACAATACGTACCAAGATTCCCGAGGTAAAACTGGAGCCCGTTAAACAAATAAAGGAAATATCTAGCAGCTCTGGTAATATTCATCCGGAATATTGCACAGAAGCTCAAGGAAAAGCAAAAACAGACAGGTTAGAAAAAATCCGATCTCTCTTACACTTGGACGACCTAAGTGGCGAGGAGAAAGATCGAGTGAATCGTTTAATTTCAGAGTTTCCAAATTTATTTTTCATTCCTGGAGATCAATTAGGACGAACGACAGTCGTAGAACACAAAATACACACGACAGATGACAGACAAATAAACGTAAAACAGTACAGACACCCACACGCACACAAGACAGAAATACAAAAACAGGTACAGGATTTATTGAACAAAGATATAATTCAGACTTCGACTTCACCCTATAATTCCCCAGTTTGGATAGTACCTAAAAAACCGGACAGTGACGGAAATAAGAGATGGCGCACGGTAATTGATTACAGAAAATTAAATGAAAAAACGGTACCATTTACATATCCTATTCCAAATCCGATAGATATATTAGATCAGTTAGGAAATGCGGAATACTTCACGGTATTAGATGTAGCATCAGGATTTCATCAAATCAAAAATCACCCAGAGCATACACACAAGACAGCGTTTTCGACAGCAGACGGACATTTCGAATATAAATATATGCCTTTCGGACTTAGGAATGGACCAAGCACATTTCAGAACACGATAGATCTAGTTACATCAGGATTACAGAACGACTTATTTAAATATATAGACGACATAATAATCCACGCAAAAGACTTAACAGAACACGATACAAAATTCAGACGAGTAGCCACACGATTGGAACGCGCAGGATTTAAATTACAAACCGAAAAATGTTTATTTTTGAAAAAAGAAGTGACATACTTAGGACATAAGATAGCATCAAGAGGAGTCGAACCGAACCCAGCACTCATCACAGCAATCGAAGATTTTCCACGACTACAAACCAAGAAAAACATCAAACAATTTATCGGAATGACAGGATTTTACAGGAGATTCATAAAAAATTACGCAAAAATAGTAGCACCAATAATTAAACTATTGCGGAAAACGGAAGACTTTGAATGGACGACTGACTGCCAGACTGCATTTGATACGCTAAAACATAAATTGACAGATAAACCGATTTTAAAATACCCCGACTTCAATAGACCATTTACGATAACGACTGACGCATCAGATTACGCCATGGTAGCAGTACTGACCCAGAAACATACCAATTTTGACCACCCAATAGCATACTACTCAAGAGGACTGACGAAAGCTGAACAAAAATACGACCCAATGAGGAAAGAATTATTGGCAATCATGAACGCGATAGAACATTTTCGACCCTACGTATATGGGAAAAGATTTAAGTTAGTAACGGACAATAGAGCATTAGTGTATCTGAAAAGCAAACCGAATCCCCCTCAACAATTACAGAGATGGCAAGTAATACTAAATGACTATGACTTTGAAATGGAACATAAACCCGGCAAATTAAACGCAGTAGCAGACGCATTATCAAGAAACCCAGTAAGTGTATTACCAATTAGATTGAGATCGAGCGACACGAATGACGACGGACCAGACGACAGAAGACTAAAGCAATACCACCAACACAACACGAGACCACGGAGCACATCGGGAGAGGAATCAAGAAACCCAACACAGAGAAAGAAAAGATGCGAAGAAATAGAAGACAGCGAAGACGAAATGGACTGGACATCAGATGACGAAAACATGGCAACCACAGATAAGGACGCGGCGATGGAACAAATAGAGGAAGTAACGAGACGAAAACAAAAAAGAAATCGGAAAACGAACGATGACAAGGCATTTACGAAAAAGGACAGGAACTCGGAAGCAGAAGAGGAAAGAAGCGGACGTGAAGAAGAAAGAAGGAGGAAAGTGGAGAATGACGACTTAGGGTATTACGACACGGAGGAAGAAACAAGAGAAAAGGAACAAAGTAGGAAAAGAAGAACATACAAGGAAAAAGAAGAAATAAATAATGAAAACAAAAGAGAAGCTATGGAGAAAGTAAACGAAAACGATAAACAAAATGCAAATGAAGAAAGGAGCGAAGAAGAGGATAAGAGTGCACTTGAAGATAAAAGTCTAAGTAACGGATCAGAGCCAATAGAGGGAAAAATAAAGGAAAAATCCCCAAGGAGCCAGTGCATCCAAAGGAAACAGACAAAATAGAAGAAGAAAGTGCGGAACAAACGAAGGTAACGATGACTGGACAAACGGAACAAGGACAAATGAGCATAATCCAAAAACGTGATATAGAGCAGCAGACAGAAGCACCACCGGAGGCGAATTTTAGGTCACCAACGCAAGACACAGAAAAAGAAACGAAACCCGAGGATCACATGGAAGTACCAATAAACACGGATATCGAACCAACTTTCCGCTCACCACCAGGGATAGAAGAAGCAATTAAACCATTGAAGATCAAGATGAATGAATTTGGCAAATGGAAAACGACGATGGAAGACTGCACAGAAGACGATACAGAAGATTCAAGGACGTCAGAAGACTATGATACAGAGACAGACGACGAGGCATACCAGCCGACTGCTTATCACAGAAAACAGCTGACAGTACGAAACGCTAGACGGCCGACAAGGAACGCGGAGGATCACCAGACGAATACACGAAATGAGACTGACGAAAATAATACAATAGTAATAACGCGAAATAATATACTGAAACAAAAAGATAACATAGCATACTTTATGGTTTCCGGAACGTGTACAGCGCGAACAGAAGCGGCGACATTAACACCCTCAAACATAGTATCGAATATTTCAATAACAGTACCGAACAAAACATTGTATACACTAAACGTAACAAAAATCATACGCGACGAATTACAGGGACAAGATGTAACAAATTTCACACACATATTAACGGAAACCGAAACGTTTTTACAAGAATTAGAAAGGACTAACACGAACGACAATTTAGGCAATGGCGAAATTGCACTGAAAACGGTAATACGTAAAGCGAAAGAAATAAATAACATACACAAAAGATTCTCATGGATAGAAACAGTATTAAAGTACATAGGTATTTCGGTAGCACCAGTGGTAGCGATAAGCGCAATGTTAGGGAAATTACCAGCTTGTGGAATCGGACAAGTAATACGTGGACTGACATACTGCATACGACGGGACAAGAGGACGGATCCGGGGAGGCGCGAACGAGATGCACAGACAATACATAACGCGGACGAGACGATTCCGAGAGCAATAGAGCTAACACCTATAACACGTAGTGATATCCCATAGTATAATCCTAACATAACAGGTAAACAACCCCAGCAACTAACAATTCATGAAATTAACGCACAACAACTAATAAACAATTGAAAACAAACACAACAGCGTAAGCATGACGACAGAGATGGCAAGACCGGAAATGATGTGCCCAATTTGTGAGGGGATAACCAGACGGGGAAAGGACCATATATTGAGATGCCTACAATTGTTGGAAGAGGAACAACAACAACAGCCGACCAGGATGAAGAGGTGTGGCTTATGTGACGAAAAGATGGCCATAACAGAAATTTTTGGACATATGGAGACGTGCGCGAAGAATATAATAAAGACAATGAAGAAGGAGGACGAAGACAAAATGACACCCGCGGACGATGACAAAATTTTAACGAAATGGACGAGAGGACAGGCAACACGAACGGACGAAACGGAAGACACGACCAGAAACAAGAAACCAGGGACAGAACAGACAAAAAAGTCGAACAAAGACCAAAAAACACAAACGGAAGGAGAAAAACACGAATACAAAGACCAGAAGGTACAGACGGACCAAAGAGGGACAGAAGAACAGAAATGGACAATAGAAATAGACGACGAAGGACGTGAACTGAGACGACGAGACGCAACAGACATAGTAGCGGAAATAGACGCATTACAGAACGAATTAATGAGACGGACAGTGATAATAACGACGCAAAGGTTCGGAGGAGTACAAATAACGGAAATTGACAACGACGAGCAATAAACACACACACGAAAAAAAGAAAAAAAAACTAACTAACAATATTAATAGACAACAAACACACTAACATATCTTTATATACTTTTATTTATACCTTATACATTTTATATACCTTCACATTTTTTTACCTTTGTACTTTTATACATATAATTTTATACTATACACTTTCATACCACACATACACTAACATTAATAATTATAATCACCTTTGTATATTGTATATATATATATATATAATAAAAAAAAAAGGGAGAGAAAAATAACAACAAATTAACTGCAGTCTTATTCATCCATGTCAACCAAGCGAAATAATGAAAGCCAAAAGCAACAGAGACATTTCAGGCAATAAACACAGACATACACAGGGAACATACTCGGTCAATAGCAAGGAGTGAGGACAAGACACACCCAACAACAACAGAGATTGAGATAAAATAAGTACACAAATAACAATAGGAAGGACAAGGTAACAGAAAATAACAATGCAATCAATGCCAGCAGGTAACAAGAACACACAAAAAACATATGAAACAAATTTAAGCAATGAGAGCGAGCACTTGGTATAGCGTAAACTAATAAATATTTATTTAACAGATAGACAGTTACACAAAGACAATGACGGACGCTACTGATCAAGGACCAGATGGACAAAAATTGATGCAGGAGCATCAAAATCAAAAGCGAGGGGAGTGTAACGGACGCTACGACGCTGACTATTAAACCGCTGACTCTGCACCCCCTACCCGGACGCAAAGCTTATCGCACCTAAGGACCGGACCCAAGAGACGACTAAGACTTCAGACAGATTTCAACCGCTCTAAATTACAGACTATATACAGATCCGACCCAGTTTTAATAAACCTCCTCTACATAATCTTTCAATTCGTGACTCGTTCTCCTCCTGACCATCCTCGACATCACAGATGTTAGGTAGGGGAAATGAGTCTCCTATTGTTACGTCGTTTAATTTCCGGAAGTCTACAACGATTCGTAATTTTTTTATTTCCATTTGCGTCGGCTTTCTTTAGTACTACCAGAAGTGGCGCATTCCATTGGCTATTGCTTGGTCGTACAATTTCATCGGCTAACATTTGTTGGACTTGTTGGTTTATTTCCTGTTTGTATTTTTCTGGTAATCTGTATGGTCTTGAGTTAATAGGCGCGGTATTGGAGGTTGTGTGAATTTCGTGTGATACGGCGGTTATGTACGTCAGAGGATCACCTTCCAAGTGGAATACATCGGCATAAGCGCTACAAATGTCTACTAGGGACTCCCGTTCTTCTTTATTTAGATGCTTATCGCGTAGTTGTTGTTGTACTCGTTCAATTCGGCTATCGCGTTTGGTCATTTCTGCGGGGGTGAGTTTGTGTACCGGCTGTATTTTTGTCTCCGAGTGTACTTCTTCGAGTTCATTTGCCGGAGGACGGAGGTCTACACTGCTATCGCTGGTGTTAAGAATGCTGACGATGCATCGGCCGTGGCGCGGCCTTGTCCAGCAGCTTCCGATAAAGACGCCGGGTTGGATTTCGTCGGCTGTCGTGATCCCGTCGTGCGTACTATGTGTTGTTATTTCTACTATGGTCTCCGAGCGTGGCGGTAAGTGAATCATCGGATTCGCGGAATAGGTTTTCCAAAGAATTGGTCCAAAGCGCAACTCGTCTCTAGCGCAGTCTAGTTTAGCGCCGTGTCCGCGAATAAAATTAATTCCCAGTATGCCTTCGTATTCGATAGGGAAATCATTAGACACTACGTATAGGGGTTGCGTAATTATTTCGGAGCCTATTCTGATATGTCCCTGTATTTCTCCGAGGGTTTTTAATAAGTTTCCGGTTGCTCCTAGTATTTCTATTTCTTTTCTCCACATGGGTACTTCATCGCGCAGGTGGCGGATTTTAATTAGGCTTATCGAAGCTCCTGTATCTATTAGCATCGGTACGGTTCCGTCGTAGGTTTCTTCTAGGGGCACGTTCGTCAAAGGTAAAGCATTCGTTTTGTCTAGCGAGAGATTTACCTGAACGACGCAACACTCTCGCGGGGTCGCGTCTCGTCTCCGTTTCCCGATGATTTGGTTTCGCCTCTGATGGCGGGGCGCGGAGCTGGATCAGGCCTTGAGCGCGTGGTATATGTCCTTGGCGCGTAAGTTTGCGGCTGTTGCATGCGCTGCCGGCATTCCTCATAGGAATGGCCAGTTCTACGACAGTAGTCGCAGTACGCTTCGACCAGGTGTGCAGTCGTTTGCGGTGAACGTGGGGCGAAGTCGAATTGACATTGCACCGGATAGTTCGAGCGAGGTTCGGCCCTGCGAAATTCGCGTGGTCCATTATATCGTCCAGAGCGGCATTCACGCCAATTATGTCCTGTGTTGCCGCAGGTGGTTCAAGTGGTGGTTCGGTTGGGGTAGAAGTTGCGATGCGCGGGGGTCAGACGCTCCGTTCGTCGAGGGTGGTGATCGTGACGGGCGGAGGTGAGGTGACGCGAGTGTGAAGGATTTGGCCCGTTTAATTTGTCTTCTTCTATCGCACCGGATACGGCTTCTTGGAATGATCCGTAATTCCGTGCGCGAATTATCGCGCATAGTGGCTCGTGTAGTCCGCGAGGGAAATTGATTAAAGCCTGATGTTTGCAGATTTCGTGAATCGTGCGTATAGCTATCGCGTTGTGATGGGGTTGCTCTAAGGCCTCCATCAAATCCGTCATTATTTGTTCGGTACGCGTTGCGTAATCTCTGACAGTCTCTCCAGGTTTTTGCCTTAGATCGTTGAATTCAATTTGTAGAAAAGCGGCGGATTTGCGCCCGAGATAGCTGGCTTCTAATTCTTCCTTGAGATGCGCGTACGTGTGTATGTCGCGGTGTTCGAATTCAAGCAGTGCCTTCTTGGAAAGTTTGATATGTTGAACCGCTTCTAGTAGTTCTGCCTCGTCGCGCGGGCGTATTTTAAGAAATGCATAATTGCATGCGCTGAGAAATTCCTTGAGAGCTTCCGGTGAGCTGCCGTCGAATTTAGGAATGTACTTTAACGCGTCCTTGATCGGTAAGTGGGTAAAAACGCGAGGGCTGGCGGAGGGCCCCGGTAGGTTCTGGCCGTGGTTGATGTTGAGCAATGTGTCTAATTCGGCGCGGAGTCGGTGAATTTCGGCGCAAATTTCGGCCTGGGTAACCGGGTTTTGGTCTCCAGTGGGGGTTGTTTCGTTTCGTTCTCCTTGGTCTGGCATGGTGCGGGGGTGGAAAATAGCGCTTTCAAAAGACACACTTGACCTGGTGGAATTAGCTCTATCGGGTCGCGGAGGAAAGAGGCTGTCGTCTAATTCTCCGAATGAGAACTCGCGGTCGAAGGTGAGATTATTGGGTGGTTCTTCGGAAGGTTCCGGGTATTCGAGTACGCGCCTAACGCTGTTTCTACCCTCTCTTAACGCAGTTACGGTGGTGTCGGTGACACCTGGTTCGGCACGCGCCGCCGGGTAACTTTGTATGGCCCTATTACTGAGCGAGTTAAATATCCAGTTTCGGCTCGCGTATGTTCGGATGTATAAACGACTGTCGGACATCTACTGCTATCGGCTCAGATAACAAGTCGGCGCATAGTTTCGACTTACGTTACGCTGGCGTTCTTCGTCGGGTGTTCGCTGGCTCGGCGATGGCCTTGGCGGAGGTCGCTCGACGACCGGCTTGCAGCAGCACGGTTATCGTCGTCCTTGGGATCAGCTGTGCGTTGGCTGTTTGGTTCTCGTATGTTGTCTCTGCTTTGCTGAATCTCGTGCGTTGTTTCGGCTTTGCTGATTCTCGTTTCTTGATTTCTGGTTGGCGGCTTCCGTTGTATGCTTTGCTCGTTTAGTTACTTGGTTCGTCTTCTTGTACCTTTTAGTTATTTGATTGTTGGCTTCTTCTTGTATGCTTTGTTCGTTTAATTACTTGCTTCTTTTGGTTGTTGGTTTCTTCTTTTCGGTTGCCTTCTGGCCGTCGTTTTCCCTGTTTGTTGCGTTCCGGAGGTGACGGATCCCACCGCTGCCACCAAATTATGCTGTGTGCGTGACTGGGATAGCCTCAGCGCTTCCGATTGTAGCCGTGCACGTTAGAAGGTAGGGGATCGTGTGTCACTCAAGGATAGGAATCCATTTCGGGAACGTTATCACTTCGTTGCTTTATTCAGATGTACCTGGTGGTTGTTACAACGACGGTTACAGGGCGGTTCGCGATACTGAGATCGGCGGTCGACGGGCGGCCAGCGGCGTGACGCTGCGTACTGTTGCGTTTTCAGGAAAGTCTCTCTTGCTTCGCCGCGTGCCGTCTTTTATACAATATTTTTGCTTACTTTACGCTTTGAAATAGGTGCCCAACCAAGGTGTTAAATGAAGTAACCCCTATTGAAGTATGGACTAAATAGAAGCCGTATGTAGGATATTTTAGAACGTTCGGAAGCCGAAGCATTGCGTTAAATAAAAACCATAGAGGGGATAAATTCGTAGCAAGAGGCGAAGAATATGTTTTAGTTGGGTATTCCCAAGACGCAAAGGCTTATAGACTGTGGAAAAAGGGAACAAACCAAGTAGTAAAGAGAAGAGATGTACGTTTTATTGAAAATATTTGGAGATCAAAGAATTTCGAAGAAAATAGGCAGCCTGAATCTGAACCAGAATACTTAAGCCTTCATTTAATTGAAAGACCAAAGCAATTACAAAATTTGGATAAGGAAGAAGAGCAAAGCAATCCGTCAGCAGAAGAAGCAGTCCGGAAGATTCGCAAGAAGAAGAAAGGCGTAACCCTTTGCAAGCAACTTTGCCAGCCAGAGGACGCGGACGACCCAGACTGGAAAGAACTGGACAACGCGGTAGACCGCGAAAATTATTTCACAGTGCGAACTTTGCCGAAGGCCGGGACTGTAAACTACCGAATACAGTCAATGAAGCAATTAACTCACCGGAAAAAGCATTCTGACTAGAGGCTTTGAAATCCGAGTTCGATACGCTGAGGGGCAACAATACCTGGACCTTGGTAAGCAAACCTTCAGACAAAAAGGTATTAAAGAATAAGTGGGTTTACAGGGTGAAGCGAGACCAAAATGGAAAAATTGAAAAGTTCAAAGCCAGAATAGTTGCACGCGGTGATCACCAAATACCAGGACAGGATTATGATGAAACGTTTGCGCCTATAGCAAGGTCCGAAATGTTGAGGGCTTTTTTGGCTATATGCGTCGCAAATGAAATGTTTGTTCATCATATAGATGTAGTTTCGGCGTATACACAGGCCGAGTTGTCCGACGAGATATACATGGAACAGCCAAGACTGTTTGAAGCGAAAGGACAAGAAGATAAAGTATGCAAGTTACAAAAGTCATTATACGGACTAAAACAATCAGGCCGAGAATGGTATGGTAAACTAAATGAGAATTTGATGAGTATTAATTTTATAAAGTCCGAAATTAATCCGTGCGTATATATCGATAAATCTGATAAGAGTGACACTATAATAATAGTTTACGTAGATGATTTACTAGTAGCCTCACCGGACCTAAGAAGGTTGAATGCCGTGAAAGATTTATTGAAAAAAAGATTCAAAGTAAACGATTTAGGGCCAGTGACAAATATCTTAGGTATTCGCGTTGAGAGACAAGGACAAAAAGGAAAAATTAAATTAGATCAAAGTTTGTACATTGAAAACTTGCTCGAGAGATTCAATATGAAAAACTGTAAAACCGTAAACACGCCTCTAGAAGTTGACGCGAACCAACAAGTAAAGACCCTAGAGCCGATAACAGATACGGAAATCAAAGAAATGAAAGATAAACCGTATCGCCAATTAGTAGGCAGCTTGTTGTACTTAGCAAACACAACTAGGCCGCACATAATGTTTGCGACGAATTTTCTGAGCCGTTTCTGCGAAAATCCTAGAATCTTATTCTGGAAAATGGCAAAGCATGTATTGAGATATTTACGAGGTACGACTGATTACAGTATTAAGTATGAGAAGATGAATTCCAAAAAAAACTTTACACAAATGTAACGTAAAAAAAGGTGCGCCAAGTAGAAGCAGAGCCGTCGTATATTTCATTAGTAAGAAAAATTTCTCAAATCATGTTTACCAAGCACGTATAGGAAATACGGGCATATGTGGAAAAGTTTAGTTAATCCTTCCTACCTTAATTTTCGACAAGATGGTGGAGAATACAACAAAAATATCAATTTCGCAAATCAACAAAATTTCCAACACCGGCAGACTTGGGGCGCTCTTTTTGAAATTCGGGTACGATTAAATAAAGTGATACCTGCGTCAATGTATGCAGCAAAGAGTAGCGCCCAAGTCTGCCGGTGTTGGAAATTTTGTTGATTTGCGAAATTGATATTTTTGTTGTATTCTCCACCATCTTGTCGAAAATTAAGGTAGGAAGGATTAACTAAACTTTTCCACATATGCCCGTATTTCCTATACGTGCTTCGTAAACATGATTTGAGAAATTTTTCTTACTAATGAAATATATGACGGCTCTGCTTCTACTTGGCGCACCTTTTTTTACGTTACATTTATGTAAAGTTTTTTTTGGGATTTCAATCATTTTGTTTTCAAGACGTTTCCAGGAATCTACATAAGGTTAAACAGAGAAAACAAGAAGTAACAATTGATACAAATTAGATAAATTTATTTGGATTCGAAGGAAGAGTTAGTTAAACAATTTACTCTGTCGACTACTTCTCATTCGACTACTTCTCTCAAAAGTGTGGTTATTCAGAAATCTAAATGAGAGGGGTGTGAGGGGGCCCGTCTTTTGCGGCGAAGACCCGACAGCCGATGCATGCGACCAAATTATTCGTACTTCTTGCTTCAATATTTGCTACGGCGTGTTTTAACATATTACGTAGTGTTTAGTATCATTTTAATCACCAAAAGCTCAATAGTATGACAATATAATTTTCATAATTAAAAATTTACAAATAAGAAAGTTTGCGATTCGGATTTGTATTAGTCACACCGATATTGACCTTTGATGAGCACCGGCTACCTGCTCCCATATTCCATTTCTTACATTCAGGTACTTTCTTTGTCTGCATAAGCACAAGCTGCCGCACGGTATATTGTCCTACAGATGCAGAGTTTCCTTTCCGAACTTCGTACATTTAATTTAATACATTTAATTTAAGTATTTAAAAAATATTTCTACATTCATGAACACTAACAACATGGAGTATTTATATTGTTAAAATCAAAAAACATTCGAATAAAACGGTGGGTTGCAAATGGTGATATCTCTATTAGATTTCAAGGTTTGAATTCAAAAAAAAATTGATGCAAAACCTAAAACCTTAGTAACTGAAACACTAGAATTATGACTTAATGGAACGGAAAATTAGGTTTTTGGTACCCGAAAACATCCACAAATTCGCGAAGTTTCATTAAAATTTAACAATAAGATCCAGTGAAAATGAAGCGTGAGCACTTGGCGTGGAATCGTTCAAATGTACGAAATTCGGGACCGAAACTCTGCATCTGTAGGATAATATACCGTGCGTTGGATCGTGCTTATGTAGAAAAAGAAAATAGCTAAATGTAAGAGAAGGACTATGGGAAGCAGGTAGCCAGCGCTCATCGAAGGTCAATATCGGTGTGACTAATACTAATCCGAATCGCAAAGTTTTTTATTTGTAAATTTTTATTCATGAAAATTATACTGTCATACTATTGAGCGTCTGCTGATTAAAATGATACCAAACACTACGTAATATGTTAAAACACGCCGTACCAAATATTGAAGCAAGAAGTACGAATAATTTGGTCGCATGCATCAGCTGTTGGGTCTTCGCCGCACAAGACGGGCCCCCTCACTCACCTCTCACCCGATAGAATATAAGTGTTACGGGCTAGCCTCGCGAGCCCGGTCTTTCCCACTCGACTTTTCGGAGTTCAAGGAGAAAAGGAACGGGTTCGATATTTCAAAATTTTTGAATGAGGTACACTGCAGTGAAAAAGTAGTCGAGACGTTCCCATAGGATAACGAGTCTTCACCTCAGCACTGCAATGTTTAGGATTAAAGGTAGGACAACACTCGGTTTAAGAAGTTGGTCCGTTCCCGGAGGTTAACGGATCGCCTTCCCAGACTTCGTGGGGTCGAGGGTAAGGATATTCTCGAGCGGTAAAGAATATTTCTAATTGTGTGGGTTCTTTCCTCTAATGATTTCTCAATGTTAGGATTCGACAGGTGGTAAAGTGATTTTGACACAGTGATTTGTAGTTGAAGATATGATCTCTATATTCAAAGTAAATGTAGAATATCTGGTAAAGCAAAGTTTAAAAAATAATACAATTTATGTTCAGTGTGTGTTTTCGGTGTTATAATTATTTGTGTACCTCGTCTGTCTCGTTGCCGTAGTATTCAATTATAATAGACTTCTCTATTCGAAACTGACTCTAATAAATGTTGTACTAATATATATATAGATTGGTCGAAGGTATTGTGTACGATCTCCCTCGGAGTAACCCCGTACTCCACTAAGCAAAACTGCTAGTTTGAAATGCTTCGAAAGTGCAGGGCACGATCTACTACTCGGTTGGGCAGAGCTTCGCCCGTTGAAGGATTGTGAGAAACTAATTCTGATGAGCCTAATTTCTGAGGGTTTATATACCCAAAAACTGCTCGATTTTGCGTAAAAAGGTGGGGCAAACTCCCTTAGCGTTGCTTGGTGGGTCCTAGGATATGACCAAATATGGTTATGTGCCGGGTGCAGCATGCGTGATGCTGCACGTGTGTCTTGAGAGTCGGGGGAGGTCGTGTGCAGGTTTACAGGAGGGTCGTCTTGCTGGACGCGGTTTGAGCTTAAAACTATGATTTTAGATGAACGCTAGAATATTCTCGTATTTTAAAGAGGAAAAATTGCGTGCGTAAGATACGGATATAACATAAGAAAGAAAATGCGACATTTTGGCTTCAATACAGGGTCCTTCTTATTCTGCCGAATAATAATAATCAAGATCGGCAAGTCATCTAGTATAGATCGATATCAAGTGCATCGATATGTTGCGAACCATTTTTCCGATAAATTCTTGTCATTTCGATATGGTAACAAAATCCAATTTCGATACGGCAAACTAAAATCGTATCGCTAATCACATAGACTGGTAAAAAATATTGATTTTTTGGATTTTGGTTTGGTTCGATTGCATTAGACGAATATACTTGACGCGTGCTGCCGTCACATTTCTTGATTGTAGGTATGCAGGCAATGATAGACAAGGAAAATACGGCGAAAAGTATTCGGCTACAAAGTTCCAAGTAGTACTAGACAAGGACATAAGTGGGATTCTAAAGGTAGACAAGAAGACAAGTAGGCGAGAGGGATCCGAGCGATAGACAAGAAGAGAATTCGGGCAGTAGACAAGAACGCAAATAATGAACATAGGTCCAGACATTGGTCAGGGCAGGCGTCAAAACTCGAGAGGTAGACAAGGAGACAAGTACGAATAGACGATTGAGGCCCAAGTTTCAGAGAAGAGAGAGGGGACTGCCGAAAGTAGAGACATCTCTTGATGCCAAGGAAATACTAGTGTGGGAAAATAGAGGGGTCTAAAGACAACACCCGCGTTCTAGATGAATCTGCACTGTAATTTCACCCACTGTAAAACTGCTAACAAAAGTACAGTTGAAAGACGTGTTGATCGGAGAGAAGCGCGTGCACACCGCACGAGTCTCGGCAGGAATATTGCCTTTCTTTGTTTTCCCCTACTAGGGGCGCGGACATCGCTCAACCTAGATGGGCGACTCTAGCGTGCCACGAACCGGGGCGACCCCACACTAGAATGGAAGGTCGAGACATCTGTTGATGCCAGGGAAAAGCTATAATCGAAGGTCGAGACATCTGTTGATGTCAGGGAAAAGCTATGATCGAAGGTCGAGACATCTGTTCATGTCAGGGGAAAGCTAGAAGCGAAGGCCGTGACATCTGTTGACACCACGAGGAAATGGACAAAAAGCGAATCTTTTCGTCAAAAAAACATTTTCTAAAATCGATATATTGCAAACCAGCGCACGGATCCGTCCCGTGCTGGTCTTAATCGACTCAAAAAAATTCAATCTTTCGATTAGTGTCAGTAGTTTTTTGCATAGATCGGTTTCAAGAGAGATATTAAGGGGGTACGCTAGGTCCTACTATTATCAACAAAATCCCTAGATTTACCGACACAATCATGCGAAAATAGGTTTGAGAATTCAACAGGATTTTTTCTGTCTTAAAGCGTATTTCGTACTGGGGCAGGGCTCATTTGAAAGAGGAAGGAAGTTCAATGAAGGAAGCTCTACTCGCGGTTTCAACAAATTCGATTTACATTATATGAAAATAATGTGACAAAGTAGGGCAAAAATCGACAAAATGTAATCTTGAAACTGCTTGACACTAAGCCTTTTTACGCCATTGCATGTGTACCGTGAACTAAATCGCGAGTAGAGCTTCCTTCATTGAACCTTCCTCTTTCAAATGAGCCCTGCCCCAGTCCAAAATACGCTTTATGAGAGAAAAAATCCTGTTCAGTTCTGTCAGGAGTATCTGAACAAGAATTTTTGGCGTACTATGGATAATGTAGAGCAAATTTAGTTGCCTTGGGGCGTAGCAGATGGCGCTTCGAGAAAATGTTTACTACGATGAAATTCATATCGAACTTGTCTGGGCCTTGATGGAAACTTCCGTGGAGCCGTATTGGATATGAATCTGGGCGAAAATAGGGTTTAGGATTGAACAGAATTTCTTCCCTAAATGAACATGTTTCGAACTGCGGGAGGGCTCATTGGAAAGAGGAAGAATTAATGAAGGAAGCGGTACTCGTAGTTTCTACAAATTCCATTACGATATAATAAATAAAAAGTTTCAAAGTCAGACAAGAATCAACAATGCGTGTCGATAGAAGTCCCCTAAAGGCGCGGCCACATGTCGCGTGAACTACCGGCATAAAGATGTGGCCGTGCCTTGAGGGGACTTCTATCGACACGCAGTGTTGATTGTTATAATGTCTAAAAAGTGGTTGTGACGGGAAATCCGCGACTCCCTCGACGTATCGAAGGGTCCCCGCGTTTGACAACGAATTCGTCAAAGACCGCAGCGCCAAAATGTAATTGTCGCGACACGATAGAGGGCGAAGACACCGAAGACGCCCGATCGACGGCGAACGCGAGCAACGATCGATGAAAGATCGATCGTCACAGCACTCTGGCTCGAGCCCCGTTAGCGAATAGACCTGTATAGATCTAAGTAGACCAACAATAGCGAGAATTACTTTTATCTCTTGTGCGCGGTAGTAAAGTAAGTGGCCGTAGTCTCATCGAAGAGGCCCTTTTCGTACATGTTGTTCGTCAAATATTGTGAGACGTACAACACTAACAAGAAGCATCTACCGGATATTGTCAAGTAAGCCAATAAATTTCATAATTTGCTTGAAATTGGACCATACTATTCTGCTTCTTTGGGTCATCCAACTTTCCCACTTCCCTGGGATATTGTTTTACTATTTCTTTTCTTAGCCGATTTGAGGAAATCGGCTGGCGCCCAAATTATTAGTCATGTTATATAATAAATTGTCAATTTTATTCTTATGAGCCCCGGCAGCCCTTGACCCAGGCCACGCCGGGTGTGGGTTTCACCTCTCAACTATTAGAGAAATAAATACCCATCTCATTTGACGCCCAATGTGGGGCAGGTTGGAGAATATTAATAATTAAACAAGTTTATTGTAAAGTCAATACTAGAAAGAACACAAATTTTGATAATTAAGTCGCTTAAATTGCAAGAAATAAAGTAAAATTTGATAATCTGAGTCAGTTGGAAATTTCTTTTCAATAATTAGGAGGAGAATTCAAATTAGTAACGTAGAAATTTAGCCTAATAGAGTCACACTTCTTGTTCAGCCGAACAGATCATGTGTTTACATTACGTGCCGATACAAAGCGGGCCGTAGAAAAAATTTCCTTTATGTGAGCCTCTCCTCAATTTCCACTGTTGCTATGTTTCCAAGACCTCTTGTCTACACGGTGTTCTATGAATATTGGAATAAGCTAAGCGACTGTTACATTATACTGACTATTTATATAAATAGTCCAAACACTGACTATTTATATAAATAGTCAGTATAATGTAACAGTCGCTTAGCTTATTCCAATATTCATAGAACACCGTGTAGACAAGAGAGATTATACTGACTATTTATATAAATAGTCCAAACACTGACTATTTATATAAATAGTCAGTATATGAATATTATGCTGTGTATGCCTCTATCTACCAATGCTGATCGTTCAAACGTACGAAATACATTATGGGTTGAATTTTATAACGTTATCAAGAAACTATCCAGTTGAACGATTTGTCAAATAAATTTAAATCTGTTGTCATGTAGCTGGGATTTACAGAATTTTAATTGTTACTTGCGAAAACTTTATAATTAGTTGTGCAATAGGAGAATTATTACAGACTGAAATTTTGTTTGCGATTTCGACAACAAGATACTTTTGTCGAATATCATTGGCTATAGTGAATTGCTGTTTTATACTGAAATTTATGTTATACAGGGTGAGTCAGTGACCTTGCACCAAACTGAAACCACGTATTTTAGAGGTCAATAGAAGCCTAAAAGTCCGGGAACACAAAGTTGAATCAACCCTTTCGGAATTACAGGGGGTTGAAATTTCAAGTTTTAAAAAATCATATCTTCCGACGGGATAATGCTAGCGTCACGGGTCTTTTTCTAGAATATGTGAGAGAGCCGGAGCTATGTGAAAAAAATAGAAACCATTTAAAAATTATTATTAAGTCGCATTATTATTGATTTTCTTGCAGTTTCTCGATGAAGCGGCAACATTTTCAGGTACGAAAAAAATCACAGTCATTCTGTGATGCACCCAAGAAAATATCGCGTTATAAAAAGTTTAAAATTTTAATGAATGCGGCCAGGATAAATTATTGAAAGTTTTCCGCTAGAGATTCCCTGTATATATTCGATGTAATGTAAAAAAATAAATAATAGTAATTAAAATAAGTGTTCCTTTCATTACTGGGCTGGGGGAGGAAAATATATAGAATATTTAAATTCGGTGTCAAGAATATGGGCAACCGGAAGGTACAGTCCATGTCACGCTCTTCACATCACCTTTATGTGGCTATTGGGGATGGGGTATCTCACTTCAAAATGATTTATTTATTATATCGTAATGGAATTTGTAGAAACTACGAGTACCGCTTCCTTCATTGCTTCTTTCTCTTTCCAATGAGCCCTCTCGCACTCCGAAACATGCTCATTTAGGGGAAAAATACTGTTCAATTCTAAACCCCATTTGTTCCGTCCGACGGAACTAAAAGCGCGTTCAATCAGTTATTTATGTTATTTCAAAGACCCACCGAAGGCAACGGGACCATTTTTAACATTCGAATAATTTGGACCTAGGACAATGGCCTTTCTTTCGGCCCCATCTCCGACTCAAGGCCCCGACGGGCAATAAACCAGGGATTCACCGATCGAGACACAGCCCATCTGCACAACACGTGCGCCAAACGTCGCATACCTACGAGGAAAACCCGAGTCCGGTGAAATTCGGGACTCATCGCCATCGACGTCGAGCCGCTCCCACCCCGCTTCAGAAGGGCGTCCTTCGGGCACACCAAGCGGGGTTTAGCCCATTCAGGGTGACCGCTGATTGGAAAAACTAAACGACCAATCAGCGGGTCAAAGAAGGCAAGTCGAAAGATCGACGTCTCAGCACTGGAATCCATCACCACTCTTGTTCCATCGTTGCGGAGAACAACATCGGCCTCAGTAACCAGTTAACTCAATTCTGGCATCTAGGAGCAATTCGTCGATACGGTGCTCCTCTGTTCGGCACTCGAGCCGAACAGACTAACCGTTCGGCAATCGACACGAAGTTTAAAGTTCGGTATCCGAGACGGGCGTCTGATCGGTTCGAATCATCATCGCCGCGTGTCATTCTACCATTCATACGAGTTCAACCCTTCGAACTCCCGATAGTATTCCTTGCCGACCAGCGTCCGGGTCATGGTTGCTATCGGAATCATTCAGTCATTCGCAACGGCATTTATCAACTCGTACGTCTTCAAATACTTACCCAAAATTAATTTGGCGCGTAACAGTTGCCTTCGCGACGCAACACCATTTTCGCCGAAATTCGTAGCTAATGCAGCTGCACGGAAGTAAATTGAACAGGATTTCTTCCGTAAATGAGCATGTTTGGGACTGCGGGAGGGCTCATTGAAAAGAGGAATCAATGAAGGAAGCGGCACTCATAGTTTTTAGAAATTCCATTGGTATTATCTCAATTAAGCTGTTGAAAGTGGAACAACAATCCACAATAGGCGTGCCGCGTCAGATCATGCATATACGTAGCTATCCCCGCCGATTTGCGTGAGCGCTTCTCGGAAGGCCTCATCGTAAGCCACTGTCCTTGAGCGCTTTGGAATGTACTGCGACGACGATTCTTTCTCGCGGCCGACCGTGTTCGTCCGCGATGCCGAATTCGCTCGCAAAGTCCGTTCTTTGACAACGGGGTTTCTCAGTCCACACCTACACACGATTCGCCGGCTCCTGAAGTGGACGCCAGGCCCCCGAGAGGACCAAAATTTATAATAGCAGAGGCCGGAGGATGTTTCGAATCGTGCGGAGAATTATCTCGTATGCAGCCCTCTCCGACTAGCTCGTTGTGGGTCAAGGATTCGTGCAAAGCCCGAACAAGGAAAACCAGCAAGCTCGACCGTCCGATCACGGCGGGATCGGCCGAGCCACCAAAGCAAACATCGGTTAATTCTGAGTTCCAAAGAAAGTACTATTATTATTATCGCCAGTGAATTACATCAGACACGGCCAAATCGTCCTGCCGCCTTAGCTACAACTATCGGTCTTCTACCCACGCGGCCACACAATCGCTCGCCACCGCGTTCAAACCTCTTAACCGTCGCCGGTCTCTCGCGCGGCCAATCCACGGGCCGCTCGCCGCTGTCCTACTCTTCGCCGGCCAATCACCGGCCCGCTCGCCATGACGCGCTTCTATCGCGGCCGCACGCTCCTAACGATGACTTGACTCGAAACCGGGGAGATTACGCGCTTATCCAGACTAGGATCCCGTCGTGGTCAGTTACCAGCTCTGGCCTGTACCCGATGAGGCCTCCGAGGGCCGGGGCCCCCCTCGAAGCCGTCGCTCTACGCTTGCGACTTTGTTTCCCCGCTACATTACCTCCCAGGACTCTAGCTCCCTTCGACCACGACGAAATCCTATCTAGACACTATTCCGAACCGTGCCGAGACCCCACAAACGGCTGCCCACACACCGAAGACGCGCAAAGAGGAAAGATGTGCCACTTACCGTCACCGCCCGCCTGTTAACCTGCTTTTCTCCGGTCCTTGGCTCCTCGTCTACTCCACGCGACCACAAAATTCTCCGAATCAATCTAGTACGCGGCCGACTGCTCCACGCCTCTACCGATCACTCTTCCGATCTCAAAATCGCAATTGCACCAGAATATTACCGAAACGCTCAGTGGTACTCGTCACCTCGCACGCCGGAAGTCAAATGCCGCAGGTTAACACGCGGTCGGCGACGCGGGCTCGTGCCGCCAATTACGCCGCCTATAATTGGGAGGGTTGCGCTAAGAGAGTCCCCCGGCGGCCGACAGGTGGTAGGTCATGTCTCGTATCCAGGGATGGGCAAACGTGACTAATTTTACGCTTGATTTTTTTTATTCACGAAGAAAATGCCTTGATTTTTTTTAGTCACTAAGAAAATGCTTTGATTTTTTTTAGTCGCGAAGAAAATACCTTGATTTTTTTTAGTCACGAAGAAAATGCCTTGATTTTTTTTAATCACGCTGAAAATACGTTGATTTTTTTTAGTCACGATCAAAATACCTTGATTTTTCTTAGTCACGAAGAAAATACCTCGATTTTTTTTATTTACGAAGAGATTTTCGTGCATTTCTTTATTAATACGATACGTGCTCGGGTAGGAGCGTATGCAGGCGAGTTTTTGCAAGCGGGTAGAAGCGGATTCGAGCGTATTCGAGCGGATACGAGCTGTTTAGTGCTTCTGGGAGTAAATGGAAGATTGCGGACGCATGAAAAGATGCATGGGCGATTGTGAGCGTGTGAGGACGAACTTTTGCAAGCGGGTAGGAGCGGATTCGAGCGGGTGCGAGCGTATTCGAGCGGATAGGAGCGGTTCGATGCTTGTGGGAGTAAATTAAAGATTGCGGATGCATGGAAAGTTGCACGGGCGACTGTGAGTGTGTGAGGACGAACTTTTACAAGCGGGTAGAAGCGGATTCGAGCGAATACGAGTTGTTCGGTGCTTC